>JAUESF010001754.1:15249-32295 GCA_032274765.1 Malacoctenus tetranemus | reverse complement strand
TAGTTTGAACATTTTTTTGGTTTTTGATTTAAAGAATTAAAATTAAAGGTTAGTATCTTGTGACACGATAAATGAGCCTAACACTTAATATATTTTGTTTCTGCATTTTAAAGTATTTTTTTCAAAGATTGTTATTCTTATACCTTGTTACATGTGTAAATACTTGCAGTTTCTCAAATGATTTTCTTCACAAGTTGATAAGTTGTATTTCTCATTGGGCTTTACCTTTTGGGTATCTTTTATCACTCAGGTGGTATTTCCCAGTGGAGTCACTTTACTTAAGTTGTAATGTTTTCATGTTAAAGCCAAGCACATAAAACATTAGCGTTTACACACTTTCTTCCTTTAGCCTCACGCAGTTTCCATCATCGCCCCCGAAAATCAATCCTGACAATGACACCATGATGGAATAAACGGCCGATGACGCAGCTTGTTCTGTCACTAATTTCACTTCACTCGCTTTCCACTCGGAGCAAATTTGGAGCCGCTTTCATTTCTATGGTAACGGCAGCAAGTCTGAGAAAAGGTGGACTGAGACAGAGTTGTCCAACAGCAGAGCAGCATGCAGGTCGTCAGATGGCTTTTGTAGGCTCTTAAACTGTCTTTTTACCGACTGACAGCTGCTGTAATTGGTTTGTCTTGCTCCAACAATGAATTGTTGCTGGTGACTGGAATCCTCACAGTCAATTTAGCTTCAGAAAATCAATTTGATCTGGTTCTGGCTCTGACAAAACGAACATTTCATGGATGCATTTCTGTTGCGTGAAGATGCTAAAATGTTTGAACATTTCATCACTCCTCTGTACATCCCCTTAGTGTTGATGTGCAGCAAAAAATAAAGATTTACTCGCAAATGTGGGAGGTTCACACATTCCTTCCTTTCATCTGCAGCCCCCCCAATATGTCTTTCTCCCCCTACAAAGTGCATATTAGTAATAACATATACTATTGCAGAGAAACACACACAGTCCAGGCATAAAGACCCTTTTTCAACACAAGCGGAGTGGAGCACACTGTTTCACATAGCCTGGATCTTTCACACCTAAACACACATGCGCCTACACTCACACACCCACGCGCACAATGTTCACACTCTCTCTCTCTCTCTCTCACACACACACACACACACACACACACACACACGAATCAAAACCTCTCCCAAAAACATCCTCTGCTCTCCCCCTGCATCTAGGTGGCCCTGGCAGTGGCAAAGGAACACAGTGCCTCAAGATCGCCGAGCGCTACGGCTTCCAGTACGTGTCTGTGGGCGAGCTGCTGAGGAAGAAGATGATCCACAACGCCACCAGCAACAGAAAGTGGAGCCTGATCGCTAAAATCATCACCAACGGAGAGCTGGCTCCACAGGTAGTGGAGAAGCAGTGAGGGAGACGGAGGGGTGAGGGAGGGAGGGAGGGTGACACAGAGGGAAGGGGAGGGCTGCGTGTCCAGTTTCTCTCAGGTCATTATCGCTGCATGCATGTAACAGGGGACTAATTAGCAACATGCACATCACAGGCGTCCTGGTGAGAAGGATGCTTATCCATCTTATTAGCATCCATATTTGCAAGATAATTTCTCTGCCTGGGAAGAAAATCAGCACAGGCCCCTCCTGTGGCTGCGCGCTCCACATTCTTACAAACACACCATTAAAAATGCACAAGATTATCGATACAACAGCAGTTTCAAGAAGTTGGGACACTGTGCAGAACGTGAATAATAACAGAATTTGTTGTTGAGACATGGACACGATCCATTGAACGGCTGTGTGTTGCCTGCATGCTCAGTCCTGGAAAATGATCCATCAACCAGGCAAATTGCATTTTACACGCAAATTGTAAAATGCGATAAAGAGCCTGACCCATTAAACGTGTGTGCATAATTGACAATTTCCATAACAGGAGGGGCTTCATCCTCCACACCGGCACCGTGATGCATTGGCTACATGGCGACCACTTCCAAACTCAGAGTGTCTCATTAATCACCTTCCATAACGGCTCCACCCGTCATCTGTCACGCGTCCGCTGTGTGTCTGGAGCGACATCGCTTCCCCCTGGTTGCCATTCGGCAAAAAGTCAGTCCAGGAGCCGGCGAGATAAACGTCAGAGCGATGCCGAGCTGCGGCAGCAGATTTATTAGATACGATGAAGTGACTTGTGACTGTTAGGCATTTAATTTCCGTCCGTGATTGGCTCGGCAGAGCAGCTTGAAATTTGGCCTCGAAATGATTCCGAGTAAAAGGCAAAATGCTCCTGGAATCAAAACAAAACGTTTTCATGAGGGATGAATTATTCTTGCAGGGGGAGCAGCTTCTGTGTGAACACTGTGTTACATTGGGAAAAAAAACAGGTCTGTAGTGGTGAAGCTATTTGAAGTATGTTATCTCTTCTATACAGTTAGAAAGGCCTCAATTATTTTGATTTGGAGTTCTTTATTCAAGATAAAAAATTGCGTGCCAGTTCTGTGATTTTCTAACAGAAACGGTTTGTTGTGATTCGTTCGTGGCCACAGAGACATTTCTGTAGCTTGTCCTGAAGAATGAAAGAAGTGAGAAGTTGCATTGTGAGATTTTTGTCTGAATGTGGGTGTTTCAGAAAGGCCTCAGACTCACACACAGCTCAGCTGCAACGCAGACCGGTGATCAGTTTTTTCTCAGAAAGCAAAAAAAAAAGGAGAATAAGCTTTTTTCTTTGTTTTTTAAGAAACTTTTTCTCTCCTGCTGCAAATGATTCAACCTGCTCAAGGCCCAGCAGCACCTCAGTGCCTCTCAGCCAACAAGCAAATGCTGTTTGTCTGAATGCCACTGCAGGGTCATGTGCCTCAGTGTATTTCTGAACCTCTATTCCCTCAGAGATCCCACAGGCCCTCAGAAAACACGCTGTCGGATGTTTGTCAGCCTGCTTCAAATTGAAAACCGGAGATACTTTTGCTTTTATGTCTCTCGACTGAAACCTCCGCAGATTTACAAGGACTCGGCTGAATCACGCGTTGTTTACTGAATGGCACAGGATGTTGTTGCGAACGTTTCTCAATTTGCGTGATGAAACTAGCATCGAGGAGTAGAGTCAGTCTGGCTGGGATGTCTGAGGAGGGCATGAGAGAGGAACGAACTGTTTATAAAGGACTGCAAACAGATTTTTTTCAAGGTTTTGTTTTCTGTTGCCACTTTTCATTAGGATCATCTCTACCTGGCTGGCGTGTTTCTGTTAGACAACAAAGTGTCTGTTATCAGGTACCCACGTAGGACAGTGCACGAGGAACCTTGTGCTGTTAAGTCTCCTCACACACACTGAGCAGGACGTAGCTGTAAACACAATTAAGCTTAGTCGAGTCGTGCTGACTAAAGGATGAATGGAGAAGTAACATTTTCACAAAATCCACTTTCATTTCAATGTTTAATAGCCTTTCTCACGATGCAGGGTGTGAGAAACTGATTAATTATTTGCAGTATCACCACAAAATGGTGCATTGTTTACTCTGGAAATAGCAGTAGCACAGAAAAAGTACAGTTTGGAAAGTTTTATGCTGAATTGCCGACTCCTTGTCAGTAAACTCATTTTTCTTCTAAATTGCCTCCTACTTTCACTCCTAATCGCGCGGCGAAACACAGAGAGAATCAGTCCCTGTGAGGGTGAGAGTGATGTAAAATATGAACCTGAGTGAATTCCTGTCTCACTGAAAGCATCAGGGCTGCTGAGTGAGTGAGTGGGTGGCTTGACTTTTGCCTGGAAAGGGTTTTTAAGACCTTGTGGCTCTGTCGTGTCACTCTTGTTCAGCCTGCACTGTAAAACTCATGAATGGACAACACCGTCTGTGTCTCCAAAAATCAACTGTAAAGCATGTAAAAACACTGAGAGCTTCTGAATAATGTCTAGAAAGTAAACTGAGCTCAGCAGAGCAGTGTGACCACACAAAAAATACATTATAACAGACAAGAAAGACAAATTCAAATTAATTAATTCATTAATTCAGATTAAAAAATTCAGATCTGTAAAGCTAAAAATAGTAAATAATTCAAATTCATGCCACTGTTTTTGAATATATTTGTTCCTATTGGTGTAATCGAATGTTAAATTTGCAACAAACTTTTCTTTATATTTAGAGTCACAGTGTGGTTTCAAGTTAGTTTTTAGTTACTTTAAAGGCAAAAGTGACACAGACTGTCAGGCAGCTTGTATAATCATCAGAAACACAGTTCCGACGTTTCATCTGTCAAACTGCAGGCAAAAAATCCCACTTTTGTTTTTTTTACTGCGTCACTGCAGCTGTCAAAGTCTGAATTGGCCTCTCTTTCACCACAGTGCACTGTTGGATATCACAGTGAGAAAATGTTGCTCTGTGCTGCCTCAAAAGGAAGAAAAATGTTGTCTGTAGCTGAGATGCTCCATAGTGATTAGCACTAGATGGGTGTAAGAAGTGCAATGGAGCAAGACAACACCTGTTGGAACTGTCGACAAATGTCTGAAGTTTTATCCACAACTCGCTCTCCAGAAAGATCTGAAGCATCTGTCACATATATGGGAAACAATTACGTTTTTATCGCTATGGTGACGGTGGAAACATCTGGGATGTTCCTCCTGCTGTTTGCCATCTATTCCTCTCAGATCCCCATCACAGCGCTGCGCCGGTCCCTGGTGTCTCTCTCCCCCCACATTGGCTGGTCTCGTTTTTATATCACATGCATACATTAGTCCGTTTGATGGGAACCGAGATGAGTTTTAATCTCTGCCCGGCCGCCACTCACATTCTGCGGTCGGATGGAAATTGAACGTCTGTGTGACTGGCGTTATTTATAGACCGGCGCGTTGCTCGCGTATCGCTGCCATATTGCATGATGCACTCGGCCCGGAGAGATGCGCGCAAACATGTCGACCTCCTCCAGCCATGAGGAAGTAAGTGATGCTGAAAGATGCTGGCACTCTCGGGCCCGGAGAGCTCTCGGCACAGTCACTCCGCTGCATCCAGATACGCCAAGCAACAATGGGAGGAACAGATGGACTTTATGCACAATGTGCAAACATTTTACGACCATTGTCTCGACTCCGCGGACATTTTCGCACGCTTTAATGACGCGACAGCTTTGATCAAATATGACAGAGAAAAAAGCTCCAGTTATGATGACGACCATAAACATGAAGGCGAGCTGTCGTGCTTTTTAATTTGTAGCTTCAGACTCTCTCTCCTCACAACAACAAACAACCATCCTTATGTTTTGCCAATTAAAATGCCACCTGTAATTTACTGTGAGTTTGTAAACTCGAAAATCAGGTCGTGAGCTAATTTATGAGTTTTCTGTGATGATCGAGAAAAACTCAATGAACTCCCTGCAGGCGCGACAGTTTGTTGAAAGGAGATAATAAATCCTTATTGAAGCTCTCTGTGGCTTTGATCGATGAGAAATATAAACCGTGGTGCTTTCGTTGTTTTCCAGGAGACCACAATAACTGAGATAAAGCAGAAAATCATGAAGATCCCGGACGCCAACGGTCTCGTCATCGACGGCTTTCCCCGCGACGTGGGACAGGCCCTGTCCTTTGAGGACCAGGTGAGTCTCTGGCAGGTTTATTCAACCGCTGAAGTTGTTTACAGTCGAGTTTCAGACGCTATTTCCACATTTACACCTTCAGCTTCTGAATATAGAAGCGTGTCACCATTGTCACATGTAAGGCGTTGGTGACAAACTGGGAAACACGAGGAAGAAACACTCACGGCAAGAAAAGTACAAAGAAAACAGACAGCGATCATAACATCGATTGTTTAACATGTTGAAAGTCTAAATATCCACTGCAGCCTTTTTCCTGTCTTCGCTTGGATCACATCCAGGATCGAACACACGTCTTCCCGCTCTGAGACAACATTGCTCGCTGCTTTTCCAGCTTGCGAGTGGACAGAAGCACATTTTGTTTACCTTGTTTTGTTTACCACGACGCTTCAGCGTGTTTGTTTTGCGCTGCAAACAGTGAAAGTTGTTATCTGTGAGTCCAACACACACAAAGAGCCATTTACATAAGCGCCCGCGACATGCCAAGTATGGAAATGAGCCGGTCAAACGCCACGCGCCGGCTTCCGCCTGCTGTTTATCAGTTGAAAAAAAAGAAAGTTTGTTTTTCGATCTGAGGACAAATTCCTCATGTGGTTCGAGCCAGGCAGTCGGAGTTTGATGTGTTTGGTGTCGGAGGCAGCGTGATGTTGCAGGGTCACTTTAAGAGCTTTCAGATCATAATGACATCTGTCCAGAGCTGCAAAAAAAGTCTGTTTAAACTTCGCAGTGACAATAACACAGTTATAAATGTGCTCTTCACAAATTTTGCCACCACAGCCACAATTGTGAGTGACGACATCATATTTTCTGAAATATACATAAACCAGACGTTTTATTCACATTGAATATTTCAACGATCGAGCAGTTCGAATTTTTGCTACTTCAGATTTTCTGGTTTGATCTTGAATATTCGATATCAGCTGTGACCTCAAGTCGCGACGCCCTAATTCAGCAGGTTTCAGCTGCTGCTGCTGCTGCTGCTGCTGCTGCTGCTGCTGCTGCTGCTCATCGTTTCCGTTTCGCTGCCCAGTCAACGTTCGGCCTTCCAGAAATGATCCAATGGCAGCGAGGACGGTGCGCTTCTGTCTCATCGAGTGTTTGGTGGTCTTTGCAGTTCTGTTCAGGAACCCGGTCGGCCGAAGTGGCCTTGAACGAGATGGAAAACACTGTTCAAGGCTGAGCTGTTGCTCTAGATGTTGGATGTTGTGTGAGGAATATCAATAAGGCAAGAAAAAGGGCTCGCTCTTCAAAAAAGGCTTTTTATACGAGGAGTCAAAAAGCCCATTGAAAACAATCTAAATTCAGAAAGTTCACAATGAAACACAAAAGCAGAAATTTGCCTTCAGCTCCACAATGACTCTGACAGGCTTAATACAACTGTTTGTAGAGAGCGCAGCGCTCTAATGGTCTTTACAGTTGAACGGCCAATTGTGCGAGTCAAAGCGGTCGATTGCTTTTAAAGGGATTGATGCTCTTTATCTTATTTAGGCCCACTTAATGTTTAGTAACGTTTAGATGAATACGCAGTGACTGAGAGAGCGGCTGGATCTGTCGGGGACAGATCATGACAAAAGTTAGACTTTCTAATCCAAAATGTCTGAGAATGTGGCAAACAACGAACACAGCCTGCTGGATTCTGTGGTGATGTCCTGAATTTGTTTTTGTTTGCTTTGCTTTTTTCTCACAAACAGTCAAATATCCCCAGATATCAAATTAACAGTGAGATATCACCAGTGAAGTCGACAAAATGTCTCATGTGGGAGCTTCAAATCAGCGACTCTTCCTCAAAAAGGGCCTAAAAGCTGCCGCCTAATTGAGTCAATTGTGCTGATTGATCAACTGTTGTTGCAGCACTAATTGAATTACTGACTAATGCGGAGTGAATGTTGGGAAGCTCATTCATGCTGCAGCGCGCTGCCTCCAGGCTCGTTGCGGCTGTGACAGCGACCCAAAAAAGTTGCGATTGAGTGACATTTCTAAAATAGGAACAACAGAGAGCCAAAGCTACCAGAGTGTTACATAATCATTCGCAGTGTCTTTGTTTACTTGTATTTTGTGAGAAGCAACTTTCAGGACTCAGAGGTTGTTCGACAAACAGCTGTGGTTCCACACGTAATATATGTAAACAGTCATGAGCGTTTTTAAGTTTAAATCTGCATTATTACATTGTTGCTACATTGTGCTGTTTGCCAGAATTCAGTTTCATCATTGTGTTTCATGTCTTCAATGACATTTCTAAATTTTCCTGTGACCTTGAGTGCTCAACAAAATGCTCCAGCAGCACTTTAATGTTATTGGCAAATCCTTTTTCTACACATCTGGATGTAGAAGAAGAGGAAACTTCTCTTTTGACAAATTTTTATCCACCAAAAAAACGATTCTTGTGGCAAAAACCACTTCCAGCAAACTTATTTGATATTATTTCTTTATAAAAACATTTGATGTTGTGATGTAGCTTATAAATTCTATTCACAAAGGTCTGAAACGGTCTCTAACATGTCTTAGATTTGATTTGCTGAAGCCTACAGAAGCCCTCTTGTTCTTCTCTCTCCGACGTTGGCGCTGGGTTGATAAGGTGGCTCAGAATCACCTGGAGGGGTTTTGTGGTACAGAAGAATCGGTAATCAGGGAGAAGGGACACGGGGAGTTTCCCGTGTGTGATTCGGTGAGTCAAACCCTCCGGTCAGGAGACGACCTGGATGTCCATTTTTAGCCCGTGTCCTTAATGGGGGGCTCTTCGATCCCCTGCAGCAGTGACAAAGAGGACAATGAATTCAGCTGATGTGCCACTTTGGAAAAACTCTGGTGTGGAGTGTGGATTCAAATCATGAATGTCACTGACTTGAAGCTGCAGCTCCCCAGTGGAGCTGAATGATGATTAAATGGGTGTTTATGGGCTCCTGCAGGGTGAACCAGATGGGACTCTTCTGGAGGCGCCATTTACTGAAAAACTGTGTGCTGCTTTATCTCATTATCTTTACAGTCAACACATGTAAATGGCTCGTTAATGCAGGCGGCCGTGGCCAATCGGCTGGCTGTTTTTCTCTCCATCTGGTTCAGTCAGTTAACAAATGGCTCGAAACGTGACGTCTGTTCCCCCGCACTGTCTCTCATTCCTTATTTCACACCAATTACGATGCAGACTGGCTCAGCCTAATGTATACAGATACGAGCCTGGCACACATTCAGCAGCCTCTGCTCCAGAATGCATCCAAGGACAGAGAGACGCAGGGAGGCTCACGCACAGGCTCCAATAAAAACATGTCTATGGACTTATATAACCATGTCTCATACAGTTACAACCACTTACACCATCAGAGGAGAGAGAAGATGCAAGGTCAAAACACACACATACAGTCGACACATGCATACATACATACATACATACAGGGCATCAGGGGGAGGCTCATCAGCAGCAGCGAGTTGACCTGTCCTCTTTTGGAGAAAAGAGCTGCTTGCTCTTTCAGCCCCATTTTTTATCGACAGCCTACGAAAGAAAAAAGAGCCTATGAGCAATAATATGCTGTGGGTGCTCGCTCACTCAGTTCAGTGTCATGAGTTCGTGAGCTGCTCACTGCCAATTAGGTAATTATCAAAGATTCCTGATACAATCTTCAGTAACCACTCACATGGTGGCGGAACATGTTGGAGAGTGTGATGATTGGCTTCTGCGTTAAGCTGGAAAGAGACCAGGCTGCCGTTCACTGGATGTTTAATTGAGTCTGGGACTGGAGAGCACTTTGGCATCATCGGTCATCAGCAAATATTCATACCTGAGGTATCAGAAACTTTAAGTCGAGAGAAAACGAATGTATTCACAGTGTGTGAACACACCATGCCTGATGGGCTCTCTCTCTCTCTCTCTCTCTCTCTCTCTCTCTCTCTCTCTCTCTCTCTCTCTACTCGTCCATTGATTATGATAAAGAACCGGCAGTCATGTTCAATTACTGTTGTAATTTACTTGCCTTCATGGTATTTTTCAAAAATATTGGACTTTTCTGTGATTGATTAGCTGCATTTATGAATCCCTTTGAATGGACAGCTCGGAACAGACACCCCGAACAGGTCACCAATCTACACAGAACGCCGTCATCAACCCTCTGTGCCTTCACCCCATCATTTAAAGTCACTAATTCACCCTTTAGAAATGTCTTGAAATCTCCTAGAAGCCAAGGCAAAGACATGAAGCGCATGGAAACTGGAACCCACCTCCATGACTGTGGTTTCAGCTCTTCTCTGTCTCTTTTCACTGCGTCTCAGTAATGACTGTGGACGGCCGAACCTCTCGGACGTCTTCGTTACGTCCTCCCGCCTCCAGCGTGAAAGCTCCTTCTCTTCTTGTCTTTGATCGAGCGACTGCGTGTCGGCATAATGAGCCTGATATTGTGCTTGCTGTTGTCTGGTGGCCCACCTCGCCTGACACCCAGCGCGCGATCGCAGTCTGAAAGTCGCCCGGGGAAACAAAACAGAGACGTCATGAAACAAGAGGCCGTCTCCTGTACACAGGACGGGACTTCTAGTCCTGCTCATACAATCACTCACTCCCTGTTTCCTTGATAAAGCTCACAATCGAGCATTTATGTGTTGTTGGTTTTCAAATCAGTGTTTCCAGCTGTTCCATACATAATGCAGATGGGATGTGTTTACATGTTACCATCTCATCACCTTCACATCTGGTGAGTCTGAAAATCTCCCACAATTGGGTAATTCCCATTTTAACAGTCTAAAAAATCAGTTCCAGTAATTTCTTTAATTCAATCCTCACGATGATATTCGAAGCACACCAACATATTGGTGAATGAACTGCTGACAGTTTTGCAAATTTGTGCTGAGGTGAGATAAGGACCAGAGGAAGTTCATCTGAGATGAAATAATGTAGATAACACATGTGTGCTGTTGTGTTTATGTTGGTGTCCCAGCAACCGCTCACTGGCAGCTCATATGGCTGCCGATGATTGGACGGGAGCTGATGACCACTCAGCCAGTTAATGCACAGATGCAGCAGTCCTGGGAACTCACAATAGAGACAAGTGACAAAAGGTCATTATGGGCCTTTTGTGCAGCTGGAGAAGAACTGTGCGACTTTGCGCCGCCAGAGATAAGACACCCGTGGCACTGATGATGGTCTTTGGTGAAAAGACATTGTTGTTTGTAGGGTTTCATGGTGTCATGGTCAGCAGTCCCTCACAGTTTGATTCATGGCTTTATTCTGGGCACTGCAGCTCTTAATCCAAACATGGGATCGTTTCATTAATGACTCTGAACCTTCATGTGTCGGCCCTTTGATCGACCGACAGCCTCCTGAGGCTTCATCCCAAGTTTTCTCTTTTTATTCAGCTACTCAGAAAAACTCTGATTTTGATAAGACGCCGTTAGAGATTGAGGCGTTTAAAAGAGAAGTTTTGGAGGAAATGTGCAAGTGCAAAGGGGGACAACTTTTCTCTCTTCGTTTCTTTTATCAGAGGTAAAGATGTGGATCAGACCTGCCAGCCGCATGCTGTTCTGTGCAGCCCACCTGTCACTCGGGAAACTAAGACATTTTCATCTTTACAAGTTAAAGGAGCAGGAATATTTATGACGTAATAGTCATAATTACTCTGTCGCGGAAATGCTCAGTCACATTTTGACTGGCAGTTATTATATATTAAAAAAACCTAACTGCACTACTCGTTTTACTATAATTGGGGTGTAATTTTTGGGACTTGTACTTCTTTGATAAGTCACGGTGACTCATGTCTCAATATACACCCTATAGTCTTTTAAAATTACTACACAGGGACTTCACCAGTAATAGTCCCTTCCCAACTTTTTCATTCATTTTTTCACAGGAAGTCCAATCTGACTGGAGCTTTCTTTTAGGGACAGTTTTATGTCGGGAGTAAAAACTCGTCCCTTTGAGCCCCCCAAAACCCACCAAATTCATTAGCGCCTTTAAAGGGTTAAACGGCAGCGCTTCAGGTGTCATATAGTTTATGGTCCGAAAGGTTCGATCCTTGAGGTGGGGTCTCGGACTCCCCGGTGACTGAGTGAACCTCTGGGGACCTTCAGCATCCATTTTCATTACTGACCCCTCGCTGTTCTTTTGCCCTTTACAACATCACAGCAGCCATTTATGAGCCGCTCCCGTGGGCCACGGCGGCCGTCCTGCTCCTTTTATAGCTCCCCGGTGAGACCATCTATCCCTTCATCCTCCCCTCCAACCATTTCACAAACACTTCTGCCGGCGATGAAGGTGTCAGCCTGTCTATTCATCCCCGTCAATCAGCCTGTGGTGGGTGAGGTCTGTGACTCACTCATCTATCAGTTAATGAAGTTTAGCAGTCGTTCAGAGCCAGTTTGAAAGTGTAGAACAATTTTTCCAGAAGTTGGTCACATAAAACACAAAGCTGTGACGCTTTGATTGGTGGAACTGGAAGTTATCAGGAAAAGCAGAGCATAAAAAAGATGTCACGTGACATCACAGCGGTTCAATGGAAGAAGGAAATTGAGCAGCGACTTCTTGACTGAGACCAGTAAAGTTGCCACTGGACCTCGCTGGTTTCGTTCCAACATCAAACAGAATTACACTCGGAGAAGAAGTAATTGCCTCACATTGCAAGAGCACATGGCCTCAGCCACCTCCTCCTGTGAGACTGAGACTCCCACCAGCTCAAGGGGACGCTGCCAAGGCAGTAACGTTACATAATTGTTCTCTTTGCAAGCTGACAAAGCTCTCCTGCTCAGCCACAACGACCAAATATTGCTCCTTTTGTTTTTAGTGCAGTTGAATCCGAACACATATGCGTTATGATGCCAGTGGAGTGAGACTGTGCCGTTCGCATGGCTTGAAAATATTCAGCTTTTTGCCTCAAAATTGATAATATGAGACGTTTTAAAGGGCAGACAGTCGATCAGGATAAGTAGGCTTCCACTATGAACTTCAGTTTCACAGACTCACAGTATGTACATTTACTCTAAATTGTGACTTTCTGTGTATTTGTTCTAATAAGCCAGTTTAATGCGACACAAAGCTCCCTGAGACGTCTGAAATTAGAAATCTGTTGCTCTGCGTGAGAACTGCTGGATGGCGGATGCAGGAGGGGAAAGCAACCAGGAGTGGTGGGGTCTCTGCAGACAGACGGAGACGTCTGACAGCCTGCAGCTACACATGTTCTGAAGGGCAGAGCAGGGAAAAAAAAAGCATGATCCAAAGGCAAACGCCGGCTTCAAACAGACGCCCGTTCTCAGCTGCTCCTTCCGGCGCAGCAGCCAAACTGGTGCGACCACCGCTGAAAGTTGGCTCGTTTTCCAAACGATCTCTTGTCCCTCGTCTCACTTGGTTTACCACACGGACGCAAACCTGCTTCAACTCCGTACAAAAGATGTGCCGCGAAGGTCCCACGAAACTGAACGTACATGACACATGAATTCCACAAAAGCTGAGAGCATTTTACGAGTGGCGTCATCAGTCCTCTGGGTTTTTTTCCCACATTTTTTGCTCCATAAAAGACTTTCCACTGCTGCCTGAAAGAAAGCTGCTTACATCTTTTTTTATCTATTTATTTTCCTTGATCGAATGCATTTAGAAGAACATCCCTAAAAGGCCAGAGGCTGTCGTAATTTGCCTTTCGAGACGCTAAATGTCAGTTGCAGTTCAGTTGGACCAGCGAACGTTCTTCTGCAGTATCTGAGTGTCGCTTTACTTCAGCTACACAGCCTGCAGGGCGGAGGGGAACAACCCAAAACAAAACATATGTGAGGACGCTGAAACGAAAAGTTCCTCCAGAATCACGATCCCAGCTCGCTTCGCCGCGTGTCTCAATAAACGAAGCTCTTCTGGGCTTTGGCCGAGCGCCAAGATGAAGCGCAGACTCTGAAGGGCTTCATCGTGTGCATTTCATCCAACTGAAACACAAACAGCAGGAAACCAAGCGACGCGCTATGAATAGTAATAAACCACTTGGCGAGCTTTTTATAGAGGAAAGTTCCCGGTGGTGGTGAGCCGGGTGAACACTTGTCGAGCACAAGATGAGGAGGATATTTAGCGCTCTGTCAGTCTCACCACTCCAGGTCAGAACCATAGAAACCAAATTACCTCCCTTTTATGCGGCCTTGCATTAGTCAGACAAACGGCATCGCCCCGCTGATCTCTGAACAGCCGCCGCACCTCAGTTACTAAGGAATGCCTTTTGTGTCCTCGACGATGTGTGACAGAAGCAGTCGGGCTCATTGTTGCGTCCCAAATTAAATCTGCATTACTCAGGGCTTAATCAGTCCCGTTGCCGCTGCCTGACCTTTCCTCTTAAATCGAAATAGTCAGTGTGTATTTGATTGTGTTTATAACTTGGCAACAGATGCTGTCGGAGCTGCATTCACTTTATTGCCAGGAGTATTTGGTTCACATTCACGCACATGGACTTTAATGAGATCCCATTCTAAATGTTTAGCTTTGTTACGAGGCTGCTTGCGAGGAAAACTTTCCACAAGGTTCCGGGTGCGTTTGTGTCATCGTGCGCCCTGAAATTCAATTGATTTTATCGTAGACTGAAAACTTTTGACAATACAATTTTTCTTTTGCGACGTTTGGATCTTCCTGCAGTTGCAGTAACGAGTAACTCACTGTTTTTTATTTCCTGTGATTTGTGAAGTAACTTAGGTAACTAGTCCGTATGTACCTGGATTTATTACTCAGCTCTACTGATTCAATTAAACCTCCAAGGATGCTGGATGCTTGTTGATGAACTGATTGTATTTGCTCTCGGTACCTTTATATTTCTGGTTTTAATCACTTTGGGGCAACAGTTTAGCATGAATTCACACAGTTTATGAATTATAAGTGAAGGTTGTTGAGTCAACATGTTGCATATTTTTGTAGGAGATGAGAAAACAGAGAGAGTTCATGATATTCTCTTGTTTTGTCATATATTTTCATATTATCGTCTGTAAATCGATGTTGCTCTTGTTCACAGTTTGCTTTTCTGCTAATTTGCTGCAATAAACGATACAACCACCATTTAAAGTTATCATCGAGACCGAGACCAAACATTCATAAACAAAACGAAACACACAATTAGGCAAGAAAATGCACACACAACTGGGAATCACTGGGAACACTGTAATGAGTAATTACAGTGTTGTTTACACACGCAGATGGTATGAGGGATTGTTCTGTCTGGAGCTGCTGAATTACACAAGTGGCTCCACTTTGAGTTTGTTCTCGTTTACAAAGCTGCCGTCACAGATACAAAAAAAGCTGCACGTGTGATGACACCCATGGAGTCATTTGGTGCTACTCACGTCACACACACGACTCATGAACACTTCCCGGGTACTATGCACAGTCTCAGGGAAACTGTGCAGGGAGTTTAGCAGGTTTGTGGTTTGAGGGAACATCTCTGTATTAAAACGACATCGTTTCTCCAGCGGCTGCATGTTGTTTTCAAAGCAAAAACAACCCAGTCTGCACGTACTGATTTAATTTGGTCAATCTAGGAACTGGATGCGCTTCAGACTTCACAATATTCCGCCTTCACATATGAATGTTAATGTACTGAATAAACTGATGGTGTAACGTGTATTCATGCCCAGGCTCTCAAAACATCACTGATGAAGTATTTATTCACTGTGAGTTGCTGTTGCAGCATGTTTGGACTTGATTTTCGAAGGAGATCGACCCGAGCTGCTGCTCTCGCTCCCATGTGAGCGTCCTCAGGGTCAGATCGTGACGTCACATGAGCGCGAAGGCTCACCTGAGAGGAAGAGCATTGATCGGAGGTGTTCGCATATCCACCGTTTCCTCTGCTCCAACCTCATCTCTCTCCCTCCCTCCCTCCCTCCCTGTAGATCTGCACCCCTGACCTGGTGGTGTTTCTGGCCTGCACCAACCACCGCTTGAAGGAGCGGCTGCAGAAGAGGGCCGAGCAGCAGGGACGGCCTGACGACAACCCCAAGGCCATCGACCGCCGGCTGACCAACTTCAAACAGAACACCATTCCTCTGGTCAAATACTTCCAGGAGAGAGGCCTCATTGTTACGGTAAGTCTGGTGGAGAATGAAACCTCGCCTGTCGGTTTATGAAAGAGAACGGCCGGAATGTAATTGTAGCTTGTGTCTCAATTTCTGCAACACTGATGTTTTTGTGTCCTGCCAGCGCAGGAAGTGGTGTGCCCTCTTTTTTACTCAGAGCAGGGATGTGGAATTCAGAGAGGTGGGCGGCTGTGTTTAGCCTCATACCAGAGATGGGAGCTTCACATCCTGCCACAGTCCAATAATGTCACATATTTCCATCATGCGGGTTAGATGGTTTTTGTCCCAACAACATCAAGTAGTTCGAAGCAGCAACAAACGTTTGTATTGTTTAGACAAAAAAACGGCAACATGTCCAGAATTGTGTGGCTTTGAGTGTGTGAGGCAGCGACAGACATGATGAAAGACGTGGACTGCACCTTCATCACTCCTCTTCATCAGCGATGGGTGAAGGTCAGGCGAGCCTTTAGTTTACCTGACAGTGTTCAGAGTGCTGGGTGCTTGTCACATGTTTACTGTGAGTGCACAGACACCAGGAGGACATGGCTGAATGGAGGGAGTGAATGTAGAGCAAGGCCTCCATCCATCGAAGCTTTGTACACGCGAAAACGTGTTTTCCTTTACAAACATGCAATATCAGGCCACGCTCCAACCAGCGTACTATATCAGTGGATTGATTTGTGATTAGTAAGGCGTGTTTGTCAAGATGCAGTCCCAGAAATGCAATACATGCTCTGTAGCAGGAAGACTGTGAATGTGAGCCACTGTGTCCGTCCACCCAGGTTTTGAGGTCTGACTCCTGATGTCGGAGCAGCGGTCTATGTGTTGATTGGAAATGTCTGCGATCATAATTAGATCGTTTGGTTTCGTGCAGAGGGGCCGGGCGATGGTTCCCTTATGCGTGAGTATAATGCCGATGGAGATAGTGGCTCCCGTTACCACCGGCGTGCTCTTCTAGTGGGAGTCTCATTGATCTGTCTGAGTCTCAGCGCAGCGTTTTATTCCCCACACACAAGAGACTACATAATATACCGCCTCATGCTTTATTGTGACAAAGAGAGTTTGTTTGCATAATTTCAGATCGTTGTCTTTGGGCTTCTTGAAGTCAAATGTTTCTCCTAATCTCTGTTGGGTCTCACATTAACGCTGATCAAAGGAAATGAGATCAGATGCCCTCCAGAAGCCTGCAGTTTATGGGTCTTGTCTGTCTGATCCTCACTTTTACAAGGTTTTTATGATCATGTGTTTGATTCACATTCATTCTTTGACGTCGACTCAGGTCAGCCGAGCTAAACGCAGGTTTCCTCTCCGCTTCGTGGGAGGAAAATGAGGCGGCTTCCAGACATTGTGAATACTCCAGCTCCCTTTTGCAATCCTGTTGTGTGGAGAATGTTGTTGCAGTTTAGCCTGAGGGCGACGTTTGCAAAACATTGTGTATTTGCAGTTTGCCAAAAGGGTTAGTATATAAGTTCTGAAGTTTCCATCAGTTGTCTCACTGTTAT
>JAUESF010001754.1:0-15149 GCA_032274765.1 Malacoctenus tetranemus | reverse complement strand
ATGTATATTATTTTAAAGCCTAACACAGTGACTCCAAACCTCACAGATTCACCTGCTCTGATGTTGTTAAACAAACCAAATGAATAATTTTATAGAACTTGAAAAAGACCGGTACCTTTATTTTGAAAGTTTGTTTGAAGTTGTATTGATTTTCACTCACAAATAATGAGATCATTTTTATAGCATTTATTGTTCTTTATTTTGTTCTTTACAAATATTAGCATCAACTCTTCTGTTGATTAAAATTGATTAAAACAGAACATTGTGAACTCTATAAAACATTTGTATCACTTTTAATCTTGTATAACAGCAACTGTGGTCATTTACGGACAACCACTGATTATTTATAGCAGCAGGCGATTAAAGATATACTGTGTTTGATCCTTGATCCATTCTGATAACAACGCCCGAGAAGAAAAATATGAAAGGTATAAATAAACATCAGTTCTAAGTGCTTCTGAGTTAGCAGGAAGGTAAAAACCTCAAAGTATAGATCAGCTCTTTATGAGACAGGGTCAATATTTTTAATGTGAACTGTTTGAATTAAATGTTTTATTCCTCTACTAAAGAGAAAAGAAGTTTAGAAACTGCCATTTTTATAGTGACATTTATTGTGGAGGGATTGCTCTGTTCCCTCAGCTGCTTTGATGAGATAACAGCAGCATGGCTGTGCAAGAAGGCGCTCACTGTATATTCATGCCCGAAGCACTGCAATCATCATCACAGGTCTAATGTTACCCAACAGCCCTCCGTGTCCTGCTCCTTTTTCCAGCAGTGCAGAGAGAGAGAGAGAGAGAAAATCTCCACCTTTGCACAAAGAGAAAGTTGGACATGAATTCTGTGGAGGAGAAAACGCTTTCCTCCATTTTTAATGAGGGCTGCAGGCGGAGCTCACCAGAGGAAAACAAACTTCAGAGGAGAAGCGCTGCTCTTTGTTCATCAGCGTACGATACACTCCTAGGTAAAACCCACTTAACGGCAGCCACTAACCAAAAGGAAGGTGAGAGTAAAACTCATGGTCGCAAATAATGAGAATGTGATGGTGCAACGTTGCGTTTGCCTGGCAACAAAAGGTTTTCAAGAACACCTTTATTTTAGGAGAAATGAGTAGTAAGAGTTATGGCAGCAATGCGAGCACAGCAGCTTTTAATCCACATTAGAGTCTATAAAGATATGTCCATCTTAATATTCATATGTTAATGTTTACATTCGAGAATGAGAAAGCTGCAGAGATAGAGTGACACACACACACACACACGGAGAGAGAGAGAGACAGAGTGTGTTGTTTCGTGACTGGGAGGCCAGAGCTTGCACTGTAGTTTGAACTGAGGTTAAAGTAGGATGGAGATGAATTATCTGCAGTGTGCTGCTACCTGTGGTAAATCTCTCCACACGCCGCCTGCATTTCCCACCAGAGTTGACTTAATTAAGACGCGCTGAAGAAGGGATTCTGCTGTCGTGTCTCCTAGCAGCATGCAGCCGTCGTTTCCTGTGCTGTAAACCTGTCACAGAGAAAAAAAACCACAAACGTAACACGTACAAATTGTGTAAACTTCCATCTTTGACATCAAAGGAAGTTTTCTTGTTGTCTCTGTTTTTTAACATCTATTGATGAAATTGATCACAAAGGAAAAAAAAATCCTTAATAAACTGAGCCAAGAAGTTGTTTTTCTTAAATCAAACATCATTAACTCTTTTGTGGTCAGACATTTTTTTTTCTCATTACAGATTTTCTGTTCTTGTGTTTTGGTCCGCACAGACGATAGCGATTGTACGGTTTGTTGCCAGGCAACAGTGAATCAAATCTGATCGAATTGCATCCACAAAAATGTAAATGAAGCAGGATTAGCTGAGCGTCTGACTGTTCACCTATTAAAAAGAAGTAATCGTAAAGGTCTGCTTACATTAGCTGCTTATTGCCATCATGTAAATGATATGTGTTGGGAGGCTGTCAGTTAAAGAGCTGGTTTTCACTTTCAAAGGCCACCGTGAGTCACAGCTGCACACACATTCATACGCACATACCAGGAGTTGCTGCTGCCATTCAAGGGGCTGGTTTACCAGTGAATATGTTAGGCTTTGGAGATCCATAAACGAGTGTCCACAAACGTTTCTTTTTTCTGTCTTATTGGTGTCCCATTGGCTCAGAGTGTCTCCATCCAGAGACTGAAATCAATATGTTTGTTTTTTCCTGAGAGAAGGACGGTTGGACGGGCCCACGTGTCTTCAGTGGTCTCAGTGCAGAGAGAAACTTTTTCTGTTCCAGTTCACAGGAAACCTTTTCACAACCAGTACGTTCTCACGTGGATGTTGGTGGGCCACAGTGCCTCGTCCATCATCGGAGTGGATGGAGGACACCCAGATTTCCGCCGTCGTAGTGGCTTCAGCTTCAGCTTCATTCAGGTTTTACACCAAAGTGCCCAAAGAGAAGAGACAGAACTTCCCCATGAGGCCAAAACAATTCTGCTTTCTCCTCGTGACACTTGGACTCCGTTGTAACTCTCAGATGACACTTGCCCTGATTAAATTTGGACTGTTTATGAGTTAAAAATGTTTCTGTTCTAAGATACTTTTCAGGGCCAAAGTACTGACTCATCTCCATACTTCAAATACTTCATTCATCCAATCATTCAAGCATAGAAAACACAAACATCCTCCAAAGGTAAATTGCTGTTATACAAGCTAATATGCTGTGTTTTTGTGAAGGAAAAAAAAGCGCGCTGTCTACAGGCAATTTCCTCTCGACTCGCCTGTGACTGAAAGAAGCCTGCAGCTTCGTACCGCGGTGGTTTGAACACTTTGAGGGTTTATTGACAGGTTCTCCCCCCTCGAGAATTGTTGTTGGCGCGTTCGCAGTGGTGCTGCCACACCGACAAGCAATCACAAGGAGTTTCAGACGGCGTCAGACACTCCCACTCTGCTCTTACTGGGTGTCAGGCTTGTCAAATCATCCCTGCAATCACAGGTGCTTGTGGCATCAAAAACATTGCAGACGGACAGAGACTGAAGTGCTTCAAGGAGAGACAACAATAGGGCCAAGGAAGCAACATAATGACAGTTAGGATCCAGGAGTAAACACAGTCAGTTCTTTGCCCGGGAAACCAACTTAACATGTTTGAAACAACTTCTTACTTTTCTGCAGATAAAGAAAAAAACTGCACTTTTTCAGCACCAAGCGCAACGCAGAAGTCTAGTTTCAGGTCCACAGAACTGTCAGCACTCAGATTCATTAGATACAAATTAATGCATGTCTGCATCCAGGACATGTTGATTTTGTCGGAGATGCTCCGCAATTGTAAAACAACTTAACACGACAATAATAAAAAACCACTTCACCGCTGACTAAACTCTGGATACAGGCCAATGTTGCTGTCAGTACTTTTCATCAGTACCTAAACGATACATTTCACCCGTTCCCTCAGTTTATCATCAGGTTTCTGCTCATTGTTTGCTGCCTCAGAAAACCTCACTGATTTTTTTTTTTATTTGCATACTTATTGCATAATATTTGACCACAACAAAGAGAAAAAAGACCATTAAACCCATTAAACCTGCATAACATCATAGAGAGAGCTAAAGGACAGGAGGTAAAAAGCAGCTGATTTTACCTTTGGTTTAGATGGAATTTCGGACTCAACAAAAAATAAAGAAATAAATATTGAACTCAACAAGAACTAAACAAAAAATGTTTCAAAGGTTGACTGAAACATTCATTTTATTGCTGTTCTGTGTTTTGTCCTTAACATGTCTTAACAGGAGGTTACTGATAGAATAACCTGAAAAAAGCAGACAAGAAGGAAATGTTCCCGACATCTTCTGCATCTCTGGATGAGGGTTCTGCATTGTTTTATGATGCAAAAGACGATTAGCTTGTTCTCCAGCTAGAAACCCGGTTACCAAGAGAAAACGGGTCAAGCAGGAACTCAAACGGTGTGTTTGCATGGCTCCAGTGTTTTGGCGTGCAGTCGCAGTGAAGTGCATCGAGGGATACGCTCGGTTTGACTCTCACTTTTACTTTATAGTGCAAATCTGTCTGCAGCTCACTCATTATTCATGCAGAGGAGAAGCTCTGATTTTTAGAGGACTCTTGTCTCTTCCAGTTTGACTCACCTTCAGACTTTTTAAACAAGAGTTTTTGTGCTGCTGTTTTAAAGGATAAAAAAAACAATTTGGTTATCCCACTGCAGAAAACCAACATACTCCTGAGAAAAAAAATAAATGATTTTTTTTCAAGGGTAAAAAATAATTTTTTAAAAGCTGTGAGAAAAAAAGCATCACGACTTTAAAGTGCCAAAGGTTGATTTTTTTTATCAACGGAGCTCAACCCTCAGAAATCCAATTTGCAGCATTTTATGTGAGATCCCTTCAAATGTCATTACTCAGTAGAGCGCTGCCCGTCTTTCAGCGTCCTCATAACTTTGCATTCCGATAATTGGTTATCAGAAAGACAGTTTACAGAGGAGTCGATCTTTTGTGAAATCTTTTCCATTTAAAGTTTAATAGTTTAGGTCTCGGACCCCCTTGGATTTCGGGGGCGGGGGGATTACAGGAGGTGGTGAGGCTTTGTTTGCTTTTACAGTTGTCAAAATCTGCTCTGCACCTTTGAGATAAAACCATGAAATGACACTTTTTGGGAAATCTATTGACACGCCAGAAGAATGTGCTTTTATTTTGAAGGCTCCTCCTTTTCTCAATTGTTTGTCTTCACTCTGTTATTTTGACAAATCAGAGATCACACTGGGGGTCCACAGTCTTTCTCAAATGTAATCTGGGGAGGACGACTTCACTTTACACCTCCACACACCAGGGTGGCTGTGACGCTCACTGTGTTTTCAGCTTTTTACCAGATGTCTCTGAAATGTATTCTCAGTTTCAGGCTCAAGAAGAATGTTTTGATTCCGTTTTACACTCGGTATTTACGCCACAGCAGGAGAGGTGCTCGAGACGCTGTTGACTGATGAATCCAATAACCTCAAAGACTTAATTGCTTTTGCTCAGTTTAGACCTTCTGAGTGTAACTAATCCTTTGATTTTAAATGTCAGGTCCAAAATAGGAGGCATAAGTCCACAAAAGAACAATCTCACTGAGTCTTTAGTTCTCTCTGACGAATGAATGAGATTTCTGCTTTCTCATTGTAAGAAAGTTTCGCTGCCTCTGACGTACGTCACGCAGAACTTTCCTGTCCGTGAAGTTTGTGATTTCTATCACCAACGTGACATTTAAATTCTGTTCGATGAAGGTTATCAAACAGCCTAATAAAGAACACAGCTGGAAGTTGTTTGGGGAGAGGTAATTGTTTGCCGTTGCCTTGACTGAAGCCGTCCGATCATTCCTGGAAGATAGAGGTGATCCAATTAGGTATTCCCTGAGTGAGGGGTTCAGTGTACCACATGCTGCTCGATGCCTCGCAGATACAAACAAACAAAAACACCTCGCTTCGTCTCCCTGAGTCTCCCCAGGGACGGGTGCGAGGTACACTTTATTATTCCTGAAATAGACGTAAGATGAAGAGAAAAAAAAAAAGATCCCCGTCGCCTGGAATAATTTTATTCTTCACTTTGAAAGTATCACAACTTAAAGAAAGTATTCCGAGCACAATCACATCTTTCACTTATTTCATCTATTTATAATCACAGCCAACGCTGGATTTTTTTCTCTCCAGCTGCTCGTTATATTCGTGTCAGATTTAACACAGCTGTTCCAGGCTCTAGAGTCACGGTGCTTTTCAAACTTAACTCAATTAAAATGAATAGTCTTGTTTCTTCTAATTAGTAGCAATGTGAAGTACCAAAGGGATCCGTAAAGAGTCACAGTCTGGAGATCGTTCACAAGAAAATCTCCTTGGATGCGGCCATGTGCGATTATCATGACTCGGCGGTTCCCCCCCACACAATGCGAGGGCTTTATTTATTTACAGATCACAGCAGTTGTTGGAAAACAATAATTTCATCATTTCATCATGGAACTCAATAGGACGCCTCGTAATTATGTATGACTGCTGGTTAGTGTGACATGACAGAGCGTCAGCGGTGACAGAGGAGAGAGTCACCATCAAACCGTCTGTCTCGATATATACATTTTTCTAACTCTCAGTCACTCTCACTCGAATCCACCAATGGAAATAATGTATTTATCAACCTACATAGACTACCCATCCACCTATCCATCCATCCATCGTCCATGTTGCTCTCTGTTCCTCGACAGAGAGGTTTAACGTGGGGCATATAAAGAGCTGCAGAGTCCAGAAGGAGCGTCTGCTTTAAGTCGTCTCGAAGCTTCTGGACTCCGATTCATCTGCTTCCCTTAATCACTTTCCCCCTCCTGAGATCTCACACAGATAATGGAGGCAGGCTTTCACTTCACTCCACCTCTCAGCTTGTAAAAAGAAGGACCTTTTTGTGCCTTATAGGAGTTCAAAAGATGACAGTCAAGCAGGATGTGTCCTCAGTGATGTTTCACACATTAATTATGAGGCATTAATGGTTGGTTGCTGCTCTCTCTGGTTATTTTTAGGATCACTTTTAGGTTTCTCCCGAGAATATAGTCACATTTCCACCACATCAAAGGAAATGCTGCACACTGACACCAGTTTTTACCCCCCAAAAAGTTGAAGCCACTGATCTGCCCTTGAAGAATCGCACTCCCCTCTGAAGAGTCCCTCGCAGCTTCTTGTAAGTCTAAATGGATTATACGCCGCCTCTCTGGTGGTGTCGAAATAAATTTGAGTTTCGGAGATGCCGCGGAGTGACACTGGCCGCGTTTCCTGCTGTGATGTCAGACGCGAGGCGGCCTGAGCCCCCAAATGGGATTTTGAATGTCACTCTCGTCTGTGAAGGGGAACGCTCAGCTCGACCCCTCTCTCCTCATCATCTGCAGGTGGACTCGCAGCGACCTCGGGGGCTCAGGAGAGACTTTCATTAATTGTTTCAAGAGTTGTTTTCATGAGAAAAACCTCGGGAGGACGCCGGCTCCTTGTTGTGCGACGTCTTCTTCCCATATTTTGCCCGCGCCTCCAATTTTAACTCTGACACTCGTTTGTTTCCATATTTAGTTTCCAGTAAGTAGCCCTGCTGAGCGTCACACACCTGAAGGCAACGCGGCAGCAAACTGAGCGCAGTCGTGTCCGGTTTGTTTATATTTATCCGTTTCTGGATGCGCAAGGTCGTGTTTTGCCTTTGAGCTGGTTGTCATCAGCGCTGATGAGCACAGAGGGACGACCCGGGAGCAGATGAAGGAGGGGGAAGTCTGCATCAATCATCTTCCAGTTCACTCACAAACTACATTCTTCATGGTCCATTTGCGAGTTTCGTGTGTGTGTACAGAAAAAGTCAGGCGGCCTCGTAACAATCTGAAAGAGATCAACTGACACAGAAGGAAAGCTAATTAATCTGGTGTTATTAAAGCTCGCGGCGTGAGCCGAATGCGAAATGACCCAAGCGTGTAGCTGCCGACATCAGCGCTCGTTTCTGATGTCCGATCCTATAATGAGCCTCGTTGGAGATGTCACAGCGCATTAACAAACCGAGCGTGTCCACTGCGCTTGTTTTGTCATGTTCCAGGTTCAGGTCACAACTTTTTGCATCTGTTGAGACCGACTTCAAAAGCTGAAGCTTGTTGAACTGAATTAACGCTGACGCTCCGACTCAGCGCTCCATATTTTCTCGTCTTCCTTTCAGCTGGACGCTGACCGCGACGAAGAGGAGGTCTTCTGTGACATCAGCATGACTTTGGACAACAAGCTGTTTCCTTCCCAAGAACCTGCAGCTGGTGAGCGGAGCTTTTATTGTGAAAAACTAAGATCCCTCAGGAGAATGTTTAGCTGCCAGGAATGTACAATGTTTGTGGCGTGTGCATCAAGCACTGCTGGATTGACTTATCACCTTCTACAGATTAAAATAGGTTTTTCCATCCGGGTTTTTTGATTGCAAGAGTAAATTATTATCTCAAGAACATAAAGTTAAAACAAACTTAGAGTGGTGCTCAAATCAGGCTTTTTGCAGACGCATCCTCCCCCAGCAGGTTGTCCAACAGGCGCGAGACAGCAGCATACCTGCAGCCGCAGTGAAGGACATCATCCGACAGCTTTAGCAGCCACCAGCACGTGTGCACGGTGAAGGGACTTCTCCAAAACAGCACAGGTTCACAGTGAGCGTGAACGAGAGAGAGGGACCAAACCAGCTGCCTGGTTACCATGCGTGTTGGCATAGCAACCGGCGAAGCAGGGTTCGCTGCGCTTTGAGAGAGAAATATAAAAATAAAAAAAATAACAACATAAATGCAGGATGAGCCTGGGAGCGCTCAGATGGCTGGATACCTGTCAGGGATTATGTAAAACCTGACAATTTGCCATGTACGGATCTGTGTTCATGACTCAAATCGCCTCATCCTGGCAGCAAGATGCGACCAGACGACTCTGCAGGTGTGTCGGGGCTGAATTCACAAAGGGGCAGACGTCAGGAAAGTTGAGGAAAAAAGTTCAATTTGGCTGCAGATTGAATAAGAAAACGTGGCTGCTTTCGAGCCATCATGTAATATCATGATGTAGGTGTAACTTGTGAGAGCCCACACAGCAGTTTGCTCGTGTTGCAATGATCACGAGTTAGTAAATTGATCGTGGAAAGAACCAAACATTTACTGCGGACTTAAAGCTCATTGTCGTATTGAGATTTCACCACCTTGGGTCAGGTTTAATTTGGACACATCCATCCTGTATTTTCTGTATACAACCCATGCTAACCCTTAAAGCCTTGCTCATGGGTCCACGGTGGTTGTGACAAGGGTGGGGGCGAGTGCTGGCCCGTATCTTCCCCGCCTGGGTTTCTGGACTGTCGAGGGACTTGAAAACAGCAACCTTCCGGTCACGAGTTAGCTTGTCACGCCTCCGGACCACCGCGCTTCATCTCAGGGATCCAACACAGTGGGAGTAATGCTGCCTGATGGTCACGAACACTCAGCAGCACACACTCACACAACATTTTAAGATGAAACACAAATGTTTGAAGAAGTCTACGATAGAGACAAAATATTTTGTTTGTTGTCAGTTGACATCAGAATTGGCAACTGTTGCCTGACGTCCATCCAAATTGTCTGTTTTTTTTCCCACTTGGATCCTTCGCACCAGTGTGGCTGGAAACATGTTGAATTTCCTGTGAATACCATCTCAGATTTGTGGGACAGTTTCCAGCCTCTGAGCTCTGAGGCTGTTGCATGCCGTTCTATAATTGAATGTCTTTGAGCGTTTAGGAACTCCAGGCTTCATTTGTTCAGAAAATGTGCTTGTTCACTGTTTGTCCCTCGTCGGGTCAAGCTGCGCCGCTGAAGCACAGCTGGGAGTGGTTGAAGAATAGAAAGTGGAGATTTTAAGCGTTGGCTTTTGTTGACGGCCAATCCGACTGCCTGGTTTCATTCATTTCCGAGGCAACTTTGTTTAAAATGCTTCTCCTGTAATTTTGTGATGCACAGTGTGCTGCAGTCTTGTTTCTGCACATTCATTGAGGGGGGAGCCTGCCTGAGGTTTCTGTTTGCAGGAACAGAATCGCCACCACGGCGGCTACATATGGCTGCTCGAAATAGTTCACAGGGGAAAAAAAAGACGCCGAGACGCTGCGCGGTTCGTTTCAGAGGAGAGCTGCTGCCTGCGTTCGAAGCAAGCAAATAACACAAGACCACCAAGACTGGCGGTCTGAGCAATCCTGCACGTTGGAATTGCATCGTGCCGCTCGACAGCCACCTCACACACTTCTGCACTTCCCCTCGGCACACTCGAGAGACTCACAACACGACTTCGGCAGACCTAACAGATGCAGATGAGGAGCACTCGTGCCACTCGAGCAGCAGAAATTGCTCGGAATTCGAAAACTACGTCCTCCAACAAATGACAGACGCTCTAGATGTTATTAACGGAGGAATTATCGCCCTCGGCCTGAGGAAACAGATCAGGCACGCCTCTTACTGTTCACGGATTCCAGCCAGCGTGCGGGAAAAACTTCACGATATTGTTCTTGAGATAATAGACTACTGTAGAAATTCAAGATAAGCCCAGATGGAAAAGATTTCACCCTCAGGTGAACGTAAGTGACTGCAAAACCTTTCCACTCATACTGCACATGAATATTATGCAGCTGCACTTTCAGGTCCGTTGAAGAGCAGCGTGACATTCGTACATTTTGCCAAGATGTTCGTTTACTTGGCTTTTCCAAAAAGTGTTCCACACCCAACATTTTTAAACTATAGTTCTATATTGTATTTTCTATTTAAAAAAATCGCATTGAAACACTGAAGAACAGTGGGAAATGTGTGTCACATTTGTGCGTTCTGTCGCTCTGCCCTTTCAGAATCACGTGTTTACTGTAAATCAGCGAACAGCTTTATTACGTTGACCTACTTTTCTGGTGTTTTGAAAAAAAGCTGAAACAAAAAGAGCGAAAGCCTAAAAATAGATCAGTTGTAGTTAAGGTTCACTCCTTATGGAGGGATCACTGCGTCCTCTGTACGTCCAGCACATCGGCGCAGCGTGCGTCCTGAGGTAACGTGCGCTGGATGAGCTGACGTCCGGCCCCGGTCGTTTCCCCCGCCGTCACTGGAAAAGGACGAGATCCACTCTGACATGTTGCTGAGTCTCCGAGTTGTGAACTGCTGAGAGCACAAAGAGAGTTTTCCTTTTTTTTTTTTTTTGTCGCGTGCAGTCTGACACTTTTTATCATAATGTACCTTCGACGTCCCTCCGGGACCCCGCAGAACCACTGAAGCTGCTTCATCACAGAATATAACCCAGTTTGTTAATCAGGAGGCGCCGGCTGAAGGAAGAAAAAAAAAGTCTGCCGGGGGAAGTGTTATTCACGACCCATTTCCACTGAGGAGGAGGATGAAGATGCTCCTGCATATGTCAGAATTCATCACAGCTTCGCGGCTTGAATGTTTCTGACTGCGAGAAGTTCAGGTCCAGTTCAGGTTCAGGTGTTCACCGAGGCCTTTCGACCCAGTTCTGCAGCCATGTTGCAGGATGATGAGAGTGCTTGCGTGCTTTGGTGTACATTGTAAAACAAAAGCAGATGGTTATTTTCAAGATGGAGTGAGTTGTAGTTTGAGTGGAATGCAATGATATGGTGCAACACGTAAGACTGAGATAAACGTGCGATGGTTGCAGATCCACTTTAGCTTTCAGAGTGACAGTCAGAACTGATATCCGTCAAGAAACGGGTGAATTTATTCAAATATTACGAGCTCAATCAGTCCCAAAAAAAGTGGGAAATCTTTGTGTAAAATTGATGCAAATTCTGTCAAACTTTTTTCTCTTTTCTTCACAAATCTTACAACGTAGCGGCCTTTTAAACAGCTGCTCTCAGAGATAACTAGGACGTGGGAAAAGAGCCCACCTGCAAGTTAAAAACACTGAAGCAGCAAAACTAAAAGCCAAAGCGAGCAGTAATTTAAATGGGAAAACGTGCTTCTTTTCATTATTGCTCCACAATCATGCACGGTGGGTTGGTCGGGGAGCTCCTCACGTGGAGCGGCAGCTCGCACAGAAACGTGACGGCTCAAACAACAACAACAACAAAGCAGGTCCAATGACGTCTGAACCCATGAAATGTTGATGATGGATGCGCATTTCTTCTTTCTGCCTGCAGGTCCCAGCGAGCTCGATCTCAGTCTGCTGGGCGAAACGAGCAGCTTGGCCGACGTCGCCGGCAAGTACAATGAGGTGAGACGATGATGTAATCTCACCTCCTGGATGTTTTCAGGCCTGGTGTCGAGGGTCAGCCTTCACAGAAAGGCCTCGTGTGAGGCGTACGCTCAGTGTCCACATCCATGCTGAACGAACTCCTGCTGCGTTTGGCTTCCACGGGCAAAGGAACGGCTAAAAGCACTTTTCATCCGGGAGGTTGTTCTGAGTGTGCGCCTGAGTAAAAGCTTTCTACATTCACCCGATTCACCTAATGTGCTCATATTATTCTAACACACAAACAGCTGCAACTTGAAACAGTCATCTCTGTTTTGTTTGCGTTGAGTTCGCGTTGCTTCGACGCGTGACACCAATGATGGTCGCGTTTTGCATGATTGAGTGAAGATATCACAGCGAGTTATGGGATAATTACTGAAGGCTCTGTCCAGCCAAAGGTCCTTTGTGGCCTGAGGACAAAACATTGGAAGGTGTCAGACTGACAAAGGAGGCAATTTGTTATTGAATTCGCTGCCTTGAATTTGCACAATTAAATAGTAAAAAGTATCTGTTACATCAAACAGAGATGTTTGTGAGTTTGACGCCTTAGAAATGTAGAAATTTTTGATTTGCACTCAATCCCGTTGATATCGTCCAAATATTTAACAAAGATCGCTGCCTAATTGGTGGAGGACCAGTTCTGGCACACTCGTGTTCCAGCAAGGCTGCTGATATTTGCTGCCCATGTGTGAGTGTGGACAGAGCTCATCACAGTGTTTGATCAGCGCCGTCCACAAACAGAATTACCCTCACAGCCGGGTGCTTTGCTACCTGACAGTCAACACCCTGCTGTTTGTCTCCGAGGCTTCGCCGCAGGCTCTGCTTTCCTGAGAAAACACGTTCTTTCTCATGCCAGACGGAGCTCACGCGACGCCGGTCGATGATGTATCGACCGCTGTTGCCTCGTCGCCATTATTCAGACACGTTTGGAGCGGGTATAAAGGCTGCGCCGTCAACACGATGAGCTGGTCGGTGATCCCTGTAGAGGAAGCCTCGGTGCGGCTGAAGGTCGCGGGCGCCTCAAACGAAAACTGGCAGCCGGCTCATTGGAGGCAGCGGCGTCGCCCTGCTGCCCGTCCCGCGGTGAGCGGCGCCTCGGTCCCGTCTGCGAGGTGGAACGAAACACGCTGTGTCGCCTTGTCAGCGCGTGTTTGTGTGAGACGGAGACGGAGGCTGAGGGTGGGGTGATTCGTACGTGGTGGCGCAGGAGCAAGGCAGGAGAGCAGGACTGCTGCAGATCTACTGAAGGTCTGCAGCAGGTCTGCTGCAGGTCTCTGGTGTAACAACGTGAAAAAACACCAGTTTTAAGGATATCCTGTTCACATAGACATCTGCAGGCTTTAGTGTGACACAAAAGCAAGTGCCTATCTCTGCTACTATTTCACTAAACTCCTGTTTAGTAGTGGAGAACTGCCTGAATATGCATGCATACCCTCTGTGTCTCCTGACCTAAATTTGTTTTTATCGCATTTCATCAGCTTGTTAGCAGTTCATCGTGCTGTCCTCTGGCTACCAGTGAACTGACATTGCTGCTGAGCATTGCGCGCATTATGTAATCTTGTGGGTTCGAGCCCCACGTGGTCCAACGCACTCATGTCTGATCCTAATGGGACCAGTACAGAGTAAACAGAGCCCGTAGATGTCATCGCAGATGCAGCTGAACATTACATTTACTGTATGTACAGCGTCAGTGAGATAACCAGACCGAGCGGCTGCAGCTGAGCTCCTCTCAACCTCACGAGAGAGTAAAGAGCAACAAATGCATCATTGGAAATGTCACATCATCTGTATTTGCACAGTGTTATTCTGAGCCGGTGATGCTCTGTACAGCACAACAGCACTGGAGCTGCACATCTAGATCCAAAGGGATTCAAAAAGAATGCAAAAAGCAGCTCACTGTTGTAAGCCAGAAGCTGTGGGGAGAAATAACACATAAATATCGTCACTAAAACCCAAAAAAAGAAAAAAACTACAGCAAATCTGCACATGTTTCAGTTTTAAATGGCCTTTATAATGAAATATATCTGCATATTAATGAACGTCAGGAGCAACTTCTTCAAATGATGGATGAATCTAAATGGCTATGTCTTAGTTTGTCGTATATACTCACATTTATTACATTAAAAACATCACAAGTTTTGCTGTAAAACATGTAGTCACCTCGTTAAAATGTCCAAAAACAAAGGAATCTGATTCATTCAAATTCAGACATGTTTTCTTATGTATTGGATTCTGACCTCTAATGAATCCTTTGAAAATGGATTAAAACAAAAGTAATCACTTCACGACTTAAAAACTGTCGCACACAGCAGCCCGAAGATCCTGCGGGAAATCTAATCTGGGATCAATGCGGTCTGTCAGTTTGTTAATTTCTCTGAGGTCAAATGTGTTAAATGGTTCCCATCGCTCCCATCATCACCACACCGGGTAACAAATGATCAGGACGTCTTGCTGCTGCTGCGTGTCTCTCTGATGATGGGAAGTACTCCTCCGTTAACCTGAGCGTCTCCAGGCTCATTTTGATGGACGTGACAGTTCGATATTGTGGTTCGGAGATTTGCAAAGAACGAGCCGAGGGCGACAGCCGCAGTTTATTTGATTCGATCACACGGGTGAGTCACCGGGAGAGCCTACTGTGAAGGAACTGTGGCGCCCAAATGAAGATTCAGAGCATCTTGTGCAACTGCTAACAAAGTCGCGGCGCGGCTTCATTGGATGTAAGAGTACGCCGTAGCTCCTCTGGAGTCGGGACTGTCACCATAACGACGTCAGTTCAAATTGCAACCAGTGTGGTCCCATCTCAGCCATCATTCAGATGGTTTCTGCAGCAGTCTGGTGCATAATTCAAGTTCAAACTTTGGTTCAGAGTGTTCCAACCTGACTCAGTCTCCTGATTCACTTTAAAAGGCCAAGGTGTGCATGTCACTTTTCTGCACTCAGTACTGCTGCAAAAAGTTAGAACATCTTGTTGGAACTTTTCACAGCCACACATTGCTTCTCCCACCTTCTCATGCAATTAACCTTTTGTCTTCCTCGGACCCCTGTACGTCTACTTGTGCTTTAAACTGGCTGCAAAGTGAGCCGGGACACAGCTCCAGTCATTACTGATCATCAGGCTGATTCATGATGTTCAGAGGGCTTTAGATTTGATTTAACAACACAGAGGAGATCGTAAAAGATGTGGCTGTTTCGAAATCACTCCGTAGCTCGGTTGGTCTGCCATTTACTGGATGTAGCGGCCTCACGAAGTTGGCTTCATGATTTAACAGTCGGGGTGTTGGTTTTGCAGGTCTGCGTGGGAGTGTGTGTTTGTGAATGTGCATGACATGTTATCGCTCATCACCAACATGGATTATCAACTCCCCAGGAATGAAGATTTTGCAGAGTATTTCTGTGTGTGTGTGTGTGTGTGTGTGTGTGTGTGTGTGT
>JAUESF010001656.1:0-12429 GCA_032274765.1 Malacoctenus tetranemus | reverse complement strand
TGTGTGTGTGTGTGTGTGTGTGTGTGTGTGTGTGTGTGTGTGTGTGTGTGTGTGTGTGTGTGTGTTTATATATATATATATATATATATATATATATATATATATATACACACACATATGAGAAAGAGAGAGAATGTTTCGAAACTGTAAACTGTTTTAGATTTACAAACAGACTAACCCTGACCTATGGGTGGCAGAAATGCACCACAGTGCATTGAGCCTGCAGCAAAAGAGAAAGAAGAAGAAACGGAAGGACAGAGTTGCGTCTTCCACATGCGAAAGTGTGGCTTAGCTCTGGAGGAAGAAAAAGAAGTGCAAGAGACGTGCAGTTGTCCTTTAACGCAACGCATTTTGTTCCGGCCACCAAGACACTTGGAGAGGTGAGAATCACAATGTTTATTAGTTGGTCAACGACACAACGTGGTGAAGAGTTGAAATATTTAGCTTGTGAAGAAGGAGCCGTCTGTTGGAGCATGGAGGGAGCGTCAATAGCACCTGTCCATGAAGTAACATGAGCACAAATCTTTGAAAGGAGCTTCCAAAATTACTTTAAACAGTTTGAGAGCACAGTGAACCCTCGTTTATCGTGGGAGTTATGTTCAAAAAGAACCCGCGATAGGCAAAATCTGCCTAGTCATCTTTATTTTTTACACTTTTACATCACTGTGTTCCTACATGGTGTTCTACAGCCACGTAGCTTCCACTTTCCCTTAGCATGTCATGGTGGGTTTTGTTGTGGAGAAAATCTGCAAATAACGTAAACCAACCGAGCCAAACACAGCAGGGACGGAGGAGACTGATTGACATTGACCTACAGTGCCTTAGCCAATCAGGACACTGAACACAATGCACGTTCATACACTGGAAAAAACAACTAAAAAGTAAACCCTGGAATACAGAGGGTTCACTGTACTGTTGTAGTTATGACTGACTTCAGACTGCATTGTAATGAAAACAGAGATGGTGTGGTAATATATTTGTTTTGTTAAAGGTGGGGTAGGAGATCTTGGAAAAAAACGGTTCCAGCAAGCTCTATTTCGAAAATACACAGCTTCTTCAGCCCAGCCCTCGACACCACGCCTCCAAAAATACATGAACGCGCATGCTCATCGTAACACTGATGATCACAGAGGTAGCCTACTGCTTTCATCCCCAGCCAAAGTAGGCTACAGACATGGATTTATTTTGATAGGTGTAAGATGCATTTTACTATTACTGTTGCCACCCCGACCACGTCCCCTGCTTGGCGCTTGCAGAATGCTTCCACTGAGGCCGCGCTGAGCTGAAGCATCCGCTGTGAGTGTGGACTATAGCGCGCGGACTCGCCGTCACTATAAACGTCAGTTTCTGCTTCACTGGACAGCTGCGTGTACTCCTCCTTGGCATCAGAGTCAGCCAGTACCTCATGAAACACTTTGTCTACGGCAAACCGACTTATTGGCTTCGTGAGTGAGGGAACAAACACTCTTTCGCTCCGCCCACTGCTTCGCTGCCGCGTCTCTGCACTGGAGCGTCTTTTTCAAACTCTTTTTACTCTAACACTTTGAAAATAAACACACTGTCAATGCTGCTCAGATTACAGGCACACATGTCCGCTGTCTCCTGGTGAAAAGTATGAACAAGATTTGGCCCCACATTTATACATACAGCCTGTTTTATTCAGCGAAGTTGCTTGTCGCAATCTTGCGACTTTGGCACTTTGAGGGTTAAGAATACAACATACTGCCCAAAACCAATTAGTATCCCAAAGTACTACAAAGACAAAAAAGTTAGTATCTCACCTATGGAGAAGAAACACAGGGACCATGGCATCTGTTTGAAGCCGCTGCTGTTCTTTCAGCCTTCACCAGCATTCAATAGCTTCCCAATACACACTCTGGTCTGGCCTCTCTCTCTGTCAGCCTTTCTCTTGGCAGCAGCAACTTCACAATACTTTTCCCTGCTCTGTTTTGCCCAGGTGTTGGAGCCTGCTCTGCCATGGGTTTCAGTAGCGTTACAGCTTTCCGTCCGCTGCTATCAAGACAATATGCTAACTATGCTAACTAGCAGAGCAACCGTGGCCTTGAACTACATAACATCAAGGGCCTTCACGCCTGCATGAACATGATTCGTTCATGAGTCAGGGTACATGCACAGGGGGGACGGAGAGGCAGACTCAAGTCTGATTGACGTGTCAGGAACCAATAGCGGACCACAGACCGTGGATCACGACTGGTGGGCGTCATTAATTGATTTTACACTGTAGAGGGGACCATTTTTTTCATTTCACTTCCAAACCTTCTATTTCACTGCTTGCAACGCAGCTGTGGGGAGATGTTCAAGCCACATGGTCAAAAATGTGTCAGAAAAGATCTCCTACCCCACCTTTAACAGGATGGACAAGAAGAAAATGCCTGCAAAAAAGGTTACGGTTCCCACCCAGAAAATGAAGGAGCTGCAGAACTCCCCTCCACCAAACAAGCAATCTGGTGGGGATCTAAAATATCAGTCAACTTTGTTGTGCTCAAATAGAAATAGTTAAACATACTCTCACTCACTTTCTCTTTTCTGGGTGTTTTGCATTCGTCAGATGGGAGGATGGTAATAGCGGCTAAATTTTTACAGGATTTGACATTTTGTCAAGAAATTACACTCTTGTGCAGCTGCAAGATGTTTGATCAGGAGATTTTGTTTTATCAAAATGGTCCGATTGTAAATTTTATGGGGCCACTGTTGGAAAGTGGGTCCTTGACCATCAAAAAGTGGATGGAATCCTAAGTAAGTTTTCTCACAGTGAGGCTCTTTGTCTTTTCAGGCCAGTATAATGACGATAAAGATTGTACCCTATCAGGCTACAGCTGTCAATAATGGCTATCAGGACAAGAGTTTAACAATAGAAAAGAAGTTTTATCCAGTATTAAACTGATACCACATTTTTAGGACAACAGACTTGATTCCTATATGTCCTTCATATGGATGTATATGATTGACCCAAAGAAAAAACTCGCTGATTTTCAATGATGTAAGCTGAAAATGATATCACACAGTGTTGCATCCTTTTACCTGCAGTTGTGCGCAGTTGTGTCACTCTTTGGATCAAATAGCTCATGGCAGATTTTAATGCTTTTGTCTTCCAGCTTCTGTCTGAGATGTGCTGTCCTCCCTGGTTGGGATCAAATCGAGGAGGCCAAGCTCAAGAAAGCCTTTGTGAACAAATGTAGGGCCAGAGCAGGTTCTCAGTAGTGGATGGTTAAATTTGTATTAGAGCACTTCTGAAACCTACAGTGTGTGGACTGCTTTTGCTGTCACTCTTGTTTTTTACAGTTTCATGTTGGTGAGTCGTCATAATGTATGCTCTCAGGATGTTTTCTCCTGTTTACATAGTTTCATGTGCTTGTTCAGAATCCAAGTGTCTTTACTGAAGATAATTCATCTGTCAAAACTATTATTCTGCCAATTCTTTTCTGTTTAAAGAAACGATTGCTCAAAACCCAGAAAAATAACCAAATGCAAATGTTTGTCTTTTTATCGTACGTATGAGGGGAGTCAGATCGCTGGGTCTTGTGGGAACTGCTCACCAGACGGATCTCCTGTGACTGCCAGCGATCGGACTCTCGTACATTCCTTTTATTACAACATAAACAAAATGGACGTTTTGCAACTCATTGTTCACGTGCGTCGTGAACCGTTTGTGGGCGTCGTGACTGTGTGTGTGTCGTGAGTGTGAGGCCCAGAGGTTCCTCCTGTAATAAGGCAAGCGGGGTGTGTGCCTGTATGTGTATGTGTGTGTCCTTTTGTGTGCATCTGTATGTGTGTCATCCTGTGTATGTCTGTATATTTGTCTTTCTGTACACATGAAAACTCTAATAACTTTAACACATCAATTACTGACCGCCTTGCTGAGAAGTTACATATTTGATTTTAATCCTCATTTGGAAAAATTATGTCGCTAAAACTTGACTTTTTAACAGAATGGGGGTGAGTTGATGATGACTGAATATTTATTTGTATTGAATTTCTTATTTTTGTATCTTAATTTATGTTTTTGTATTTTTTTAGGTTAAAAAAAGTGCAAGCTGTTACTGAAATATTTGTGGTGTAGTGAAACACTATTGAAGTTTCTCAAATAAAGTATCAAAACACTTCACTTTTGAGTATTGTTTTTAATGATTAATTCTATAGATATTTAGTCTTTGAATTACATTCTCAATTCATTCTCATATTTCTTAAAAATGGCTCAGATATTAATTTCATAAATGGCTTCATCGAATAAGATATTTAAGAGAAATAATTAAGACAAGGAAGAAACATTGGACACACAATAAAAAGTTCCCTTTGAGGGTTCATACTTCTCTATTTGTCTCATTCACGTTTCAGATTCATCTCATTATTCTTCTTCATAACAACCGAGACATAACAGAGATCAGGGTCAGACAACTATGAGATCTCTGTTTGTCCCACTTCTCAAGTGTTGCTCAAATCATAGTCTCCACATGACCTCCTTTGTCTCAGTGACGTCTTTTCTCTTCATGGCTTACCTCTTGGTCCAAAATGATCACTGATTGACACGAATATGAGGAGTTGAACTGATTGCAGATGGGCATGCATTTTTGCTCTGGGGAGATGTAATAGAGATCAGGGGCAGACAACTATCAGATCTCCTCTGTTTATCCCACTTCTCAAGTGTTGCTGAAATCGTAGTCAACTTGATCAGCTCAAGTTTATCTCAAGAGACGAGATTGAACCACAGGTGAGCGGAACAATTTTTGCGATGGGTATTTACAACCCACCTAAAGTTTGCATTACCTTCTCTACAGCCTGGTGAATCTCGTCCAATGCCATCAATTTTTGCTGACACCCCTTCAAGTTTATCCATCACACAGTCACAGTCAAGGTATAATAAATACCCACTACATTTGGACATCCAACTTTGACACATGTACAGGGCAAATCTGAGGAAGGAACCACCAACCATTGGATTGAAAGACAATCACCCTGATTGTCTTATATTTTGGCTCATTTATGTTTTTGTTTCTGACCCATGTCTATGTCAACTTCAACATCTGCATTATCGGCACAGCAAAGGCTGAATGTGCATTCTCATCTGGTTTGGTCTGCTGCAGTTTCTGTAGTGTTGTGAACTCGCAGGCACGAGCATTCAGGAAGTCATTTATACTACGGTTCAGGCTCTAAAAACATTGTAAATGACTTTGTTTCGAGTAAGTTATGGATGCTACCCACTCAGGACACTTGGATTACATTGGACGAGCAGTATGGAGAAATATTGACGCGTTTTTGTGGACTTTTATGGATGTTTTTGGCTCAGGTGCCACGGATCTCCATTAATTGAATGTGGGCAGATAGCAAGAAATCTCACAGATCTCCACCTGCATTTGAGATATCAAATAAGTGCTTCAGAGTGTTGTTCAGCATGGGGGTGAGTATAAAATGAAGGCACATCATTCTTTGGGTGTACTATCCCTTCAAGTTGTTTTACATCAGAGAAGAGCATTACAGGAAGCAGGTTTAGTGGAAACTATGTGGCTGTTAACCCACAAAAAACCCACTAAGTTTTCAGTTTCAGGAAGAAAGCTAATCACTGCTACAACTGGCTCTGTGAACCTCACCTGGCCACTGACAAAGGGAGACCGTGGGCCAACTGAGGAGGTTTAGTGTGCACTGTCAGCACTCGCCCACAGTGGCCAGAGCTAAAACAGTTTCTGTCTTTAGGCCACATGATTCAAATCTGACTCCCTGACATGCCCTCTCTTTAAAGTAAATACTGAAAACGTGCTCTGTTGTGATGTTTTGTCAAACCATATTTTGGAATCGACAATGAGTGAATGAATGAACCTCTCCTGTTGCGAATTAACTCATGCTCTCCTTTTCACACCCTAAGTTTATCCTGATGTCTTCACAATTCAATAAATACTCTCCATCTGTCTTTCCATGTTTTGTTTTTTCCAGACACTCCACTCAGCAGCAAACCAACAAAGTCACCACCAGCACCAGCCAGCTCATCAAACAGCTCTCCGATATAATCAGCGGCTCTTCGCGGGTATTTTATGCTCCCCTTCCTCCTGAGTTTACTGTTATTTTGTCAAATAAACAGTAGATTAAACAATATTCAATCTCATTCAAGCTATTCTTATTTTGTTGCACAGCAAGACCGTCTGCGCTTGACCAGGCTAAAGACTGAACTGTCGGAGTCGGTGCAGCGTTATGGGGACCTGCAAAAAGTATCTATGTGAAACAATAAAACTTTTGACTGCTCATAACCATCAATTCTCATTAATGCATGATCATACAGAAGAGCTTCTCCATAGATAGAAAGCAAAGTAATGCTTGTTGCAACTATACAGGCAAGAAAAAAAATCTGTAATGTCTCCAAAAAAGCATCGTCAGTCTGTCTTTTCATTTGCTCCTTTCACAGAAAATTGCAGAACGTTCAAGAGCACTGCTCCCTCCAACACAGAAAGACAAGACAAAGGTGAGTTGATATGCTGGGAAAAACTAGACTTGTTTCACTCATTCACAAAAGAGCAGTTTGAGATTACATTTCTCTGCTCATTTACGTCCTCACAAGAGTTTGTTTGAAGCTCCATCTGGTCTCTTCCTGTGTGATCTGACAGTGAACTCTGTGCCCATTTCTCTCCTGCACTGCTAAAGCCTTTGTGCTCTGATTCTAATCTGTTAACTCACTAAGGCTGGTGTAGTTTTTGTGGTCCCTTATAGATGGTAAGTGGTGCTTAGATGAGTACTGTTGGCAAATAAACTGCACAGGTCAAATAAATATGAGTTTTCATTGTATTAGAATAGTCAGAGGATCTGCAATGACAAGGAATAGACTGTTTAATGAAATGAATGATGTCTGACATATAAAAATCTGAGAGTATCATTTTGGTGTATATTTTCCCACTTGCTCATGGACTGGTTATAATCCTTTTGCAACCGGTACCTTGTTTTTAACTCTGTAGTGACACTGCAAATATTATTCCTAAGAAAACAATTACACATTTCCCTTAAAAAAGCATCTCTTTCTGATATTGCGCCCCCAATATTTCTCTAACATTACCTCAGATGGCAGACTATTCATCCGAAGCCAATTCCGAAGCCATGGGCTTTCATATTCGGCTGTTGTGCATTGAGATTGTTTTTCCAAAAAATTCACCTTGTGCATTTGCAACATAGTTTACAGAGTAATAAAATGGTGCTTTTTTGCCTTCAGTGGAAAAGCTGCATTCCACGTTGTGAGTTGGAGGCTAAATACTTGCTAAAAGGTGCCCAATCTGAACAAAATAGCAAAAATTTTAGAATTTTCAATGAAATTTACCCAAATTTTAAGAAAGGTTGCCTGTATGAGTACATAATTTCATACAGCTCCACAAACACTTGTTACTTTTCCACATAGAATGACAAATTACATTGGTCCCTTGACTATATCTATCATATATTCTGCCTTTTATGCCTGCATTATTCTGGAGGGACTGATAAACACGCATTCCTTGTGGCGTTACATAGAGGAGGGTTGTAGGGAGGCTGGCGAGTTGGATGACACATTATATTAGCCAGACTGCTCTAAATGCATAGTTGTAATGCAGCAATCATATGACACAATGTGGTAGAAAAATAAAGATCGTTTATCGTATGGCCACAAAAAAAAAGATCTGCTGCAACTGGTCTCAATTTTCTGCTGCAATTGAAATGATTTTTTTTTAGCTTGCAAATGTCAAAAGAGCAATGGCATGCTCTAGTTCTGAATATCATACATATGCATTTTTTTAGCCATCTATACATACCCCATAAAACTACTTTGTTCTGAGTAGAGTCAGCCAGGCATGTTTCAGAACAATGCTAACATTTTTGACCGCTTCCTGAAATTCATATCAGAGGAATCAGCTGCAATTGACAACATTAAACTGAGAACAGGGGGGAGTAGAAACTTTTCTAGCCGAAGCTAAAAGGTAGCAGAAGGCATGTCCATTGCTGTGTCAGAGTCTTTTACCATCATTTTGATGGAAAATATATTCACAGGTGATATGACTGTGTGTGAAAGACGGTTTGTAAGAAACGGTTTGTGTGGAAGAAGAAGCCTCTAAGTGGTTTTTGTGTACATTATTGTGATAACTGCTGGTTGTACGGTCAGTGCTCAATTTCAACCTTCAATTTAGTGATCTCTTTGACAAATTCCTTTAATTCGAGACTGATTGGTTTGGCCATTGGTGCCCTGGAATTTATCAAATTACAATTGATAATTATAGTTTTTACACTTATTGCTTTTAGCAATTAATCAATTGTCAATAACCAAACTTTACTTGCTGTAAATCGCAACACTGCCAATCGAGATACGTGGTCTGTAATAAATAAAGCAAAATAAATAAATAAGTAAATAAAGCAGGTGTGACCATTTCACGGTGTTATGTTTGTGCCTATTGTCACGCCCACCACTTCTGGAGCCAGTTAGTGGCTGGTGTCTTTTTGGTTTCTGTTGTGGGCCTAGCTGTCCTGGCCTCGTTTCAGGAGGGTTAGGGTGATCATGGGCGGTGACGGAAGTAGGCTGGCAGCTATGTTGAGTTCTCCTAACAAGACAATCACCTCCTCCAGCAGGTTTTTTTTAGGGACTTGCAGTCCTCCAGTCACTGCCAGATTGTAAACTACTCAGGAGACTACCCAGCAGTCTGTTTTCCCCACTCCACTATTCCTTTGTCAGGTTTGTGTATGTTTAGTTTTGATTAGCATTCAGTTCGTCCTGTTTTTTCACTTGGATTTGGTTTTGTGTTAGTTTAGGGTAGCTCATCAGCCTCTCTCGCCATTAGTGGGTGTACTCTTTTTGTTGTGCTTTGTTTTTTGACTTGTGTATTTAGTTTCATTGTTTGTTCACACCTGCGGTGAAAATAAACTTTTGATACTTTGCACTCGCCTGCGCGTTGTGTTTTCGCTGCCTTGCACTTGAGTTTCTGCTCAGATGTAACATCTATGTCTATGTCTGTGCCTGTGATGGCTGCTTTGGAGCATTGGCTGTATTAATGCTTGAATTGCTATGGCTCATAGTAGCCTGTAAAATCAAAACTGTATCATGCATCAGTGTTCCTTGACAAGTCTTGAAAGTTAATATCTAATTATGAAGCTAAAGAAGAGGCCTTCTACAGTTCTAGAGGTCTACAGTTTCATTGAGCAGACACTTCTGTCCAAAGCAACGTGTCACACAAGCAAGAATTTAGACAGTAGGCCTAAATGCGACACACAGGAGAAAAAGTTGTAATCAATGTGACAAAGTGCTAAACTTTGCTGATTCAGCCACAGTTGCTTCATCAAGTGCTTGAAGAAGTGCCTTATAGTTTGTTTGTTGTTGTTTTTGTTGTTTTTGCGATAGCAAATCAAAACGAACAATCTCAATTCCATGAAGTTCAACGTTTTTCATTCATATTCAGCACAGTCAGTACTAAGTAGTTAGATCGTCATATTCTTTCACTCCTGCCGACAAGGAGAAGAGTCACAATTAAGTGCCAAAATGTTCCCTGAAAAGTTGAGTCTTCAGATGTCTTTTAAAACTATAAAGGGACTCTGCAGATCGTGGCGAGCTCATTCCACCATTTGGGGGCTACAGAGGAGAAGAGTCGCGCTAGAGATTTAGAGTGACACTGGGCTGGGACCACCAGGCGTCTTGTATAGTATCTTGAATAGGAATGGCAGAAGAGAGACTGGTGTGTAATGTTCAACCAGGTCTGGGTTGAGGTTTGGCTTTTTGAGCAACAGGGTCTGTTTAAAGGCAGTTGGAAAGCAATCGTATTCAAAGAGGAATTGACAAAGTATGTAACTGCAGGTTTGACTGTAGACAAAATGGTCTGCATGATGTTTGTGGATATCGGATCAAAAGGAAAAGTTGTAGGTTTTGAGTTGAGAAGTCTGAAGTCTTCATCCTCAGTCAGAGGAGCAAAAGAAGAGAATGAAACACTTGCTGCCAGTTGGAGCTGACTGAGCTGGTTGGACTCAGAGAATTGTTCACTGATGGTGTATACCTTTTAAGTAGAAAGGTGGCAAACAAGTCTGAAGTTCAAGCAGTGGCAGGCTTAGCGGTTGGAGGAGACCGTGGAGAGTTGAACACCGTAAACAGTTTTCTTGTGTCAGCAGCAGCACACCCTCGAAACATAAATTGTCAGTCATCTGTGTGTGTGTGTGTGTGTGTGTGTGTGTGTGTGTGTGTGTGTGTGTGTGTGTGTGTGTGTACATACACAGTACATAAACAGTACATACATACTATCTATGGCACCGTTTAAAGCAGAAGTTGACATGGTTGCTTTTGTCATTGTCTGACATTAAACCGGATGACATTTTTCCTGTTTAAAGTGACCTAGGTTTGTACAAAATATTTAAATTTTTTAGATACCAGAATAATGACAGGGATTAGTCAGAGACCATGTTTTTCTTCTTTCTTGAAAGTGTTAAGTTTGTATACACTTCATTAGCATTTGGTTCCACTGCCTTTAAGTTGTATTATCTTGGGTCAATTGTTTGGGATAGCCTTCCACAAGCTTCTCATGAAGTGTGGAATTTTGGCTATTTCCTCCCGACAGAACTGGCATAACTGAACCAAGTTTGCCAGCCCCCTGGCTCGCACATGCCTCTTTAGCTCTGTCCATAAATCTTCAAAAAGATTGAGATCAGGGCTTGGTGATGGTCACTGCAAAACATTGACTTTGTTATTCCTAAGCCTCTTTGTTCCCAGTTTGACACTGTATTTCGGGTCATTGCCCATTTCGAAGACCCTCTTGCGCCCAAGCTGCAACTTCCTGGCTGATGTCTTGAGATATTACTTTAGTATTCCCACAAAATGTTCTTTCCAAATGGTTCCATCTGTTTTACTTTTGGTTTTGGTTGATAAGCACTATTAGGACCAAATCACGTTCATCTCTGGGAAACAGGACTTGTGTCCTTCCTGAGTGGTATGATGGCTCGAGATTGGTGTTGATACTTGAGTTGACTGTTTGAACATCTTCATGCATCTGGAAATTACACCCAAGGATGGTGCAGGTCCACAATTCTATTCCTGATGTCTTGGCTGTGTTTTTTATTTTTTTTGACATTTCCATGATGTTACACAAAGAAGCATTGTGTTCCAGGTGTGCCTTAAAACACATCCACAGGTCTATTTCTAATTCACTCAAATGTTTTCAATACCTCTCTCAGAAGTTTCCAAAGACTTGATATCATCTGGACTTAACTAAATTTATTTAAGGGATCTTAGTGCATGCATACTTCTGAATTTAAAGAAAGCAAGAATGAAACCAGAAGAAGGAGGCCAGAGAATCGGCAGTTGGAGTCGACAGTTTTATTGAATGAAGAGATGTCCATGAGAAGGCATGTTAACGCATAGGCATATGACAAGTGTCACCCGTGATTACTTCTTATAGGTTGCTCACCATTACTAAGTGGGATAACACCATCTCTAAACTTCTTTGGGCTAAATCTCTCAGGCATCCATTTGGATGCACTTTGTCTTCTTTTTCTTCTTGAACGTTGTTGTGTCAATTGCTCATTGGTGTGACAAAGCACAAGTAAAGGTGATGGATTCACTTTTAATAAACATCCACCTGCCAACAGCACCCACTGCAGGTGTTTACTCTCTCACTCGAACATCTGTCCCCACAGAGCCCATCAATTCAGTTGCTCGAGGAGGGGCCACTATTTGGAGAAGCAGTGGGCTCGAAGGGAGGAGCTCAGGCTTTCCTCTCTGAGATCAGTGAGGAGGACATGGAGGCTCTTCATCAGAGAGAGGAGGCGCTGCTTCAGATTGAGGTAAGGACACTTACCTGTGCAATTTGGTTTTATGGTCCAAAAAGTTAGACACACATTTTCCACAAAACAGAAACACAAATGTGCCCTGTCAGATTTCAGTGGAATCTTTCAGCTAAAAGGTTTACTTGGTACTGGCCGAAGTTATTTTGTAGTTTTAATTAAAAAATGCAGCAACAAAACATGTTGGATATATAAAAGTTCCATTGCTTTGACTCTAATACCAGAAAATCACAATTTAGTTGTTTAAATGTAGTATTTTATCCCTTAAGGAAAACTGCATTATCAGATATCAAAAATATATTGTCTGAAGAAATGATTTGGTAACATTTTCCAATTTTTACCACAGCTTGAGTCACTGTACATAAAAAAGACATACTTTTAATGAGGAGTTGGAAAAAATGTCCTTCTGAATGCAAAGTGTAGCTTAGTCAAGATGAGATTTTCAGTTCATGATTGTCATGAGTGTAAAGTTTAACAAAACAAGAACACAATTTCCAATCAATCACAAATAATGATCAGATATTTCAAACTTAACTGTATGTCGCCTGTCGTTAGTTTAATTTATTTTGGGCCGATGATCCATCCATCCATCCATCCATCCATCCATCCATTCATCATCTACGGCTTATCTGGAGCCAGGTCGCGAAGGCAGCA
>JAUESF010001609.1:0-12436 GCA_032274765.1 Malacoctenus tetranemus | reverse complement strand
GTGTGTGTGTGTGTGTGTGTGTGTGTGTGTGTGTGTGTGTGTGTGTGTGTGTGTGTGTGTGTGTGTGTGTGTTTGAGCAGGAGAACAAAAGGTAGCATCAGTATGAGAGCCGAGTACTGTACCAGAGCGTTGCTGAGTGCAGTACCCCAAGGCAGCCCGCTTTCAATCAGCCCCAGTAATTTGTTTCACTTACCTAGAGAGAGAGAGAGAGGGGGAGAGAGGGAGAGAGTGGGAGAAAAGAGAACAAACAAACAATTACATCATTGCATTCCAAGTGTATGCTGCATTAGCACAAGGAGTGGATTCATTCATTTGGTCATCGGCTTCAGCACTGACTGGCCAAAGGGGACATGAGATTTGATTAAATTGAAATATCATTCAGGAGGTGATTGCAGGCGACACGCAGCGATACGAGCGAGAGTGTGGGGGGGGGCTGTTTCAAGATCCACCACGGCTTGCAGGAGGCTGCTCCATGTCACATGATCTTCAGCGTGCCCGTCAAGGTCAAAAATTCATCAGCCCCCTATGAATATGATGCGTCACATTAATCGCTGAAATCCAACTGTGTGAGTCTGATTAACAGAATCACAGCAGGTGAGCTGAAGCCCACACAAGGCATCCAGCCACAGATTAATAATGATGCTCAGGCAGCAGGGCTTTTTTATTTTGGGGGGGGGTGGACTGACACTTCCTTGAGCTCTGCAGTATTCTCAACATCACAGCTCACCAAACGCACAACAGACTCCAAATCATTGGCAGCTCCTTCCCGAATCAGTGCATTTCATCCCGAGTGGCACTCACCGCGCACCTTCCCTCTCCCCAGTGTGTTCCCGCTTCAAGGGGCATTTTAACCCGTCCCAAAGCCGTACAGCCAGACACGAGCCACAAACACTTGTCCATTCGCTCCTTTATTTTTCTCTCCCTGGGAATAGTTTTGTATGTGTCTGCTACAGTGTGAACGGAAGCAAGCGCTTTAGCGCCCTGGACTAATGTCAGGAGGCAATCGAAGCAACTGAACGCCTCATCCTGAATTAGAATTGGACGATGGATCCAATGGGAGGCTTTTTTGCCCAAGCTTGAAAAAGAAATGAGAAGGGAGAATGAGGATAGAGTTGACAGTCAGAATACAGAAACGGTGTGAGGAGAGAGAGAGAAAAAAAAGAGCACTTTTCTGAACAACGCACATTTTTTTTCCTCATCATGTGCTAAATTTAGGAAAAGACGCATTACCCTTGTGGAGTTCCACACTGGTGGTGTCAGGTGCTGTTTTTTGTTTTTTTGGAAACAGGGTTGGCTTTACTTAATGGAAAGAATGGCTCATTTTCAGTTAGGTCACTTAGTGGTGAACAGGTTTTTAAAAAATGACATGATATTGGACTCCTGTAAAGTTATCATTAGCCTAATGATAACAACTCCAAAGGCATGTTTGACACCCTGAAGACGTTATACTAAGAAAATTCTTGAAAATCACTTGTTTATTTTCCTATATATTGTCCTTGATCTTTATTTTAACACCAACATGTTGTTGGTTGTTAAAAAAAACATTAGTGGGAAGATTATAAAGATGGAGGATGTAACCACAAAAAACGGTGGCGTGGCAACTCAAAGCATCACAGCTTGACCTGCCGTACAAGTACTCACATCAATCGCATCACTTCATTCCCTGCTCATATCGAAAGTATGATCTGGTTCCCCAATTAGAAAGAATTCATTCAGATCAACAAACAGTGCCCATGTAAAACACAGCTACTGATAACTCAGACTAGAACTAAATCAACACAACAAGAACCAGCAAAAATATGGCTGCTGAGTTTCACTGCAGGTAATTTCCAGCTGCTGGAGTTCATTTTTAAATCAAAGTGTAAGTGGAGCTGCACTGTGACCACCTCTGTTGCTTGGCATAACCACCTAGAACGGACCGCAAAGACGTGATTCAGAGGTAATAGCATTATTTTAATCGTCATCATTAATGACCAAGTGTTAATAATCACAGCTCCTCTCCACAATTGCAGTGTGATTAGACAGGAATTGAATGGAATCAAATGTGCTGCTGATGATTCCATTGTTACCGACCCCTGCTGCGTTCTCCCTCCTCGCGGTGCTGGGGTCGTGGGTTGGCGATTACACAACGAGCCATGTTTCACAACTGTTCACTCTAATTATAATGATGACGCTGTTTGTCGAGGAGTAATTCAAAAGACCAGTTAAAATCCCTTTTGTGCACGATTAAAGCGACATCGCAGGCGATAACCACGCGCCTGAGACGAGAGCAGCTTAAAATTTGACATTCAAGCACACATATGGTACAGTAGCCCATGAGCGGATGCTTCCTCACGCACGTTGTATGAGCGTTTCATTTTTTTCCCCCCATCTGTTCTTTGTTGACATTAACTCACTTGAGTAAATACTGTTTATGCTGATTACATTTGGACCATATGTCTGTACAAAGACACTAAGCTGTGAGTTATATGCTTAGACAATTGTGTAAAAAAGAGCAGATGTTGATGCACTTCCTTCTGAATGTTTGAGAAGCCTGTGCAGACGTAAAGGGCGCACTTACAAGAAGTGCGCGTTTACGGGGCTTGCCGAACAAAAACTTTGTGCTCAACAACACGGAGGTAAAGATGTGAGAACAAACGGTAACCATGGCGTTAGAACCTTCCCGGGAAGAGATTGGAGACAGATGCCTCGTGGTGAAGACCGAAGCAGGTTTTGTGCACCACAGCTCATCCACGGTCATGTGCAGACGCCCTTCTTACAAGGTTCAACTTCCACTCACTCCGAGGACGATAGCTGTTGCCGTGTGCACCCACTGCAGGAGCAATGTATCATTACCCTATTACAACCAGATCTCAGACTCACAACCGGTGTCTTTCCAAAGTTCTCTTACTGTGCTTTGCCAAATATCCAGGTTTCGCAACAAATAACTTGGATATTATTATGGGCTGTTGTTTTGTTTTGTTTTGTTTTGTTTTGTTTTGTTTTGTTTTGTTTTGTTTTGTTTTGTTTTGTTTTGTTTTGTTTCACTCACTCAGTTTCACTCACTCAGTTTCACTCAGCCTCTTTTTTTTTTCTCCTGTCATTTTTAGGGTTAAGGTGTCACGCACGCACACGCACGCACGCACGCCAAGCGCACTCACGCACGCACGCACGCACGAACGCACGCACGCACGCACACACAAAGGAGGGGCAAACTTACTCTACCAGCAACCAGCTGGGGTTAGGTTTGCCTATTTAGTGGCAACAATGCAAAGAAATGATTCACCAAGCTTTTGACTAAATCCACCTTTATGTGTTCAACACTTAAATTTTCTTAAGTCTCAGCCTCCTTGTCTCTCTGTGCCCTTCCATCTGTTTTCTTTGCACCAGTCCTTCAAACATTCCTGTTTGTTACCGGATGTTTTCCCACTTGCCCGCCCTCTGATATAGCGCTCCCTGGATTTGACTTGTTCTCTTGAACTCCGGATTCCCCAGCAACACTGTCTGCTTAATTGCCAAACCCTGCCTGCCTGACTACATCTCCACCCAGCCCACTTTTTCGTAAGGGGTGGGGCTCTCGGTTGTACAAGTCCTCGCTCCCCCCAACACTCCAATAACGACCTTTAGATGCTCCTTCGTGTGCAGTCAGCACTCAACCACGCATGCATGTTGTTGCATGCAACTGGATGTAAAGAACACAAAGTCTGCACTGCGGCCATTGTTGTGTTTATCAAAAAACAGAGAGCACTCTGAAAAGAATGAGCAGAAATACCTTCAAGCAAGAACACAAATGATCCACTGTAAGAATGAATGAAGATAAGGAGTTGTCGACTAATTGTGTGCTGCTCAGCCTGTTGAAAACTGGTTTCGACAGCCATGAAGTATTGGGCTATGAGACAGGGGGGGGGGGGGGGGACAGGTTGAGACAGTCTGAATGGAGGGATAGATGGAGACATGGAGGAGGGGGAGGAAGGGGGAGGGGAGGCAATGGCAAAAAAAAAAGGTGAGCGATGAGAGCAACAGAAAGCTGTGATGATCCTGATCGATGGCAGAGAGGCGAAGCTCTATTGATGGGAACCAAAACAAAAGTACTGAATATGTCTGTGAAAACAGTCTGCATGGCCATAAGCCCTTTAAGCCATCAAATAAAGAATAATAAACATTTGAACGGTTTCAGTGAGCTTTAAATTGTGCCTCTGTAAATATCTGCAGTACAGACTGAGGCTTCATTCACAGAGTGTCTGATGTGAATGCTTTTAAAGCTCAACTGCCTTCTGGCACCTTTAACTGTGCGCAATGTTTTTTGTCTTCCTTTTTTTGTTACTGGGATCGGCTGTGACCCAATCGGAGCATAAAACCATTTGTCTGGCGAGATTATAGTGATATTGGAAAAGAAACAGGCTGCATATCGATGGTGTGCAATAAAGAACATACAAGCTGGGCTGATTCTGATCCTATTACTGTTGGAGAACAACAGATGAGGAAGAAATACATGCATTGCTTCACACCTCTTTGCTACATCTCAAATTGTGTTGACCTCCTCCATTGCTGCGTCAGAGACAATACCTCTCGCCTCCCCCTTCAATCGCTTCCAAGGACGTGCCGTCGCCACTGCAAGCTAATTTTCCTGTGCTGGACATGTTGTTCGCGCAACCCTGGCGCCGTTTCGAGGCCTGGTTTATTGGTGATTCCTTCAAAATCATGAAGAGTCGAGGAAAAATGGGACGCGATGTGCCGCGGCGCCACCGTGACTGGGTGTTGTTAAAGTTTTTGGAGTTCTCGTGTTGTACAGGTTGACATATTTTGCTTATTTGCTGACACATCCACACAAACCCCTACATCTAACCTCTCTGTCACATGTACACACAGTCATTCACAGTCGCTCACAGTCACATGGACACACGCACATGCGCGCACGCACACACACACACACACACACATGCACCCACCCGGTTTACCAAACCACAGGGGGAGCATCTTGCGCCTCATGCAAGGAACATATGACTGACTCTTGACTGATGTGTTGTATATGTCCATTGTTTTACATTGTAATGAAAAGGGGGTACGAGAGTCAGATCGCTGGCAGTCTCTGGAGATCCGCCTGGTGAGCGGTTCCCGCAAGACCCAGCAATCTGAAACTGGTGAGTGGTGGCAGCAAGACCCAGTGATCTGTCTGCTGAGTAACAAAATAGTTTTGACAGTGAGTCCTGTTGGAACGTGTTGCTCAGTGTGTTGACAGTGGAGTCAGAACTGGCACTCTTGGCCCTCTTTGGATATACTTGGGTCTGAACCAGGCTGATCCATGTTCTCCCACTCCAGGGGTGCTCTGCGATATTTGAGAAACTGCAACTACAACGTGCCAAGAATCGGTGTCAGTGTGGGAGTACAAATATCTGCAATATGTGCTGGAAGTTCCTCTGTGAAGGTCTATACAAGACACATTTACCTTTGGAAGGTGTGTCTCTGCAGATGATGAAAACTAGCAACGATTTATCAGAACTGCAATGAGCCTCTTTCACCCTCCGCTCATTCAGAGCTCACCAGTTGCATGTCTGTCTCTCGTTCCCTTGCGGTCCATGCTTTCACCTCTCTCTGAACCATCATGCAGGAAACCCCGGCGAGTGCAGGAATTTTGTATTCTGCTCTTTCAACCTCCACCCAGGAACGAATTAGCTTGCTATCCAGTGTCAACGAGCTTGTAGCTCAATGTCTCTGTCCCTTCCCTTCCTTGTTTTTTGCTGTACCATAATCAAACTGGTGTCGGCAGCCCTCGATAAGTAAGTGCACGAAGATTCTGAACTCAATGTGCTATTTTTGGAGGGCGTCATCACACAGCCGACAAATTGGTTATATGAAACAAGTTGATGCAGGAAAGAAGATACAAGGTGAATAAGATTCTGAATTTTCCTATATTGAAGCATGACAAGCACCAGCGCAATCCACTGCGTACCGAGGTATATGCAGAAAGAACGCTGTCGGGATAGGATCAGCAGCATCGGCAAAACTGGCTGAAGGAACAAATGAGGGAACATACGGATGATGAGCTATAGTCCTGCCTGCAGCAATCTGTGCAGCAATCTGCCGGCGCGCAGACGTCCAAGCTGTGGCTTCAGTCTGCACGATCCGGCAACAGAGAGAGAGAGAGAGAGAGAGAGAGAGGGAGAGAGAGAGAGAGAGAGAGAGACCCTTGCTTTTCTGATAGAGATGCACTGCAACACCTGCCAATCGTGAGAGACAAATCGAGTGACAGATCCATGCTGCAGACGACAGATCCTAGCTACAATGAGGACTGGCTTTATTACACAGGCACGACGTTGGAGAAAACACAAGTCTGGAAATTAATTTTATGCTTGATTTAGTACGTACTGGCCCTTGAACGCACCTATGGCTGCTATCACCAGCATCCAAGTCACTTCGCCTCGCTTTTGAGTTTCACAATGTAAAGGAGGAAATAACAGTTCTTTCTTTATTTCTTTTTTTCAGAAGGTGGCGCGCAGTCAGTCATTTACTCGAATGGAGCATTCAGCTCCATGACGTGCTCCTTGAATGGTGATTTGTCAGAGTGGGACCGGAGGCATCATGCATGCAAGGGCGATGCTTCTTCTTTTGTGCCCAAAGCTTGTAATTGTTGAGGTAACATCTGTCCCAATAAAGGTCGCTCCGCTTTTCAACTGTAAAAAGGTCACTTTTCTGTACTCTTGCTCTTCAGAATGATGGGGTTTTGTGGGCCATTGTCGTTTGCAGGCTTTCAGTCATTCAGGGATTATACTCACACCACCCCACACACACCCGAAACCAAAAAGAATAACCCACAAATAAAAACCAATGTGTAGGCAAGCATTTGCATGCAGCCAGTTTCAGCTCTTTCCCCCCCCTGCTCATTCTTGGCAGTTCCCCCTCAGATCTCCCGCAAGTCGGATTATCTTTTCTGCATATTCATGGTGTTTAATAGAGGAAAAGAAGTTTTCATCAAAACTATATGCAGTAAAAGAGCATTATTAAAAAAAAAAAGATAGAGCAGACCGCTTACTTGACTTTATTCCTGTAATTTACTTGTCAGACAGTGCTTGAAATTCCAGTGTCATGTTCGCTTTTTTTTTTTCCACGGTGAGTTTACGCATTGAAATTCAAATGAGGGCGCATTATCCCTTGAATTAAGGGGGATCTGAGCCATAAATAAAAACTAGTTGTCTCCCAAGGGATTTCGGGAGCCGCTCAAGGAGAGGCTCGGTCTGAACATCATTTGCAGTCAGTCAAGCAAATCTGCAGATGAAAGGTTAAATGATGACAGGTATATCTCTTTCTTTGATTCCTTATAGCTCCACTCGACGGAGTCAGAAGAAAGGTCCCGCGTGTGATTTCAGAAATCTGCTTTGAGCTTATCAGTTCCAGGTACACCCAAAAGCCGAAGGAATGTATTTTAAACTCGCAGTGCCTGACTGAGCCGGCTCTATTTTGGTATGCATGCCATGTTCTCGCTCGAGTTTAATTTTTTTGGAGGCATGAGTCAGGTCAAAACGGACATTTAGACTGTGTCGGTTTGGCATGGTGGAACAGCGGTCAAGCACTCTCTTCTCACAGCGAGACGATCGCAGGTTCACGGGGCCTCAGCGCTGAAGTTGCCTTCCTGTGAGTTCCCCAGTTTCCACCCACAGTCCAAGAAAAAATTACAGGTTGATTAAAATGACTAAAATAGTTCTAAGCAGGAACTTTCCACTGCTATTTCTGACATCCTGACAGCAAGCGAAGCCTCAGACTCCGCACTGTGATTTGTAAAAGGCCCTTCTAGGGGTTTGGAACCCTAAGTTGAGAACACACGCATTATGTCTCCCTTGAAGAGTGGTCAAATGAGTTTCGGTTGACAAATCCATTTCAGTGGATCACATTTTAAATCACTTCACACGCTCAAAGTGATCAATCTGTCAGCGTTTATGCGCGCGGATCCCGCAGATGCTGCTGCGACGACGTTCCCCACCCCTCACTTGCTCGAGGGAAGTGGACCAAGTGACACACAAGAGTTACCTCCGTTCTCCTCCCCTGTGAAGGTTAAAGTGAACGGAACATCGGGGTGATTAATGCCCAGAATAACTGTCAGGCTAACTTATTAGCCAGTCAAAAAATAATATGAACATTTAACATGAAGGATGAGTCCATTCGGCTAATGCTACATATTAATGGCTTGCGCGTGCGCCCCTGTAACCACTAGCTCAGTGAGATCCACCCAGAGGAAACCCTTTTCCTCCTTCACATGCAAGCAGAGTCCAGCAGGTTTCCACTTTCACCAGACTTTGACTACATTAACCAACCACCAAAATAATGCTTACCTGCCTACATGTTGACATCCAGCACAAGAGATTTGTTTTGCCCCTGGGTGTATTACAGACTTCATAATTTGTCATATATTTTACAAAGGACTCTGACCTTGACTTCCGGTCTTCATTATGTATTCATTATGTAGTTCAGCCTCCTCTAATTTGGTGAGTCACTCTCCTGGGGCACCTGTTTAATAACCTAGAGTGAACTTTTTAAAGACTGATGATGTGAGAGAGTGTCGTGGGATTGGTTTTTTTTTTAGGTGACTGAATCAAGTCAGTGTACACTCTGGACAGGTTGCTAGTCCATCGCAGGGCCATTCAAATGAGTAACAGCTCCAATTTCCCTTTCTTAGAACCACACACAAGGCTGAAGTCAGCTAAAGTCAACAGTTGCAAATTCTATACAAATGTAAATAGGCCCCCACTTATGGAGCATTTTTCCTGTGCATTCAGCAGTTCCCAAAGCAATTTACTCTGTAAGTCTTTCACGCATTCACACACCAGTGGCACCCATGCCAGGCACTCGCACGCACACAAGGATGCACGCACGGATGCACGCACGCACGCACGCACGCACGCACGCATGCACGCACGCACGCACGCAAGTGGGAGCAATTCACTGTCTTGGACACCTAAACACATTCAACAGACAGCTGACCTTTGGACCGAAGGCCGACCCGCTCCACCAGCTGAGCCACGGTCACTCAGTGTCCCAATCAGAGGCCACAGCCTGCATCATGACACGGACATGTGCCCAGATCCTCACAGGCAGGGGGCCACACTGTGGACAGGTTGCCAGTCCCTCACAGAACAAACACAGAGGGACACTCCTTCACACGTTCACACTTATTGACAATTCAGAATCGACTATTGACTTTAAGTGGGAGTTTGTGGATGCACGCAACATGCAAACTAACACACAGCAAAGTGCTGTGAGGCAAGACCAACTAACCACCACGTTATTGTGCAGCCCACTCAGTCAATAACCGAGTGCTGAGATACAGTCCCGTTTATTTGCTAGTGTTGTGTGACCAACACAAACACCAGCAGTAAGTATGGGATTACAGTAGGTCCCTCTGGGATTTCTGTGTTTCTGGCAGTGAGCCTGTCAGTTCAACACCCGTTCATCCTTGAATCCTTCTTTACCTTATTTGTATTCTATAAAAAAAGTTGCTGTCAAATTGGGCGGCTGTGCTCGGAAAAAACCATAGAGGCCAGTAAGTGGTGCATTCTGATTGCACCTAAATTCAGCATCTCATACATATTATGCAAATGGCTGTTGAACCAGCACCAGGCCACACATACTGTATCCGCCTGCAGGAAATGTCTCTCCGTGCACTGTTTTCTGTTTTATTTTTTCTTGTTTCCCTCCCTTTCTTCCTTCTCTTGATGGGTTGAACATATGGTCATCAAAAAGACTGGCCATTGAGGTGGTGACAAATGTTATTGGAAAATGTACAATTTACTATATATATAGATGATATATGATGTATATAGATGATTTTGCTTAAGTACAATATTGCAAAATTGAATCTGACCCTGTGTCACATTCCACGTTTCCTTCCTCTCTGTTTCCTGCTTTATTTTGGTAGTTCACCTTGTCTCTCGTTGCAGGCTGCTTGACTTTCTCTCGTCCTGTGTGATTGCATTCTCCCTCCCTAACGTGTTGCACTTGTGCCTGCTCTGTGATTAGACTCACCTGGTGCTACTAGTATATATGTGGGCTTCTGTTCTTGTCTTGTTGCCAGTTTGTCTGTGTATCACGACCAGTCACTTCCAGCCTTTGTCTCCTGCCTGTTGTTCCGAGTTCTGTGTACTGACCCGTTTTGTTTGACCTCTCAGCCTGCCTTCCCTCTGACATTGCCTACCTGTGCATTACCCCCCTGGACTGTTTTTTTGGATTTGGTTTGCTTTGTCTCCGTGGATTACCCCCGGTTTGGTGCCTGACTCCTGCCTGTCCCTGACTACACCCTCGGATCATCGACGCTACGCCCCTGTTGGTTCTGACCTCTGGACTGTTGACTTGTGTTTTGGAGAATAAACTGTTCAAACGTTGTACTGAGTGCCGTCGTGCAGTTGAGTTCGCAAACCTAGCCATCAGCGCTGACACCCTGTTCCCTGACCCATTGGTTAAAGGTGGAGTCCAAAGTTCCCCCTCCCGAAAAATAAACACTAGATTTAAAAAGGCGAAGGCTTGGGCTGAAGAGCGATGCAGATTTGGGCCTGCTTACTCTTGGACAGGTGCGTGCAAACAGCATTGCTGATAGCCTGCTAATTTAGTGGCATGCTAAGCTGCTAACTAAGTAGCGTATTTGTTAGTAAGTTAGGCTGCCAGTAGATAACAGCATTATTGTGCATTGGAAGCAGTCTCTCTGTATTCGCGGCTAATAACTGTGAATGTAATAATGCCAGTGTTGAGCGAGTGCGTGTGTACTAGCTGTGCTGGAAGAGACGGGACGGGCACTGATTAGCCGAGGGGAGGGGCTCTCAGTTTGAACAGTGCTTGTAAACAGAAACGGGGAACAGCTTCGGACTCCACCTTTAAGAAACGCTCTCCTAAAAAGGCAGGGCTTTGAGACAAGCAAACAATGCAAAATATCACAATCACAATGTTTTCAACCAAAAATTACCCCCCAAAAAAGGCTTGGAATTAAACAACGTGTAGCAAAGGAACATGCTGTCTTTCTGAGTCAATGCCTTGATTCTGATGTCAATGAATCAAACCAAATGTATGACTAAAATCTGACTAACAATCGCGCTCCTGATGGAGTTGAGGAAGAACCGTTTGTGTTCCACTGATAGCATGGGCAGATTGAAGGAACTCTGAGGGTAGTCACAGCCACTCATAATCCTTTAAGTCGGAGGCATCTATCAGCTGCTATGGCTGATTATATCAAACAATTACAACTCTGATATTATCCTTTCAATCCCGTTCCACCGTAAGACTTGATGCTTCTCGATAGCGTGTCCCGAGGGGGGATGAAATTAACTGCCATTAGCAGCACTTTAATACACAATTGCTCATTACGAATTAAAGGTCAATTAACCAACATGCCTGCAATCTGGGTCCTGATATATTAGCAGCTTGAGCTTCTCTCTGTTCTGTTCTGTTCTCCCATCGCAGGCAAATGTAGGTTTTTTTTACACCGGCCCAAGCCTGGCAGCTAAATTGATCATCTGAATTCAACAGTTTCAACAAGGTCACGCTGCATATTCACATCTTTGTTTATTTTAGCGAATTAAGACCCAACTCTTCTTTTTTTTTTTTTTTTTTTTTTTTTAATCTAAGAAACTATCTATCCAACCTAACAGAGTTGATGTAGCTGGACAAATTATTTCAAGGTCCGTCCAAGGACAGCACCAGGCCTTTGATTGCTTTTTTTTTTCTTCCTCCTGCTTGATGTTGTTCGAATGGAGCAGACTATGCTTCACACCGATACAGTGCAAAGCAGACACGCAGAACGCCGCCGACCCACAGACATGATATATGGCCCGGGTATAAAAAGCTTTTTCATTATCCTCTGCTTCAGACAGAGACCGCTAGTTTCCCTAGGAAAAGTGCGACACATTGTCAGGCGACCTGTGTGTTTTAATTTTCACTGGTAATTATAGAGTCTGGCTGAGCAAATGTTTTTTTCTTCTGATGGTTCCTCATTAGAAACCTACTTAAGCATTGTGCGCAGACATAAAGCAACGCCGGCAAAAAGCAACCACTTACTTCCTGAACATTGTGGTTCCACACTGAGACTCTCCAAAAGCAAATATCCCTAAACAGCCAAAATGGACGTCTTTTTGTCTCCTCAGGCTGTCCATATGCAATGCTGTGAACAAACAGTACATACATGAAGCAAGGGAAAAAAAGCCCCCCCCTTCCTATAATTACACTGCTCTGTGATTGGCTCCTCTCTCCCACTGGATTTTGGTTCTCCCTCAAACCTCATTATTGCGATGGATGGAAAGCTGGTTCTGTTGTTGATGCACTGACCTGGCCTCACAAGTCAAGAGAGACAAAACGTCACTCTACCCTGTGTTAATTGACAGTCTTTCTTTTCGACATGGAGAATTGTCACATCAGCTTGCCGCTCCATAGAGCTGCACGTTTTCACAATATTTGAAGACTCACAATTTACAATTGAATATGG
>JAUESF010001599.1:0-12436 GCA_032274765.1 Malacoctenus tetranemus | reverse complement strand
CTCGTCCAATGTAATCCAAGTGTCCTGAGTGGGTACCGTCCATAATTGACTCGCAACAAAATCATTTAGAATGTTTTCAGAGCCTAAACAGTAGTAAATAGCATTTCCTGAATGCTCGCACCTGCGAGTTCACGACACTATGGAAACCGCAGCAGACCAAACCAGATGAGAGTGTGCATTCAGCGTCTGCATTATCGGCACAGCAGATTTTGAATGCACACTCTCATCTGGGGTGGTCTGCCGCGGTTTCCGGTAGTGATTTGGCTCAGGCGCTGGGGACCTCCATGATTTGAATGTGGGCAGATAACAAGAAGCCTCCCAGATCTCCAGCTACATTTGAGATATCAAAAGAGCGTTTCAGAGTGTTTGTTCAGCATGGGGGTGAGTAGAAAGTGAAGGCACATCATTGTTTGGGTGGACTATTCCTTTAAGCACGTCTATATGAGGTTATGTTTGAATCAAAACGCGCACTGTGCCAAAGACAAATCTGTCAAAGTTATCTCAAATTAGGTTCGGGGTAGATAAAGTAGCGGCAAGTACCAGCTAAGTTAGTTAGCTTAATGTTATTATTTACTTAACGTTATCTAACTGTGCATCGCAATGGGGATGCAGCCTTTTACCACATACGGCGTTACTTTTCTGTGGCACTCGGCAATTTGCTCCGCCGACAGCTTTCCCCGTGCTGCCATGGTGAAGGAGGTTTGTTGTTTATTTGCTGGCTGAGGTCGTGAGCCGGTAAACGCAGCAGCAGCAGCCTAGGCTCAGACCGGCTAATGTTGGCATCACTCTGTGAGCGTTCAACAACTATGGGCAGATTTGACACAGTTTTAGCAACTGACAGCATGTTCAAATTTAAGATATAGTTTACAGACTATAATCTGTTAGGAATAAGTGTCGTAATTTCCACATAACTGGTTCCAACGAAGAGTTGCTGGCTGATGGGGACAGGAGAGTGACACAGTACGATCGTGAATGTTAATACCATGCAGCAAGCGAAGGTGTTCTGTCATGTTTGTTGCGCATCCTCCTTTGGCTCTCATAGGTTTATCAGAGGTGTTGCACTGTGCGAATCCGTCCCGTTTAAAATGAAAATGAAACCAAACTTTTGCAGTTTGCAGTTCATGTTCAGACAAGTGAAATTTGGCGGAGCACATTTGGCGGAGTAATCCAAACAAACAAGTGCGGCATTCAGGAACCGGAAAAATAATGGGATTTCAAACATCTACTTATCGGTTCCGGAACCAGGCGTTAGGAACCAGTTCCTATTTGGAACCGGTTTTCGGTGCCCAACTCTATGTCCGACACTTTAAAAAATTGCCACACTGTCGACATTTTACCTGGTGCCAGGTCACTGCACATTGTTTGATTGCGTCACAGCCACTGTTGGGCCTTGCTTTTAACTCACTGCACCAAAGGCTAAATGTAGCTTTTTGGGCACTATTTGGCCGAATATATTTGGTGGCCGAATATTCGGTGCACCCCTAAACATTATTAATTGGCTTACATCAGTGATCCTGATCTTTTTTCCCAATCCCGTGAAAAGTACGTGATTGGGCCTGATTCCTGATCATTGTATCGGATCGGGGGCATCCCAAGTTAATAGAATTGTTCTGATGTCAAAACAAATGTAAACATACAACAACACAAACGGTTCCTTTGGATCTCCTCACTCTACAGCACCAGTGGAAAACAAACGGACTGTCCCATTTTCGTTTCCTTTGTCTGATCTTCTGTTCATCTTTGCGCAGGAGGCGATGAGGGGAGCAGGGAGGAGTCGTGGGGTCCAGCCCTGAGGAGGCATCCTGCGGCTGGGAGGAGCACGGCCCTCCTGCTGCCCTCCTGTGGTGCTCCGGGACGCTCCTACTAAGATGTCCCTCAGCAGCGGTCCTGCAGGCGGGAAAGGTGTGGACTCCAACGCGGTGGACACGTACGACAGTGGTGATGAGTGGGATATCGGTGTTGGCAATCTGATCATTGACCTCGACGCCGACTTAGAGAAGGACAAACTTGAGATGTCAAGCAGCAAGGAGGGCGGGGGGATGGCCGCCCCTCCCAACGCCGTGGCTGCTTTACCTGACAATATCAAATTCGTTAGTCCTGTGGCCGCCACGCAGGGCAAGGAGAGCAAATCCAAATCCAAGCGTAGTAAAAACTCTAAGGAGAGTGTGAAAGCCCTTGTGCCAGATGGAACTAAGAAGGAGGTCCAATGTCGGGCCCCTGTGGACCTGCCCCCTCAGAACCCCAACTTCACCCCGACTAAGGGCACAGACAAGTCTAACAAACCCTCCCGAATCCTCCCTCCCGTGAAAAAGGACAAAGATGGAGTGTCTGCAAAATCTAAAAAGGAAAAACTTGAGGTTGTGTCCCCAGGAGCAGTGAATGCTGATAAAGAGCCTGGGGCCCCAGTTCTGCCTTTAGGCGCCCCTCGCAGCAGCCCGTTTGAGGGCCAACAAACCCCCGAGTTAGCCTCGGTGGAGCAGCTTGGGAATATGGCACTGGACTCGGCAGGTATGTGCCAGGCTGTCGCTATCACAACGGAACAGGAGGAGGTGGACAACAGTGACTGCCGAAACTTGAAGAAAGCCCTCAGCGGGGAAAAGGTGAGAGTTGTTGTTCACGCTGACAAATGATTGAATGGCCTGGATGATAAGTGTGGAGTTGATGGAGAGCCTGCGCTCCTGCTTCATGATGGGATGTGTTTACTGCATGTTCTAAAGTCAGGCTTTCTGTTTTTGGTTATCTTCTACATTCTCACAGGATATCTTGGCAGATAGCCACTACAGTTATCCTTATTAGCCTTTTCTATCAGCATTCATCAACTCCATGTGATGCAGCTTTAGTCTATAGATAGATCAAGTAGATACATCTAACGGGGCCTGTAGACTGATCATTGGCCCTGCGGAACCTTATCGCTTATAGACAACTGAAAAACACAGACCATTTGAAAGTGGGAAAGTTCTATTGTGGCAATCGTATTTTTGGATTCATCTTGATTGTTTGTCAGCAATGGTAAAAAGAAGCATTTTGTTGTATGACTTTGTCACTTGAACACTGTCAAACCCAATTTGAGTGTTTGGAAGTTAGACCCCCATCTACACAATTTGTGTAGCTTAAACCAGTTGTCGTGTGGACAGCCTCTTAGGGTAGTCTCACACCGGCCTTATTTTTTTCGAAGCAAAGGAGAACAAGAAAGATGTGGAACGTTCTAACAGTGTGAAGTACAATTTTAGAAACCATTGCAGAACAATATATTAAATGCACCTAGAAATGATAGTCAATACAAAACCACTGAAAATGGGACCACTTCTAAGCCTTGCCATGTGAGAGCTGTGCCTGGGGATCAGCTTTTAAAGTCCCACTATGTAACTTTTAGACCTTAAAAATATGCTTTTCTGACTCATTTTGATGGCACACCAACATCCATTAAGCACATTTTTCCAGCTGTCACTACCCAGCGGTGTCCCGGGGCTCAGCAACTATACTCTGTAACTTTGAATCACCGGGACGGGACCTTACGTTGCGTCTGCATTTCGCTTGACGGCACTTACGTCACACATTAACAACAACCTATATAAACGCACCTGGCTGCAGCTACAACCGGATGCTGTGCACAATGGCTAAAACTAAGGAAACGTAGTCGGAGCAAGCAAGAAAAAGGAAGCGACAGAGCGAGAGACAAGACAAGAGTCGGCACTGGTTTGGCGTTCACTCGCTGGAGGGACCTGAGAGAAAGAACGGGGTGCAACAAGGATGCAGAATTGTTGCTGTTGGATCAGTGAATAAAATACTATTAGCCACATTCTTTTTGTGTGATAGTGTTTGCTCTTGTAATGAAATCCACCCGTGTCAACAGTGTTGTGGTCCAAAGGGCTCTTGGCATGGTTTGGCCGACATGTCCGCGTTGTTGTGGCTCAATGCAGCAGTGGCTACATGCTTAGCTTATGCTAATCTTGTTTTTATGTCTGGTGAATACACTGTACCTTGTTGCTGGACATTGTTGCTTTTTATATGCTCATCAGGTGTATGAGCATCATTGATGTTTGGGCAATGACGTCAACTCGCAAAGCGCCGCTGACACGCGCACAGATGAACGTTTGGTCTTATGACAGTATCGCACCGTCCTCGGACTTTTGGGGGCAGTAGAGAGCAAAAATCTGTAAAGTTCCGTAGTGGGTCTTTAAGCTTATCAGCTGTTAATATCAAGAATAATGCGGTGCCTTTTTGTTACGAGCACAGATAAAGAACAAACAAAACAGAAAAAAACAGCGTCTCTGTCCTTGAACCAGCTCTCTGTCAGGTGACTCGGGGTATAGAGAGGTCATGCCAGGTTATCAGTTTGTTCGGTACAGAGAGAGAAGAAAATGTGGTGCTGATTAGGAGCAGTCAGAAGCCCCCTAAGCGTGTTGCCGGTTCAAGACCAAGCTGACTGAGTGAGTGCAAAAAATACATGTGGCAGCAGGTGCCTAGCAGAAGCACCGAACACAGTGAAGTGCACCAGTAAGAACCAACTTGGATGTAACGGGAACATCCTTGCAGTGTCTTTTCTGAGCTGACTTTGTGAATGTGGTTGCAAACATTGTGACTCTTTTCTCTTTTGCAGTTTTGGTGACAGTGTTGTTTTTGGCAGTCATCTTAGTTTTAGTCTTAGTCTTTTGGACGAAAATGATCATTAGTTTTAGTCACATTTTCGTCATAACTATATGTGATATTTTTAGTCGCCGAAAACTCAAAAAGGTTTTAGTCTAGTTTCAGTCAGTTTTTGTTTTAAAAAAAAAAAAAAAAAAAAAAAAAGTATTCGTCTATTAACAAATTAAGTTATGTCAATAAGTACTGGTAATTGGAATCAATGTTGACAGGATGTATCAAGTGTTGCAATTCATAAAACACAGGTAACCTTTACACTTTTGCATAATAATCAGATTCCTTACCAAACTGAGCTCTTGCCTCCCACAGATGGAGAAGCAGTGCTGCTGTATGTACTGCATTGCTGTTGGGCAGAAAGCTTTTTATCTCTATAGTTCAACTTGTATGTTCTTCATGAATTGATGCTCTTCTTTATCATACAAAAGTGTCAGACAAAAGTTGGGAAAAAAGCAGATCTAGTTCAACACATTGTGAGCTTGTCGATCGGCTATTTTCACCAAAAATTATAAGAATAAAGGAATGGTTTTGGACATACAAGGTTTTCACCCGACAGCAAATACTTTCAAATCTACTGAGGATGATGCCAAAAGCCAAGAACAACAGTATTCTTACTTTGGCAACCGCAGCTTTATTTTTGAGAATATGGTAAAGGGCAACACATGAACATACACATGCTGAAAACATGAGCAATGGCTGAGGAACATATATGCCCAACTTGACCTTGTCTACCAATTAAGATGCATATCATTTGTTAAAACAGACACCCCAGTCTGTCCTTGATTTGTGCAAACTTTATGAAACAGTGTTATGGCGTTACATCACTGGCATTGATCGGGAGAGCGCAAAGCTGCCATCCTGGGCGCATAAAGCTCTCCTCGTTGGCGCATTTCGAGTTGTCTCATCTGATGATCATAGTTGGATCATCTTGTGGCCGATGGGCGAGCGGCCGGTGGAGGGGCCGACAACCGTTGTCGCCGCACCCCGCGCGGTGTTGCTCCCCTCTCGGGAGGGCTCACGGGCTTCAGCTGCGTGAGGGAGACCGGGGGAACCCCGGAGTCCCAGCGCCTACACGACCCGTCGGGGGCTCCGTTCCTCCGGACGACACCCACTCCGAGGCCGCGAGCGGGAACGCGAACAGCGCGAATGATTGACGTCCACCGGCAGCCGCACCCTGATCCAAGTGGATCTCCCCGGTGCCCGCGATGAGAACTTTGTGCGCTCTCGATTTCGAAATACACACCACCCGCCAACATTGTGGTCCAGTCTCGTCTCAACGAAAACTAACACACAACTGGTAATTTTTTCGTCATCAAAGGTTCACATTTAGCTCGTCACTGTCTCGTTATCGTCATGAACAAAAGGGACGTCAACGAAATTATTTCTTTATCGTCATCATTGACGAAAAAACAACACTGTTTGGTGAGTGTGTTTCAAATGCAGCATGTTCATTTTTTTGCAACACACAGAGCATTTATGCCTTTAAGCACTACGTATAGACTTCAAGGTCGCCATGTGTTTGCATTTGCAAAGGTTATCTTTTTGAGCCCTCTACATATTACAGTGCGGCTTGTTTGAGTGACACACTGTGGTCATCTGTATTGTTATTGTATTATTAGTTTATTTTATTGTTAGTTTCCAGAACATGTAAACTAGTAATGAGGAAAAGAGAGTGAATTTGTCAAGTGTCTTGATGTAGATTTCTTTGGTTCTTCAAAGACCCACCAGGAGGGAAAACTCGCAGTGGTCACAAATGCACTTCACCTGCTCCTATTCTTAAAGCTTCTTGGTTGAGACACTGACTGGACACACCAGGAGTGGCCGAGGTTGTGGTGAAAGTTAATCAAGGGTAATTGATTGAGAGAGAAAACTGCAAAGAACTTAATTTACAGCCCTAATTTACAACAGGCACAGCTTCAAAGGACCTCATGGGACAGTTTAGTTCTTCGATGGAGTTTGTCACTGTTGGTGAAGTTTTCTGTGCGCTTGTCACATTTGTTCCTGAAAGTTATTGTTGAACCGCTGTCTCTCACAATGTTGTCAGGAACTTTTTTAACATTCACACAGATCTTTTTCAATTCTGCTGCATTTCCCACTGCATTTTACCAGGGTACATAAACAAATCCTCCCCACTGCAATTTTCACAAATAAAAATGACACTTGGGTTGAGTTTTTTCCAGAAAAAAACGTGATTCTCAAGGGGGGGTGGGCACTCTGCTGAATGCTGATTGGTGCAGCTCCATTTCTGCCCGTGATTTGCCCCCTTCTCACTCTGCTGTGCTTCTCACAGCTCATACCTTTTCTGCTGTCTCTTGATTTTGTTCGATTTTGCTGTAAAGCACTTCTCAATTCATCAGTGAAAAGTGCTATACAATTAATATCTCCTTACTTAACTTGATTTGTCTTAAACGTGTCTCACAAATATGGGCAGTCAAAAATAAAGCAACGCTAAGCAAGTGAGTGGAAGAGACCCCCTGGTCGGGCTCTTCGAAGAGTTTTCACTGTGCAGTAAGTACAGCAGCACTTGTACAAACTCTGACATCGAAAATTATTCCTTATTCCTTCCTTTCCAAAAGCAAACTGGAGACTGTGGATGGAAGGATGCAAACCACAAGAGAAACATGCGGGTGTGAAGCCAGTGCTGAGTTAACAATCTCCCACAAAACAAAAAAACCTGTTTGAAATGCTGCAGTTATGTTTCAAATGACATCAAATGGCTCCGAGGCTACACATTAGTGATCTGGAAGATTTTTGCTGTGCAGCTAAAATGGTTTCAGTGGTGCAGTTACATCAGCAGCGGCCTTATTTGAATAAATTACTCAGAGCTTTAAAGTGCAGTTCCTGGAGTCTTTTTGTGGACCAAAACGGTTCCTGCTACACTGGGCTTTTTTTGTTTTGCTTGTTTTGTCAAGTTAACCTCCATTTGTAGAAGCAGCAGTTGTGTTGGCCTTTTTGGTCTGCAGAACTGGCAGACTGACACATGCACACCATTTGAGTGTTTGACCACAGCCAAACTGAATGATAGAAACGGTCATCAGACCGTGCTGACTCTGTCTCCATCCCCCCCCTTTTTTTTCACCTCCAGATGGAGTCTCCAGTCTCCACCCCCACGCCTCTACCCCTCCACCTCATCGGCCCTGTTGCCAACAGCAGCGACATCTCGTCCCCCTGTGAGCAGATCATGGTCCGCACGCGCTCGGTGGCAGTGAACACTGCTGATGCCTCGCTGGCAACTGAGCCGGAGTGTTTGGGGCCCTGTGAGCCAGGCACCAGCGTCAACCTGGAGGGCATTGTGTGGCAGGAGACGGAGGATGGTAAGAACAAGAGCCACTCTGTGAATGTGACCTACTGGACGTAAATAGCAATTACTGCCCTGCATGTTTTTCTTATTCCTCACCCAGAAATGGAATCATAGCCAACCTTATCTATATTAATAAAACAAAAAAAAACTTCCACAAAGTCTGGAAAGGTAGTTTTTTAAAAAAATTCTTTTTATTGAACATTTTCAAGATTAGAACAGTCCAGCATAGTATAAATGCAGATATTAACTATGGCATAACTTCAAAGTACATCCATAGCAATGATCTCAAACGTTCTTGTTAGGTCTAATGTTTCAGGCAGTTGCACTCCGAGTTCCCAGGTCCTCTAACACGCTGCCAAACTTTGATATCAGACTATATTTCTCTGAAAAGACCAAGATTTGGGATTAACGGTCAGAGGGACCCCTTTAAAGCAAAGAGTTGCACATATGTTTTGAAGGAGGTTCATCTCCTTGGACAAGGCTTTTTTTAACAACATGTTTGACCTTTTTAAAATGTTTGAAGAGCAAAGCAAAAGTAATAAAAAGCCTGGTTGAGAGGGACGGGCAGCAAGAAGGGTTCCCGATCTGTCGGTGTTCATTAAAGGAGACATAACGTCATTGTGACTTCATGAGAATCTGTAGGGGAACACCAGCTGAAGTAACAGTGAAGAAAAGAAAAGCTTTTCAGCGGGAAGTAACGCTCAGCAGCTGTGTGCACAGACAGTGGTGATTTTTTGCGACAACCAGTTGCTGTTTGGAGTCAGTAAAAGAGCAAAATGCTGCTGATTGAGCTCTTGATGACGAGTCCTGTACAGTTAATATAGTCAATTTTACTTTTCAGGCTGTGCAATGCCTGAATGTATAAAAGGCAGGGACTCAATGTAAATAAGTGCCGCATATTAGGTCATATCACTTGCTGGCACAGGGACAAAAACAGATTTGAAGGGGAAATGAAATTAAGTGGATAGAACTGCTTCATGTCTCTGTCCCCTTCATGCACCCGTCAGGTCCCTGATCACTGGGGAATTTTGCAACGTCACCAATATTACCGCAGTTATCCTGAAAGAATAAACCTCATTAGTGTTTACTCTTTAAGAAAATTGTGACTTTATTTATGATTTGATTTCAAAAGTCACGAATTAACATCTTGAGTTGCTTGCAATGAGGGCTTCAGCTATTGATTATTTTAATAATCAAGTGTTCTACCGATTATTATGGTGATTCATCGAGTAATTGCTTTTTTTTTTTTAATTAAAAAAACAACTTTATATTACCAAATTTTCTAGTAATACCTGACAAGGAAAATAATAACATGAGTTCAGCAACCAATTGTATTCCCCTGGAAAAAACATTTTTATTGCAGACTGATACACTTTTACACTCAGCTAGAAGTGAGTGCACTGTGCAGCTAAGGTGCACAGACTCGAAGCAGAGATTTCTCCCTGCAGGCCTCTTTGTGATCGAATTATTCAAAGAGTTGTTTCATCCTTCCTTGCAACATTGGCCACTATTATCGGAGACGCTTTTAATTGAATGGTGCGGCACTTGCGATAGCTTAAGATCAAGAACCGATCAGCCACAAAAATGTCAAGTAATGTACACGGAAGCGCTAAAGGAAACATGAAGTTAGTGCAAACCTACAACAGCTTAACTAAGAGACCGATCCTAAATGTAGCCGCTCATATGAGGAGTTACCTGGAGAGAAACGCCTTCTGCACAGGACGGTGTCATACTAACTACTGCTTCTGGAGTCTAAATCTGAGAGTTTACTTGATCTTCTAGGAGCTGCCATGTTGCAGGCTGACCAAACTCAGACCCTGTTTGCATCGACAAATCAGACATCATCCCAAACTTTTTGGAAAGGAACTTATTAGTGCCTGTTGTGTTAATCTGATCACGAAGTCACTGGACCTCTTGTTCAGTATGAGTTTGCCAACTGTTTTGTTGTAATGCCACCGGTTACTTGTACGCTACCAGTCGATGTCAGCTAGGGGTGCCAATTCAGCAACAACGGGTCTAGTACTACTGTTGCCAATTTAACAACTTTCTCGCTAAATTTAGCAAGTTTTCAGACCCCTTTGTAATGATCAAAAAAGCGACGAGGCACAAATGTAGCAACTTTTTGTGGTGTTATTGGAGAGTTTTTGAGACTGAAGTGAAGGCATGTATCGCCTACTCTTCTCAACAAGCCGCGAGTGCTGCCGTAAGCCCCTCCCCATCCCACAGCACTCACAAGGAAGCGAGTTGCTGCCAGCGACTGCTGTCAGAGCAGACGTGAAGTCCCCCCCGAGTCCAGACTGCAAAAAATGAATCGCACATGCGTGAAGTCACCACTGGTTGAACCAGGAAGAGAACTGAATGTAAAACGTTCTTTCTCTAAAAACAAATCGCCGCAGTAAAACAAATCACTTAATATATTGCTGCATGTATTGTAAGGTTGATTTCTATGCAAAAAAACAACCCAAAAAAAACCTTTTGTAAACCTGCCAAATTGTCTCAATTGGATCATTTCTGCCGGTCCCAAGCCCAGAAAAAGGAGGGTTGGTACTGTCGCATGAAAAAAAAACAAGAATCAATAGAAGAAAGTTTATTTGTAGTTCTAAAGGTGTCGAGGGTGTTTTTTTAACTCACTTTTTGTCCCTCCCACATCGTCCTTTACCTTTCAGAATGTCAAATGCATGATACATGCAATGAATTATGCAAATTAGGTCATGGCATCATTCAGCGAACAGCCAATAGCGACTGTGCTTACAGATGACAGATAAGTAAAAGCCATGCCTCAACGTTGCAAAGAGACTAACGTTGACTAAGCATTAGGGTGACCAGACGTCCTCTTTTGCCCGGACATGTCCTCCTTTTTTGGCCATAGAATTATGTATGGGGGATTTTGTAAAATACCATAAAATGTCCGGGTCTAACTCACACTACCTTTCACTGACCATCATTCAACACTTGAAATGCAGCCACTGCCCACCGGCATTACTCTGGTATACCTGTTTGGATGACGTGAAAGACCTAGGAAAGACCCTGTCAAAACAAACAAAGCAAATGAGGAGCTGTCCATTCGTTAATGTGCCACTAAAATGACAAAACATAGGTGTAGTTTCACAGACGAATTGCAGAGAAAATAGCCTATATTCAGTTGAGGTCGTGATGAATGGAAAGCATTGTGCACCATGAGCGTGATAATATAATATATCTTTTCGCATTGGTTCCAAGAAGGCATAAGAATGGCCAACCTCTGTTTCTATTATGTTGCCAAAGTTTGAAGTTCATTATTAAGATAATGAGATATTGTATTTTTTTGCACAAGAGGGATTTAACAGCGGACTATCTGTTTCTTCTTATTTAAGTATTTCATGTATTATTCATGTTTTCATTAGGTCTGTACAAAGAAAATATGACAGAGATTCTATTTTGATACAAGGCAAAAATGTTCTGATAAGATTTAGTTCATACTGAAAAAGTATTTAAATAAATGTGTGGTCTTTAAAAGCACTTTGTCATTTTTGAACATTTGGAGTTTTTGGCACCTTTTTTCTTAAAAAAAAAATGATTGTGAATTGAAAGTTGATTGTGAATCAAATCGTCACCCCAAGAATCGGAATTGAATCGTGAGTTGTTGTAAGATTCACATCCTTAATGTTAGCACTCATTCAGACTTTTCACATCCCTAAAGTTAGCACTCATTCAGATTTGTGCAAGTACTTGTGCTATTTACATTATCAAGTAAAACCAAAAGAGTGCTTAAAGGTGGAGTCCGACGCTGTTCCCCGTTTCTGTTTACAAACGCTTTTCAAACTGAGAGCCCCTCCCCTCGGGCTAATCAGTGCCTACCCACAGTCTCTTCCAGCACTGCTAGTACACACCCACTCGCTCAACACTGGCATTATCATTCACAGTTCTTAGCCGTGACTACAGAGAGACTGCTTACAATGCACGATAATGCTGTTGTCTCCTGGCAGCCTAACTTACTAACAAATACACTACTTAGTTAGCAGCATAGTATGCTGCTACATTAGCAGGCTATCAGTAATGCAGTTTGCACATACCTGTCTAAGGGTAAGCAGGCCAAATCCGCTTCGCTCTTCAGTCTAAGCCTCTCCTTCAACGCTCGGGAAGCAAGTAAAAGTGATACCAATGTTGACTCTGGTTTTCCAGCGTGCACTATCTAAACTTTTCTTTACTGCAGAGTATTTTCTTTTCTTCGCAGCTTCAGCCATTTTTTCAAAAGTTTCAGCAACTCTGTCTGGCATCTCCCACTCATGACTTTCCCCACAGAGCGTCACGCCCATACAGTGGGGGAAATAAGTATTTGACCCCTTGCTGATTTTGCAGGTTTGCCCACTTACAAAGAATGCAACAGTCTACAATTTTAATCATATGTACATTCTAACAGGGGGAGACAGAATCCCAAAGAAAATTCCAGAAATTCACATCATATGAATTTATAAAAATTGATAACCATCTGATGAGGAAAAACAAGTATTTGAC
>JAUESF010001393.1:0-12457 GCA_032274765.1 Malacoctenus tetranemus | reverse complement strand
ACACACACACACACACACACACACACACACACACACACACACACACACACACACACACACACACGCGCGCGCGCGCGTGCACGCGCATATGGGTGGGCTTCGGCAAGACCACGTGGCTTACAAAGGTGGATGAGCAGCGAACCTTTACAGCAAATGATCTGTGTGCAGCTACAGTGAACTCAGCGCAAACACACAGACGCAATGTCCCAACATCCAGTGGGAGTCAGCGCCACTGCTGACCTGCCAGGTACAGAACAGCACAATGCTTCCAAACCATTGGAGTGTGAAGGAGGGCCGACCTCCACAGGGATGTAAAACACCTCTGTGTTTTGTTTCCCAAAGAAATGATGAGTGAATCATGAGGGCGGTTTGTGAGAATGTATAGCAACACTGTAGTTCTTTGGGATTGTGTTTGATTTGTGTCATAACTGCTTCTGCAAACATGCAAGTTGTTTCCAAATGGACATGCAAAAAACCCTTCCTCTCTCTCTCTCTCTCTCTCTCTCTCTCTCTCACACACACACACACACACGCGCACACACGCACACACGCACACCGTTGCAAGGTAAAAGACGTCTTTGATTTGCTCCATAGTGCCGCACACAGAAGTCTGCATGTTTTCCCGAAAGCAGGGAAATCACATAAAAAGTGCAGGTTCCTAAATTACTGTCACTCAAAGGACTCCTTTCTCCTCTCTCTCTCTCTCTCTCCCTCCTCTCGTCTCCGCTCACCTCCTCCTCCCTCCAGCCCCGCAGTCTCCGACCCTTTCCTGCCTCCACCAGCAGCAATGGGGGCTTTCTCTTGTTTCCTGGTGCTGGCGCTGCTGGATAAACACACGGCCTCCCCCTCTTATAAAGGCTCAATTCTTCTCCATCATGGTTTAAACATGGATACAAAGAGAAACTTGTATGATAATTTTTGGCATATGGTGGTGGGGGTCAGCGGGTGGGGTGTGTGTGCACAGGGGAGGGCGGGGTGGCGGCCGCACAAAGTTCTGCCTTGTTCTGATACTTTCAGGGGTTTTTTGTGTGTGTTTTATGCAGATCGATGCGATCTGACAGAGCGGCTGAGGGAGGTGAGTGACTGAGCTGCAGCTCGTGCTCGAGTGTGTCTGAAAACGCGGGGGGTTCACCATACGCCTCGGCTCCCCCTCCGTCAGGCCCTGATGTGATAAGTGCTGGCAGGTCCTGCTTGCAGCATAAAGACCCTCTGTCGTGTCACAGTCAGAGATTAAACAAAGACTTAATTGCAAAACCCAATTGAGGTGGGCGGCCTCCTCTCGGTGGCCCTCTTGCGCTCCCCGAGGCGCTCGGCTATCTTTCATCTGGGATTTTTTGGGACGTCGGGATGGAAGCGGAGCCAGAGTCTGGCTCCCGGGCTGGAAAATGCCAGAGATGACACAGATACTGCGGGCCATGTTGATGTGCCCGCTGATAGCCTGGAGATCACCTTTCTGCCGACCGTGCCGGCGGCAGCGCGGCGTGGCGAGTGCACGCCTCCCGTGACAGAGACACAACACTCGTGAATGTGCTGCCGCTGACCTTCCAGTGACACGCTGGAGCATGAGCACACTCTTTTGATTCGGGTTCTATCTCCTTCGGCTTTTACTGTCCTCAGTGTGACAAAGTCACATGATAGGAATAAAATGCAGCAATACTAATTGTTAGATTACTAATTTTTATATTGGCTAGAATCAAAAATAATACTAAATTTGAAAATGATGATTTTTTTCTGTCTAATGCAAAAAAAAAACTGAAACAAGAAGAAAAGACTTTGTAAAACATGTATTTACCTCCAACAAGGAGTTTCGTTTGGTTGGTTGAAGCAGGAAGGAAGGCGAGCGAGGGGGAAGGGAAGTGGGCGGGGCGATCTGAATGCTAACAAGCCTCGTCGCTAGCATGTTGTGCCGCAGACAGACTTTGACAGACAGACATCTTGTATTGTAGATGAACATTGAATGCTATAGTTCTGCATTGGTGCCACGTGCAGGAGTTCCACCACAGCAGCCTTGTCGGAGGTTCACGCTCTACCAAGTGCCCGTTTACTGTAGTTTTGCGGTCTCTCATGTTCGACTGTCTTTTGTCGTCGGTTTGGAATCTGTCAAAAGCCGAAGCCGTCGGTGGTCTGACAGAACTGCTGAGGTAGCTCTTCTGGTGGGCCGACCACCTGTCGCAGGCCCGCGGAGCCTGGGGCTTGTAATGCACCGATACACCATGACCAACTCAGGCAGAGAGTAAAACATGTCTGCTGGCGCTTCAACACAAGCGCAAAAAGTTCAGCCGCGTTATAGCTGGCACTGCCGTCGGATTTACAGCCAGAGACGGCCCCGACGAGCACCTGTGTCGTCATGTACGTACAAAGCTGTGTTTCAATGAAAAAAATTCAAGCGAGAAGAAGGCAGCAACCAGGACCATCAGATAGGAGCTGGCTCCAAGACCTCGCCCGGCGAGGGCGATAAAACCAGGACCAGCCTGGATTTGCGAATGAGAGCGAGTGACACACTCGTGTGGCTGAGAGAGAGAGAAAAGACCTCGAGACGTGTATTTGATGAGATGATACAGTGACAGCAGTGCATTGGGAGGCAGGAACTGCAGAAGATGACTGGTTTTATAGGGACTTTTTTGAACTGAGCGAAAGCGCAGGTTGCGACGACAGTCCGACCAGGAACACCTCGGCCCAGAACAATCCCGCTCTGTGCGCTACGGTCTGGCGCTTTCTGCCGCAGCGTGAGGGATCCCCCCGCCGCACGGTGACTGGCAGCCGTGCACCGGGGGTAATAAAAGTCGCTCCTTCTCCTGTCTGTCAGAACATAGAGCGGCCATTCAGCAGCCGCCAGCTGACACAGGCCGGCCCCCGGGTCTGCCGAAGAGGACCCTGTAAGGAGAAAATCCTGTTTCTTCTCTGTCCCCCCCCCCCCCCCCAAAAAAACAGCCCTTTCGGACACCGTCGTCCTGTCTCACCTTTGCCTTTGCCTCTCAGAGAGGAGAAGTGCATGAATCTGGAAAAACAACTTGTTAGGCTTCGCTCTCGGCTATTCCGTTTTCAACGTGTCCAGACGGGCGTTTGTGTTTTTCTGAAGGACCACATCTCGTATTTGCTGGAGCCCAAGAGGAAAAGCTAACAGCCGGATGATGAATCTGATTTCCAGTCAGATAAAAACGATGCTGGCAGAATAAACTCGACTCTTACTGCGTTCGGACTCTTCTTTGTTGATTTCTTCACCGTCAGTACAAACAGCCAGTGACCTCATGTGCTATATTTGCCATATATAGGCCTGATACACTGACTGAGATTCATCCTGACTGCAGCATTTACAGTCTGAATTTGCTTGGAATGACATCAGCATGTGGAAAAGGGTGTTTTTTTTTTTTTTTTTTTAAACTTGCGCAAAGGGGGCGGGGTCGAAGCGGTCCCATTGTGGGGGGGAGGACTGAGCGAGATCAAAGCGCCCCCCCCCCATGCCAAACCGTACGTCAAGAAGACAAACTGATCTCCGAGATGATAGAGATCTAAAACAGGGATGTGGTGATGTTCAGGTTTCGGGCCGGTAGCTCTGACTCATAACAACCTGCCCGGTGCAGCGGGGCATGAAAGGGGAAGCTGACTGGACGGGATCCGTGAAGGGGGGGGGGGGATTGGTGCTGCAGAGAGCTGAAGAGGAAAGCGCACAAGGCTCCTCCTGTTGCCTCCTGTTTCATTGTGTCCGCGTTGGCGGCGTGACAGAAAAGGCAGGATGAAGCACTTGCATGCGTCTATTAGCCACAACGTTTGGACCACCTGCCTCATACACGTCTCAGGTTTTGCTGCCCTGACACATCAATGCATCGGGGTTCATCTTAGTGCTGTAGATTATACTCTTCATGCAACCATGTATATGATTGCTCATTGGTGCGTTCAATGTTTGAAAGGGTCGGGGGCATGACGACCCTACATGATGTGCCTCCACTGGGGAGGTCAATTCCTCAGTCCCTTTATTGAAGTCATTGTCGATGATATGAGTGTTTCATAGCAGGACAGTTCATCTGTGTGTTGCTCGTCACATCTCTGTTCCTCCAGCTTGTGTTCACTGCTGGAGCTCATGTTTGAACTCTTCAGTCGTTTCTGCTGCTTGAACAGACGTCCGTCATCCATGCGTGCTCGTACCCGAGCTCAGGCTGCCTGAAAAATCCCACCGAAGGGAAAACAGTTTGTTCAACTGACTCCACGTTGGCTCCTTCTTCCAGGGTTTGTAGTTTGAAACTCCACAAACTCTTGTGAACAGAGTTTTCACTCACCCGTGCGTCGTCCCAGTGCGCGTTCTGTATCCGACCTTATTTTTGCTGCTTCTGGGTGTGGCTGGCTTTGTGTTGTCCAGGCAGAGCTCAGCCGTCCCCATTCAATCATGCACCTAACTGCATGCAGGGGTCCCACAGTGCTCCAGCAGGCGCAGTGGACGCTCTCTCTCTCCCCCTCTCTCTCTCCCCCTCTCTCTCTCTCTCTCTCTCGAAGGGAAGATGAGCTGAAAAATAGATTGCGCTCATTCCCTCACATAAATCCTGCGAACAAAAGGGCCTCGTCCATCACTGCTGTTGAATCGAAGGACCCGAGCAGCATTAATGTTGTAGGCGAGCTTCTGATAAATTGATGTGAAGTCTGAAAAGCAACATCTCTTCCAACTGCGGAGCAGAGCCCGGGGCCATTAAAACTGTGAGTTACTGCGTACGAGTCAAAGTAGCTTCATGGTTTGGTTCAGGATTTCCATTCACTCCCCCCCCCCCCTTCCCGCCCACTCACGTCCCGCCGTGTTCCTCTCCAGGTGAGTTATAGCGCGCATTCGCTGACTGGAGAGTTGCGGCCTCCCCACGGGTCATTGTTCTGGCCTGCTGATTTACAGCACGCGTCTCAACCGTTTCGCTCCTGACCTCAGAAAGTCGCGGCACGCGGCTCGGAGGGGGGGGGGCCTGTGGGCCAATCGGTGACCGGAGCAGGCCCGGGTCACGCAAGGGGGGTGCGACGTGGGGTCCACGGGGAAGCATAGTGGAGTCTAATAAAGCTCTGGCGTGTCTGGGAGCAGAGAGGCCCCTCCACCCCACCCCCACCCCCCCTTGTCCGTAGGGGGGACTCAATCTGTCATGGCCCATCAGTGAAGCCTTAAAGCGCTGCGATGGATGTGTTCTTTACAGCTCAGCGGAGCAGAGTTTGTTATTGAGCGGCGTCTGAGCTGCTACTGCCGCCTCCTCCTCCTCCTCCTCCTCCTCCTCCTCTTCCTCGGGTGTCCCCCGATCACTGGATACGCGGGAGCAGCAACGGGGCTGTTTGACCAGGGCCGCTGTGGTCCGGCTGCGGGTGACATTTTGCGGCAGAAACTGTGACAGGTGATGAAAGAAAGTAGCGCTGTGACACCAACAGGTTTGGAAGTCACAAAAAAGCCATAAATTATCAGTTTGACATGAATGATGCGGTAACAACTACTGGAGCTGCACTGAAGCTTGTTTACGTTAATCATAATTTATAAACAATTGGCTGTATTATACAGCAGACAGCTCTGAAACAGAGAGACAGATACGAATACAGCCTGTATCCATGGTCATCCCTGCTCAATGGCTTTCAGCTCACTGCACGGCTGAACCTGATGAGTGTATCAGTCATCCAACTGACACCTTAATTAAGGGGACGTCATAACACTTCCCCTTAATGTGATAAACGACTTTTATTTTGAAGGGATTGATTGTAACTGGAACCATTAGGAGATTGAAAGTGACAGTGAACAGAACTTTGATATCACCTGTTTCCTCTTTAAACCCTCCTCCCAGCTCTGCACATCATTGATAGGCTGAAACTTTGCGGCCTATTGTCAGTGTTGAAGCACATATTTATGAGCTGCGGCGCGGGAGGGGGCGGAGCCTCCGGCTGCTGCTGCTCACTGTGGGTGCTGCAGCTGCACGATCGGGGCCGACAGGTAGCGTTTGTGCTCCGGCACCCCCTCCTCCCCCCCCCACCCCACCCCCTCACGTGCCGACGCTGTCCCCGAGCTGCCAGTTGGAGAGGGCAAAAACCAAAGGAGGGGGCCGATAGCCCGGCGAAGTGCTCCTGTTGAGTAGCAATACAATCAGTGCAGCCGTTGTTAGGTTACATCCTTCAACTCTCTTCATGCGTGTTTGACGCTCCACCGCTTTAAACTTCTCCTGTGCGTGAGTGTGCACGTGGTTCCCCCCCTCCTTTTTTTTCAAAGGCTTCAAAGAAGTGCGCGTTCATATGGAGGTGCAGCTGATACCGAGCTGACAGACGCGCCTGTTCTCGCCGCACCTGACCCCTCAGCACCGTCCACTATGCGCTCAATGTCCCGAGGAACGTCAGCTCCACTCGGCCGCGTCTCGGCCGAGGTCCTCCTCCTCCTCCTCCTCCTCCTCCTCCTCCTCCTCCCCGACCATAAAGGACACTGCATGCAGCTGTACGTTGGTGACCCAGACAGTGGAAATGTCACACTCGCTCCGTTTGCAGCTTGCGTGCCCTTCCTGGCATTGGGAAACATTCATTTGCAGCCTCTCAGATACCGGCAGAGGACGGACAGGGCCCCCCTGTAATTCATGCTAATGCATTCAGGCCGGAACACGCGCTGTGTGTCCTGCAGCGTGCGTCCATGCTGCACAACTTTTTCGACTTCCGAAACTCGACATCAAATTAACTCCGGCCTCTTTTCCCTGGGAGCGGTCCAGCCAGCGACGAGGCCGCGCGGAGCGTATTTACAGGGGATTACACTGATGATCTGCGATAAAGTGCTCAACTGTTTTCCACACGCTGCTCTCATGGCCACAAGGGCAACAGGGATGGAGAGAGGGTGAGAAAGGGGGATGGCGGGGGGGAGGGGGACGGAAATAGTATGCGAGCTGGATGGCCGCGCAGACAAAGACTGACAGAGAGTCCGCTGAGAGGGAGAAAAAGGGGAAGAGGGACGGGACGCTTGTGCCGAGTGGGGGAGACGAGTTGGTGGCAAGAAGGGACAGACTGCAAGCATGAGACGGCCGAGAGAGACAGAGAGACAGAGGGGGAGCGAGAAGGAAGGAGGGGGGAACAAAGAGCGCATTGTCAGCGCCGGGCGCTAATCGTCTCCTCTCAGGCTGCCAGAGACAACAGGTGAGAGCAGTTTGACTCCCTGCAGGCTCCATGAAGCTTTTCGCGGTCGTGTGTGTGCGCGCGTGGGCGTGTGCGTGTGTGTGTAGCAGAGGGGACCACGGGAGAACTCACCCGATGCCAACGCAAACGGCAAATGAGAAGTGAGGGTTGCGCCGTCGGAGAAAGGGCTCCTTTCAGGCCTGCCGCGGCCTCGGCTGCACACACACCAAAGCGCGTGCCTATTAGGAGCGCACGGAGGCGTTTGCGTGTCGGTCTCCGTCTGGAGCGCGCGATATCGACACGTCCTCAAAGAAACGCTCCGTGGTCTCGCACCCGCTTTAATAATAGCGTCTGTTCAAAGCGCCACCAGAAAGGCCGCGTCACCGGTTGATAAAAGAGGAGGACGGAGCCTCATCATGTGTTAACAACCTGACTGAACATGTGACCCGGCACAGCTGTCTGAGAAAGCATGGCGCAAATATCAAGTGGGGAAAAAAGTTGGAAAAAAGGTCACATCTAATTTCATCATTTTGCATTTTATACAGACATAAATTCAAGCTAAATTTTACTGAGACATGGTTCAGGTTGGTTGGAGTCAAGCGGTTGGAGCAGGAACTCCTCCAGACATCAGCGGTGGGGGGAATCCTTTCGTCTCCAACCTTGCTCCGTCACACTCGGAGGCTCAGGCGTGGGGACGCCCGGTGGAGGCAGGACCGCCACCCTGTGCAGGGGCACGGTCCATCACGGGGTCAGTGGAGAAACACACGCTGACTTTCAACACACTCACACCTCCATGTTGGTTTGGAAGTGACCGATGAAACATGCGAGGAACCCCCGCCCAGAATCAGTCCAGGGATCTTCAGGCTGTGAGGGCGAGCGTGCCATTCACTGCTACATCGTACTCGCAGCGTCCACAGACGTCTTTCCCGTAGACACAGCGTCACTTTCAGTCAAAAATAACCAAGATGGACATTTTTGTTGGTCGCACCTTTGTTACATTTGACCTCCTTCCTGTTTGCGGAGTGTAATTGCTGAAATGAGGTGCGCTGAACTGATAATCACTGGACGATCTTCCACTTTCATCGCAGGCAAAACAGAAAATCGCCCGCGCTGTTTCCAGCGCTCTGTGCGTCCATGTGCGAGCCACGTGGAGGCCATGGAAAGTGTGTCTTGGAGAGGAGACGCACAAAAAAAAAAAAAATGGCCGGTCTAAAGAAAATGTTTCCACTTCACTGTCCGACAAAACCCGACGCTTTGTTTCCAGGCCGTCCGCTTTATTTGTTTGGCTGTTGGACCCGTTCTCCACCCCCGGCGCGACCCCGCTGTGAGTGCTCAACAAAAGCTGGTGCAAACTGTTTCCACCGTCGGCACATCTGGGAGTGGTTAACCCTGTTCTCTGTCTCCCAGGTGTTTTTTTCGAGTTGCCCCGTCACCCCCCCCCCTTTCCTCCTCCTTCTCAGCACAAAAACCTCTCTTGTTGGCTTCGCCGCACCTGCAAGCCTCTTTTACAGTGTAGATTTTTCTTAACTGAGGTCAGGGCAAATTCCAGTCACAGCGACACGCAGCTTTAAACTGACCAGAAGTCAGATTAAACTCACTGAAAACAAAGTGGTTATGGAGAGCTGAAAGCGTTTTGGTCCTGCGAGGTGGAACCGGGAGCGCTGCCGGGGGATCTTCTTCACCCTTGCTTTCGCAGTCGGAGGAGCGTGGGGGTCCGCGGCCGCGCCGCGAAGGAAACGTGCCTGCGGTTTGCTCTGGCAAACTTCCAGCCGCACGAGTCACGCGATGACATCACTCAGTGACCCCCCCCCCCCCGATCATCGGGACTTGCCGGCACCTGACTTTCCCGACTGAGGATCCAGCAGCAGCGTCGTCGATTGTATTTTCGCGGCCTGAAAAACAGACGAAGCTCGAGCGCCGAACTCTCTTGCTAGCGAGAGTTCCTTTTGGAAAAGTGCAGCATAGCGCTGACGCGCAGGGCATGGAGAGTTAACTACGCGTGCAGGGGATAAACAAACGGACCGGGGACCATCTGCGACGAGTGCGTGCATGCATTTCTGTAGTGTTTACGCGTGGGCGTCGCGCTCGCGTGCGGGGAGCCACGTCCGTCCCGATCGGGAGCGAGATAAAGTCGGGCTCCTTCATCCGCTGTGTGAAACGTCACTGTGGCCGCAGATAAAAATAAGGCGCGATAAGGTTACAGCCGGGGGGCACTTTTAGATTTGAGGCATGTTCCCACTGAAAGCATTCTCCGCGCAAGTTATGGCTGCCGTCACCGAACTGGCAACTGGAGCCCGGTTTCGATGCTAAATGCCAAGAGATGGCCCGCAAACGCGAACGAGCCCAAAGTAGTGCTCCCCCGAATTAGACCGTCTGTCAAAACAAGACGAAGCACCGCAGAGGAATCCACGACCAGAGAGCGTGTTTGTGCAGTATTTTTATCTGGGAACTAGGATTATTCATCTGTTTTGAACATGTTTGGAGGAAAAACGTCAAGTTTTAGCTGGAAACTAAATGAAACTGTGCAACCGTCAGCTCCCAGTTTCTCACATTTTAGTCCCGTTCTGCGTGCAGATTGAATCCTGGTCAATCGGGTTTGAAGCTCGAGAGCGCAACTGTGAAGTTTTTTTGTTAGTGTGAAGGTGTTTTACTTGCTGAGACAGCGACCCGTATGTGCGTCGGTCAGCTGTGACGTCCTGAAATTTCAGATGGCTTCCCGTGGAAACACCAAAGAAACTCCACTGTAAACACAGAAAACACTGTGGCAGAGCAGAGCAGGAGTCCCCGTGACACCGGGACATGGCACGAAACTGAGAACATTTCATTGATGTAAAACAAAACACTACTAAAAAACACACACACACCGAAGGAGACTTCTAGAAAAACAGGATCCAGCGATGACGGGTCCTGGAGCACCCCAGTTATATCTACCCTGCATGTCTTTGCCAGGACAAGCCCTTCAACCCAGATCCAACTTATGCAGTTCTATATAAAAACGGGCTCCGAGGGCAGAACAGACCAGTGACCGTCTGGCTGTGAGGTGGGACGGGAGGGCTGAACCCCTTCTGGTTTGTCAGCCCCCCCCCCCACCATCACCAGAGCGCGTACGCTCCACACACACAGCGACAGTCCCGGAGTGTAGGAAGAAAGCAAGGTGGTGTCTTCGTGGGGATCTGAGCGTAAAAGGGCCAAAATTTGTGACCATACCTCTTCCTCCGTTTCCTGCCGAGTCCCGGGGATGAAGTGAGCAACCGTGCAGGGAGGACCTCTGAGGAAATTCCTCACAGCTTGCTCACAGCGTGAGGAGTCACTCTGCACTTTATAACAACACTTCCAGTGGAAACCACCCTTTTCCTTTGGTACAGATACAGAATCCTTATTCTCGAGTCGCATCGACACAGCATTAAGTAACCGGGAGGCTCCAGACACGAGACACGAGCTGATCTCGGCAGACTTGAAGTCGGAGGCTGCGGACTCTGGAAAACACACGCTGCAGCGATGGACTTGGACGGAGTCCAGACTGACTGCCGCGCCAACTGTCAGTCATATTACACCGCTGACAAAGAATGCAATAAGTACCAGCTAATTAAATCAGACCGGATCCACTCGCAGGAACCAATCGCACCTCCCAGCTTGGATTTCTCTTTTGGTGACACAGTCGTCCTGCGCTGGGAAATCAATGGCTCATAACTGCTTTTCAGCGCACGCGCACACACACACACGCACGCACGCACGCAGGCGCGCGCGCATATGCGTGCGCTGACAAGTTAAGTTCCGACAGTGTTCCTATTGGCTCAACGCATTGACTTCCATTCATTTCCTGCAGGCCGGCGCTCTCTAAACCCGAAGCCTCTCATGTAACAGTGCCTGGACCTAAAAAAACCTTGACTTCAATAAATTGTGTTGCTTTTGCGACACGAGCGCTCATGATGTTAGTCTGCAACAGGTTCTGATCCTCTACAGAAAAAGGAGACGCACAGACCAATCCGTCCCACCCCAGTGACCCCAGAAAAGAAGCGCTTTTATATGTGGAGCTGAGTTTTGCTCCTGCGATACTGGCAAATGCTCATAATGTCCATGCAGATTGAGGGTCCTCACAACAGTTTAAATACAATCCTCACATGAAAGGGCAACGTGCAGCACGGCGGACTGTAATTAAAGTACATTAACACACGCACCACCGCAGGTTCCCCCCCATCACCTCGCCAGACGAGGAGCTGCAAAGCGTGTTCCCCTCATACAGTGTTCTGCATCCTTCTATCCCTCTCCCTCCGTTTGATGTGCTGATCCTCAATCGGCCCGCAGTGGAGGGGTGGGGAACATCAGAAAGCTTTACGCTCCATCCAACTCCGGCTTTCAGGATGCTGCAACTTTTTGAACTTTAATCTGCTTTCTTGGGCTTTTTTTTTTTAAATATATCTCCTCATGGGGAGGAGGAGGGGGGGAGGGACATGTAACAGGTGACCGAGGAGAAGGTGCCGAGCACCGATTGGGAGACGGGCAGTGAAAGATTTTGGAACCCGCAGCCTGAGTGCGATCGAAGTATTATTGAGCCAGAGAAGAAGAAAACCAGATTGCGAATCTGCTCTTTTTTCCCAAAAAAGCTGCTGACAGGTCATGTGAAACATGTTAGCGCAGCCCGATGAAAGAAACCCATTGAGAAATCAGTATTTACATGAAAAATGGGTGTAACACCTCGGCAACACAGCAAACAGATGTCAACAGTTAAAGACACACACACAATTCTTGTGGTATAGGCCGGCTGAGTGGGAAAACACTAACGACTAAAACAGAAACTCCAGCCCCCCAAGTCCCCTTTCGACCATGTTATCTCCTACATTTTTCCTCACCTCAATGATGATTTTTGAATATTTTAACAACATGAAGAAGTAAAAAGAGTTGATCCCTGATATTGGGGGATAAATGGGGTTGTTCTCACAGTCCAGGGTCACGTGGCACTCAGCAGCTCTCCAACCTCTGTTCTGCTCTAAATTGAAGTCAGCGTAGGACTTCTTCATTCTGTCTCCGACCACGGGAGAGTGGCTTCCTTCTGCTTCATGTTGATCACTATGAGAAACCTTTGGATTCATTTGGACAGGAAACAGGCTGTGGTCACCAAATTCATTCTTCACCTTCATCAGAAAGCAGGAACACACTGGTCAATGACCCCAGTGTGAACTTTGTTGGGATGTCGGGTTGTGTTTGGGAGTGTGTGTCCACACAAGGATCCTTGTGAGTCAATTTCTGGTCAATTTTTGAATAATTGAAAGTAAATATGATATGAATTTGATGTCTGTGTGTGTGTGTGTGTGTGTGTGTGTGTGTGTGTGTGTGTGTGTGTGTGTGTGTGTGTGTGTGTGTGTGT
>JAUESF010001228.1:0-12472 GCA_032274765.1 Malacoctenus tetranemus | reverse complement strand
TGTGTGTGTGTGTGTGTGTGTGTGTGTGTGTGTGTGTGTGTGTGTGTGTGTGTGTGTGTGTGTGTATGTGTGTGTGTTCGTCTGAGAAGGATGGACCTGCATGTAGCTCAGCTGACATGCCATGTGTTTATTTCTGCACTTTAGTAGTGTATGTTTGTGTGTGCGTCCTTGGGTGTGTGAAACACTCCTGGGCCAATGCAAAGTGTGTGCGGGTGTGTGTGTGTGTGTGTGTCTGTGCTATTAATAGATTGTCTTAGCTGTTGGGGAATTCCGCAGTGCTGTGCTCTTCTGCTGCTCCATCTGCACTCCTCAGAGACAACCAGTATACCCATTACAACCAGCACACTTTCCCTGGTGGACCTGGCCAGAAATCCTGGACTGTGACGTGCTTTCTGGCAACAACACAGTCGCCTCTGTCACATGTCTCATGTTGAGATAGTGACACAACATTAGCGGCGAGGAGGCCTCATTGTAATGGCAATAAATCAGGCTTGGAACCGTGGAAAGTGGGTTGACTTGGGCTGTTGTTTGTTTTTTTTAAATGTAATTTAGTTTCACCCTGCATCTGCATTACACAGTGAGAGACAGTCTGTTGTCCCCTCAGCACTCGTGTGATCTAATTATATGAGAGTGTACAATAAGAAACACAAGGACTAAATGTGTTAAAAAACTTTATTCATCCACAGATTGGTGCAAAACAACACATCTTTGAGAACTCTTACTGCTCCACTTTTACAAGTGATAATTTCTAAAGGCTGAGCAAGAACTCTCACAACTCTTGAGAACATAATAAAGCTTTTTTTCTGACATAAATGCTTTATGTTTCTGTTGCCAGATGATTATTAGAAAAGGACAAAGCTTACTCACAAGCAAATCAGAGAAGGTCTGTGCAGACAAGAGTGCAGTGTTCCTTATATCACATGCTGGTCAGAAAATTATGAAGTGAGGAGTTGATAATTTGATGAATCTGTGTCCTCACAAGCCTCACTGTTTGTGTAAAATGTATCAGTGACTGGGAGCCCGAGTGGCTGGCTTGTGTTTTTGCGCCGGTGTATCTCTCAGCCGGCGCATCGTAAACAGCTGTTATCTAGGCCAGCGCAGCGTGGATGTAAACTGTGAAAGCTGCATCGCCGCATAAAAGAACGCCGTCTGACAGACAGGCCTCAGTGACCGTTCAGAGGGAAACAGGGTCGTCTTACCCCCCGATGTGCTGACTCAGCACCTTCGCCACCAACACCCAAATTCACGTCTGTCTTGTTACTATGGCGACCAGTCCCAGACATGTGGCAGAGGCTGGTCTCGCTCTTATCTGGACACGCTCGGAGGTCCAGGTGTACATTTTGTCAACAAGTGGAACCATGCTCCATCAATTTCTCACTTTGTACCTTGTCCCCAAAAAATAATCCCACCCTCGTCAGGTTTAAGAGTAATTGGCTTATTTTTTCCATCCTGCCTGTGCTTTTTTTGGGGTGTGGTAAAACAATAAACACACACTGCTGAGGATTTAGTTCCTCTGGTTGTATTTACCTTTTGCCAGCTTTCCATCTATAAACATTTCCAAGATAGGTTTTTAACCGGGGATTGCTTTTCTTCTCGACAACAACTTGATGTTGTTTCTCAGCTCCTCTGGTCAAATAAGATAACAGGCTTTATACCAGTCCTCAGCAGGTCAGATTGATGAGTACATCTCTGTTCGTATTATTTCCAGAATTCCCACATGGTTAGTTAAAGACCTCTCTTGTGTGAATAATGGAAAGTCAGCTCGTATTTGATTAGAGCAGACAGTCGATCAATGATTAGCGTCATGGCTATTAACCAGTTATTAGAAGCCGGATCGATGCGCTCGATGGGCCAGCTTCTTTGGTGGCCTGCATGCACCTCTATGGCTGAAAGTGAAGTGTGTGGCTGTGGCTGCTTTGTCAATTGTGTGCACGATCTCCTCTACACAAGACTCTGGTATAGATTAGGCAGGCATGTCCCAACATGCCCTGGCCCTACACATCAAAACACACAGCCTTTGTCTGTGTCTATATGAAGGAAACAATGGGCTGCTCCTGTTTCCTAGGGTTAAAAGGACATTCAGACCCCAGCTGCACTCAAAGCTTTGGCACCATGACAGCTCTCTGAATACCGCAGATTTCTATAGATTCCCACTTAAAGTCCCGTCTGTGAGCAGCAGCTGGAAGTTTGTCACCAGCGTCTGAGAGTGGGCGAACATATCTGGCTTCATCCGTTCATGTGATCATGTGTAACCTGCAGTATTTGCATATATGATTGTCCGTCTGTCCCAGCATGCCCGTGGCCTTGCCTGACTGAGTGCCAGAGATTACTCATTGGCAGATTAATGGATTGAGCTGACCCAGTAGCCGGCTGCATGCAGCCCTTTGTGGCTGAGCGGCCCACAGCTCAAACACTGACTGTCTGTGGGGCTCTGCTGCTCCCACCCAAACACAGGGGATTGTTCTGTTCTTACAGTAAAAAACATAAAGTCATCAACACAAAAGGAACAAAAATAGCCCGAATCGGAGCTCTTTGTATGGGAACAGACACTGAGCTTTGGAAAACTCACAGTTTTTATTTTTGTTGTTGTTTCTAGAATATTCTCTTATCTGGATGTGGTTACACTCTGTAGGTGTGCCCAGGTATCCAAGGTGAGTTCCTAACTGTTCCTACCACTTGCAAACCACTCACTGTGCACGAACACAATGTTAAGTTTTAACGAATGCATTCAATAAGTTTCAAATTCTGTTCTGACCAACATGGAATGTTATTTCAGAATTTCTAGAAGTGTCCACAGTATAGTGCCCTCTGCTGGTTTTGTGTGAGTGAACAATTACCTTGCTAGTGTGCACTGCAGCTGAAAAAAGCCATTTATGAATGAGGTGTCTGTGAATAATGAGGAAGCTTTGGCATGAGGACTGTGAATGCAGAGCTGCTGCGGCAGCTTTTATCACAACAGCTGCAGTGTTCTCTTCAAAGCACGTTTCATTCCCATTATCACCTTTGAGAAAATGCAGATAATTGTTAGAAAGTTGCTTCAGCTCGCAGGTCGTTGTGTCTCAGACTCAAACAGTTGTTTCTTGTTTTTTTTCCAGCCATTAAAATATCACTGAGCAACATCACAGAACCTATTGTGTTGCTTGTGTTTTTTCTAACAATTCCAAACTTTTGGGTTTTGCCAAAAATGTTAAAATCTCAACGGCAGAAAAGTACAGAAAGCAGACTTGTTTTTTTGTGACTGAACATTTATAGTTAATTCCCTGCAGTGACATTTTCTTTTGTATTGGACGTGATAATCAACTCCCATGTTTTTATACTCTTTACAACCTGTCACTGTCCCAGGCGTGGAATGTCCTGGCCCTCGATGGCAGCAACTGGCAGAAGATTGACTTGTTCAACTTCCAGACAGACATCGAGGTGAGGGGCGTGTCAGTGTGTTGGGAATGGAGAGCTGTGAGGGGCCCAAGCGGACAGTATCTGTGCTCTTGCCTGTATTTGCTGCATGTGTGTGTGATTGTGAGCGCTTGTTGAGTAGCATTATCCAGCCCAAGGCTTAGTGCTGGGTCAGTAGGCTTTGGTGCCGACTGTGACGTCACAGCTGATCCTCTGTCCTGTGGCCCGAGTCATGTCACTCTCTCTCTCGCTCTCTCTCTCTCTCTCTCTCTCTCTCTCCGTCCCTCCGTCCCTCTGTCCTCATGTCTCTCTCTCAGGGTCGGGTGGTGGAGAACATTTCAAAGCGTTGTGGAGGCTTCCTGAGGCAGCTCAGCCTCAGGGGCTGCCTGAGCGTTGGAGACGGCTCCATGAAGTGAGACTCTCATTGCCTCTCTTGACATACTCTAATATGATCAGTGCGCCGCTGATTTGACTTTCACCAAAAGTCATTCTCTCGTTGATTCCATTGCTGGCTATGATTCGTCCCTGTGTGGTTACGTTTAAAGTCTAAGCGGCTTGTTCTCTCTGCTTCCCAGGGGACTCTGTGCAAGGAACTGTTTTTATTCCGTTTAATCTCACTTGACTGTACGCAAAAAAACACGACAACAAAAAAAAACAAAACACATGAATGCTGGTGTGCTTTTACTTTTGCTTGAAATTGTTTACAAGATCTCTACCACCTCAAAAAGCAAAGATATTAAAGTAGCACAAGTTGTTCTTTGGAGACCACAGCACAGCATTTGTCTAAGAGCAACATGCAAAAAAAAGGGCTGTAGCTGTACAGGAGACTCCCTGGGGCCTGTAGATGGCTGTGTTAATTGGATCCCGAGCAACTGACTTCTTATTTATTCAATGAAGCGACTCTTGAGATTCCCATCCTCCCTCCTCGCTGTCGGTCTGTTCCCCAGGACGTTTGCTCAGAACTGCAGGAACATCGAGGTGTTGAACCTGAACGGCTGCACCAAGATCACAGACAGCACCTGCCTCAGTCTCAGCAAGTTCTGCTCCAAACTCAAACAGCTCGATCTCACCTCCTGTGTGTCCGTCAGCAACCACTCGCTCAAGGCCCTCAGGTGCAGCACAAATCTGTAAAACTGAGCCATCATTCACCACTTTCTCCCGAAACCCACACACATAATGTGCAGACCTTGTGAACTGGAAAATGATCCCTGTCCATGCTGTGTCTTTGTGCGCATCTGCTCAGTGATGGCTGTAGGATGCTGGAGATGTTGAACCTGTCGTGGTGTGACCAGATCACCCGTGACGGCATCGAGGCTCTGGCGAGAGGTTGCACTGGTTTACGAGCTCTGTTCCTCAGAGGCTGCACACAGGTACAGTGAAGCTGTGGAGAAAAACCCCAGCAAGTGCAGCTGTGTCTTTTGCTGCAGCGAGAGTTTCCATTGGTTTGCAATAAGTCGATTGATGCTGACTGGGTAAAAGTGCTGACTTAAAGGATAGATTACATGTGAATACAATAGTGATCGATACTTACAGTGGTTTGCGTGGCGGTGCCGGAGTCTGCTCGACGGCTTGCAATGATAATGCAGGATGAGCTGGAGGAATCGAAACAGTAGGAGGTCGGAGACTGTCTCCAGCTTGTTTAATTTGTTTACAGGAGTCCCATGTGGATTCAAACTCAATATAAGCAGCAACACAATGTATTTATTGCTTAGTGTCTTCTTGGAAGAATATATTTATCTTTACCATAATTTCAGGTATTTCTCCCTCAGACTTTTGTTATTCGCATTTTAGACATTATGCAAAGTATTTAGGAATGGAGGATGTCGTTAGCACTTTATTATTTCATGACAAAATGTTCTTTATTGTCACCCAGCTGGAGGATGGAGCGTTGAAGCACCTTCAGAAAAACTGCCCAGAACTCACCACCATCAATATGCAGTCCTGCACAGTAAGACAAACAGTTGTTCGAGGGGCAGCGGTCGATGTCGAGACTCATAATAATGTTAGAAGGATGTGCTTGTGTGCCGGGGTGTTTTTTGTCATTTGTTTTGTCTGTCGCTCGCCTCCAGCAAATAACAGATGATGGCCTGGTCAGTCTGTGCCGAGGATGCCACAAGCTGCAGATCCTGTGTGTGTCTGGCTGCAGCAACATCACGGATGCCTCTCTCACTGCACTGGGACTTAACTGTCCCCGACTCAAGTAAGAGACACACACAAACACGCACATGCACTCAAAGAAAAATGGTCACCTCCTGTATTGACAAACTGTCCTCAGACACTTTGCCTTGGCAATGGATCAGTTGTTTTTCACAAAATGCTCTAGAATTTTTGTTTTACTTGTTGTTTTTTTGGGGACATTTCAACTATAGAACCTTTAACCTGTTGCCACCCAGCACAGCCCACTCTTTCCTGCAGTGGCTGGCGACTTCCTACTGTTGCTGGCATTAATAAATACATGAGGGGTCTTTGTGATTCTAGAGTTTCCGAACGCTTCCTCAGGACGTCTTTACAAGCTTTGTTTTCATTTTTTAAAGGATCCTTGAAGCTGCACGATGCTCCCATGTGACGGACGCTGGGTTCACAGTGCTGGCCAGAGTGCGTTCCATTATACTGACTCCTGTTTTTCTTACCTCCAAACATTTTATTAGACAAACAAGCCACTTCGTTTAGCTATTTCTGGATTAAAAGAGTTTCTCATGAAAGCTTCTGTCATCCTCACAGAACTGTCATGAGCTTGAAAAAATGGACCTAGAAGAATGTATTTTGGTGAGAAAACTTGCTTTCCTTATACATCCTGTACCTCTAAAAAGGAACTGTCCTCTTTGCTTGAGTCGATGTTTTGTTGTGAATGTTTGACTCATGTTACAATGCACATTTAGCAGTAATTCTTTAAATTAGCAGCTTCAGCGTCAGCAGCTTTCTCAGTACTTAAAATTCTCTGGACTGAAATACAAAGAAGTGACACAGAGGAACAAAACAAGGCCATGGACATACAAAACATGCCCACAGAGACTCTGAGCCTCTCAGCTGTCCTTCGACATGTGAGAGCAGTTCATTAATCAAGCCTGTCCTCTCCTCAGGTGACAGATAACACCCTGGTTCAGCTGTCAATCCACTGCCCTCGCCTGCAAGCACTGGTAAACATTTGCGCCTGCAGGTCTGACTGTATGCCAGCCTCTCCCATGTGAGGCTTTAATCCATCTATCTCTGTGTCTTCATCTCCGTGCCCTGTGTCCCGGACAGTCCCTGTCCCACTGCGAGCTGATCACGGACGACGGCATCAGAGCCCTGAGCAGCAGCACCTGTGGCCAAGAGCGCCTCACCGTGGTGGAGTTGGACAACTGCCCGCTTATCACTGACGTGACCCTGGAGCACCTGAAAAGCTGCCATCGTCTGGAGCGCATCGAGCTCTACGACTGTCAGCAAGTCACCAGAGCTGGCATCAAACGAATCCGGGTCAGTGGACCTGATAGAGCAGCACGCAGCAGCATTGCTTTCAACTTGGCTCTCTGCTCCTCTCTGAACCTCTCGTTAGCACACGATCAATCTGCAGTGAGGGTTCCCATCAAATTCAGATGAGAATGATTTGAATGTGTTCACTAACTACTGCCCAAATGATATTCTCTTCACACGTTTCCACATCACAACTGCTGAACTTGTGTGTTTTTGAACAACCCTCATTTTTATGCAGATGATGACTGCCTGTTCAAGCCTCCTCTCTTAGATATTCAGAGAATAAAAGCTTCAAAGTTCCTCTCTATTTGCATACAGCAAATACGAGGAAAATTCATTGTTCGGCAACTTCACAAGTCTTCTAAATTTCCAGACACGACCAGAGTAAATTTTGGGGTGTTCCCAAATTGAATCACAAAGTTTTCGATGGATCTTATGTTTGTGTTCGTCTCGTCTTCATATCCTAATCTTGATGCTTCTTTTCCTTCTCACAGGCTCACCTCCCAGAGATCAAGGTCCATGCCTACTTTGCCCCTGTGACACCCCCTCCCTCCGTACATGGGGGTGGGCAGCGTTTGTGCCGCTGCTGCATCATCCTCTGACAGTGGAGGGCCAGGGGGGGCCACCTCTGTCTACAGGTCCTGCTGCTCTGATACGGGCTGACATAGGTTATTTGGGGAGGGTGGCGGGCTGGGGTCGGCGTAGGGGAGAGGAGGGGCTGGACCCACTCACTGCTCCTGATCACTGATCAATACAAAGACTGCTCGCCGCTACTGGTCCTTGATCAGTTGAACCCGCCCCTCCTCTCCCCTCTTGCTCACCAATCAGCGCTGCAGCAGCCCCGCGGTCACCGTGTGAAGGGGCTCGAGGGATGAACAGAAATGGATGGATGGACTTTCTCTCTTTTTCTCTCTCTCTTGTCTCATTCTCTCTTTCACGCTGTAAAGACAAAAACAGGTTCTCCACTCCATTCGTCTCCCTGCACCCTCCCGACATCCCCACGCGTGGGTTCGAAGGACTGCATCTGGACTGCTGCAGCTGGTGGGGGGGCTGAACAGTGAAACTGAAACGCATCAAGTTCAAACTAAAGAAAAAAAAAGGATGATATTGTCATCCAGGACTGCAGTTCACTCTAAGTGGAGTATCATCTCAACCAATCACATGACACCTCTCTGTGACCATCCTGTGATTCATTCTGCGTCGACCAATAAACACAGAGCACGGAGAACTGGGGTGTGGGTGAAACGCAGAACCTCGGGATATAAACAGTCAAGCTTCGACACGGCCAGCTCAACTCTGTGATGTGGAGGAGTCGATGAGAAAAAAAACAAAACAGGGACATGTGACATATTTGTGCATCTGAGAAACTTCCGTTGAGATTTTGATTCTGTTTGTACAGAGAATGTTTTGCAACAGTAAAAAAAAAATCACTTACAGCAACTCACTCAAAAAACTGGGGACGGCAACAAAAGAGGGTTTTTTTTTCCTTGTTTTCAGTGCTTATTGTAATTGTCTATGCTTGTCTGTTCAGAGAGGGAGATATGCTTGTCTTTCTTTTTGAAATGTAAAAGAAACACTGTTGCTGTTTGACAAAAAAAGGACCTATGATTCAGACCCTCGGTGTCCAAATGCACTATGTTGACACTGTATGCTGCTGGAATGAGAGGCCTCTCCTGTGTACTGCGTGGTGACGTTGGCTCGTAGGCCCTGATCCAATCCTGTCAGTAGCCCTGCGCACTAGCTCCTACTTGACCACTCAAGCATTTGTTTACATCCTGGATTAGGTTAGCACTACAGACTAACTTGTTTACAACAGTAGGTTCCCAGTCCTCGCACTGCTCAGAGTTAGTCAATAAACACGCTCTGAAGAATTAGTAAGACTGATACTTGGCGTACCCACTGTTTCCAGGTGGACCAGGATGTCCATCGCTCCGATGTTTTGCTGTGTGTATCTGGATATCGATCAGGGCTCATGTTGGTGTTACTTTGCTTCAAAAGTACATTTAAAATTTGCTAAAAGCTAAAAACAAAAATGCATACAAGACTGTGAGCAAAGGAACTTCAACTCTTTGACAATCACATAACTGTGTGTAATTGAAACTTCATTTTGTAAGGTTTTGTGTAATTGTCAATTTCTTGATGAATAAGGACATGTTGAATTGGCTGTCTTTAATGCACACCGATTTCTTTAAGTTCCAGCAAAACGTAAAGAATTTAAATTAGTAATGGAGCAAATCAGTTTGAATCCAAACATCATCAAAAGGCCCTTAATGCTTGTCCAATCTGACAAAACACATGTGACATCAGGACAGTTGTTCACAGTGACCGAGGAGCCCTTGAAGTAACTGTTATTCCACTTAATACGAACACTCCTGATCCACGGGATCTCAACACCATCTATATGGGAGATTGGACTAAGCACCACTGAAAGCACTGAAAAAAATTAACAAAACGGAGAGACTGGCGAGTGCTTGAAAACTGGGGAAACTGGCAGGACAATGGATAGGACTGATACAAAAATAAGAGTATAGAAATATGAAGAGAGACTCAGATGGACTCAGATACATAGCTGACTTGACTGGCTGTGATACTAATGCCCTCTCTTTGACAGCTGTTTTAACAGTTTTATGTTTAAAAATAAAACAATAATAAGAAAAAATAAACAAATAAATAAATGAATAAAGGTGACTAATAGTAAATGTGCTTTGTCTCTGGGATGTGAGATTTTGTCTCCTTTGGTAAAAGCCTGATGTCCTTCACCTTGAAATTGTGTAAATCTCTAGGTAAACAGATACACATAAGCACACACTAATCCTTCTACAGCTACTATTAAATCATGCATAAATCTCTTCTTCATTTCTAAAATGATGCATGTGTCCATCACAATTTTTGGTGGGAAAAACTCCATTTCTTTCTTGGAGCTTCACACAAATGCACAGTAATAATAACGATATTAATTTGATGACTGAACTCATGAATTGTGATTTTTCAAAATAGAAACAAAAACTTGAAAACACATCCTGCAGTACTCCAAACTACCCTCAACTCACCGGCACTGGTCAATTTGGATCCCAATTCATAGCAAACTGCGGCAAACAGCATCGGTCGTAAAGCAGAATCACCACTAGGTGTCACTACAGGGCCGTGTAGCCTGCAGACACGCCCACACTAATAGTGTAGTTTATTTCATGGCACTTTCATTCTTTTACAAGAAAATCTTCTTATCACGATTTAAATGCGGGTATTGTTGATTTCAGCAAGAGTATTGTCTACAGTGAAGAGGCAGACCATGGAAAGTGATACAGCAATTATTGTCGCAATTTTGAGCAGGCATCTTGCTGGTCAGCTGTGCGGTGCCTGAAGCCCCGTCGGCCCGATCGTTGGACGGTTGCGCCTACTGGTGAACTGCGGTCCCCGGCAACGCGCAGCCTCTCAGCGCCTCTGAGCGGGTTTAGCGGCAACACCGATCATTACTGGATTAAAGAGAAAAATAGTTAGCGCGGGACTGGGGCAGGGTGATTGTTGCGGAAGTTTGGTGCGACTTCCCCGCGCCCTGAGCGGACAGCTGACAGACTTTTCAGCCCGTGGTCATGGAGCACAGGAGCCAAGCAGAGCCAGGCGGCAGGCCTGCGGACCACTGACGTTAGCGGGCTCGGCTAGCTGTACGCGAAGCTGTCTAGCATTGTTTGTGTCGCGGCGCTAACTAGCTACGTGCTGTTTTTGTTAGCATAACAGAAAGGCAGAGAACACGAGTAGCTTGCTTGGATGCGGATATATTCAAGGAAGCTGCTGGGGTCCACGACAGCCTGATATTTCCTGAAGTTTCTTCCAAGTTTAAAGTTTCTTTTGAGCTAACGAAACGTCGCAAAGGCACAGACGAGCTGCAGCTTTGTCGCAGCGCGCAAAGTACAGTTTTTTTTTCTAGGGAAGAAGTATGAGTTATGTGCTAAAACAATCCTTTTGTTGATGGTCTATCATCAGCTAGGCGCCCTCCAGACCGCACAGCCTCACAGCCCCTCCGCGGGACGACACTTCACATCTCCAGTGCTTCACACCCCGTCCCACCGACTACAGTCCCTTGTCTTTGGCCGGCTTCAGTGGCTGGCCACACGGCACTGAGTGCCCAATGGAGGACCATGACAACATGGACTATTTTTACCAGCAGGTTGTGCAGAAAGACGTTACCCGCAGGCTGCAGGTCGGCCAGGACCTCATCGACTACCTGAGTGACCCGCACCGCTCTCCGGACGTGGAGCAGGACAAACCCCGGCTCGACAAGACCATAGACGAGTTGACGGGATGGGTCAACTCCAGCAATTTCAAGGTGAGGGATCTTGGCGAGTCATCGTGCGAGGGGAGGCATCGCAGTGTCACTGTAGCAGCCAGCCGTCCTCTTGGCCTGTCCGTGAATTATTTTTCCACTGTGTTATCTGGTGAACAGAGGAGCTGAATAGGCAATGGAAACGTTCAGTCTGAGTTTCCAAGAGGAATGCAGTGCGGCGAACTTGAGAAAATACAAGACACTTGAACGAGCTGGGATGCAGCGTCTGTCAGATGGTATTTATAGCTGCGCCTTCCAGCTATAGGTTATTCATTAAAACGCCTTTTCCCTATTAAGACTTAATTATTGCTTGTTTCACACACTAAATCACAAGAAAGGAGAAGGAGGGGATGATGTACTGTGACTACAAAGTAATCAGTGGATCAAAAGACACAGACCAGTTTTTTTCTTTGCAGAGACAGAGCGGTAGTTTAGCGAGCCATTCCTGTGGTTTGTTGGGGTTTATATATCGTGTTGCCTGAGACAGTGTGTCTGCGTTGAGGAGACCTTTTGTCACCACTGTAGTCGACTGGAGCATTGGGGATGGGATGGGGGAGGGGTTGGAAGACTCATTGTTGTGACCCATGCTGTTTCCATCACCCCTCTCTCATCTTTCCTTCTCAACCTCCCTTCAAGCTTTTTATGTTTTTCTGCCATTTCTGACCTTTTGTGTTTTGTGTGTAGTAGTTTTGTCAGCTCTCTGTGCCATGCTTCAGATTGTCTGCCTCATGTTTTCTGTTAATGTAGCGCACTCCTTCATGCAGCAAGCCACAAAATGTAAAATCGTTCTTCATCCACGCTGAAATTTGACTTCACTGCGACTTTTCCAACTGATAAACATTGTGTACACTGGCAGGAACTGAGCACGACTGTCAGAGTGTAAATCGCATGCTTTGCATGATGGAGCATCCTTGGCAACATGCGTCTCATTTGACAGCACTTCTCTGCTCGTGCCTGAAAAAACTTGCATATCTTGCTTGTTGCTACGTTGACATGGTTGTGAATTTATTCCTGATAAAAACCATGAAGTCATCTACTTTTTTACTGTCAAGCATCAGTTCTGAAACTGCATCCATTTTTACGTTACGTTTATTTTACATGCGCAAAATGAAAATGTGTCCTGTCTAACACAGTTTTCCATTTTTATTCTTCATTTTACAAAATGTGTTTCTTTGTAACTGAATGATTGAATCTTATTGTAATCTGGTTTGTATTATCAATTAAATACTGTGTGTGTGTGTGTGTGTGTGTGTGTGTGTGTGTGTGTGTGTGTGTGTGTGTGTGTGTGTGTGTGTTGGGGGTTGT
>JAUESF010001148.1:0-12477 GCA_032274765.1 Malacoctenus tetranemus | reverse complement strand
TGTGTGTGTGTGTGTGTGTGTGTGTGTGTGTGTGTGTGTGTGTGTGTGTGTGTGTGTGTGTGTGTGTGTGTAAGATACTTTCTCTGAAGAATGACAAAGAATACAGACACCAAAATGCAGTTTTCTGGAAAGTTGCACTCTTTCTTCTCCTCTGACCTGGGTGTGAATGTGTGTTTGTGCGGTGCAGAGCGAGCGCTTCCAGTCGGGCGTCCCCGCAGACTTCTACCGCTCCAAGAGCCCGAGCTCGGTTCAGAAGTCGCCTCCCTCCGGCTTCTCGCCTTTCTCGTCCTTCGCGCCCGTGCAGAGGCAGCGACCTGCAGACGAGCAGCTCCTCGCCACGCAGGCGGACGGCGACCTCCTCCTGGCGGCCCTCAGGCAGTACGTCTCCGGGCGTCTGTCCCTGCACAGCGGGGGGGCGGGCCCCGCCCAGCAGGAGGCGCCGGCCCCGCGCCTGCGGCCTCTTTACGGCGACGGAAATGAAAACCCGGGGCCCAGGAAAGACCTCGCGAAACCCCGGCTCCTGAAGACGGGCAGGACTCAGGGGGCCTCAGCCAAGGGGCCGCTCACGTCTGTGGACGGTACGTGACTCAAGCACTCTGAAAGACTTCTTCTGAATAAAAATATCTGGGCTGGAGGGAGAAACGCTGGGTGATCACGAGCTCCAAACGACAAGCTGCACAGCCACAGCGCTGCGGCTCCTTATGGGTCGTATTTATACTTTATGTCCCCTCTTTGTTAAAGGTTCGCCGAGGCTCGGGAAGGTAAAACTTTTAAGCCGCCTGCTTGATGAATAAAGATGGCGACCTAAAGTAAGATTTAAAAGCAGCATTCAGCCTGAAACGTCTCGTATATTTGATGGGTCAACACATTCCGTCGCCAGATGTTGTGGCACCGCGACTGGTCGCAGGCTGCGGCTCGCTAAAACTTAACTGCCACACGAGGGTGGGCCGGTGCCGCAGCCCTCTGCGGGGACCCCAGCTGGGACTCCAGCTGCAGCGGAGCAGCCATGTCATTGAAATGAATGAGGGAGCTAAATTTTTTATACGGGACTGCTGTCGTTTCTGAGCGCAGGCTGTTGGGAGTGCGGTGGCTCCAATATGGCGCGCCGAGCGCAGAAATACACGGGGCTTGGCTGGGGCGATGGGTCGACGCAGACGGGGGGAAATTTCACCATTAATGTCCATTTAAAGAGTTGTTGTGGACCTTGAACGGTGTCACAGATCGCTCTCGGTGATGGGGGCCGTCAGATTGGAAATGTCGAACCAACAGTCGCTGATGATTGTTGTTTTTTTCCAGCCCGATGTTGTCGGGACAAACTGTTAGTGCAACATTAGCTTCACTTAGAAGTTATTTTGATGATTTTAGCAACCGATGCCAGTTGTCGAGGCAACTGCAGGATCATTTCTGGGTGTGTCAGACTCCCACCGATTCAATGTCTATCTCAGCGTTTGGGCAAAATAATCCAGACGCCTGATCTGCATCCCAGCAGAGACTGTCGTATATCTAATTATATACACTTGAATGTGGAGCCGCAATCGTTTTGCTGCGATCACAGCTTCCACTCTTCTTGAAAGGCTTTCCATGAGACCTTTAGTAGCTGTTATGAGAGAGAAAGACGCACGTCGGTTGTAAAAGAGAGATAGCGTGTTGTTTCCTGTCTTCTGGGCTTCCGTCACTTATTGATGTGTCGCTTTTAAAGAAGCTCCAGAAATTTGATGATTCTACGCACCTTTAAAACGTGTGTTTTCAGGTTCACTGTCAGCTCGACTCACTCTTCCTTCCTTCGTCCCTCAGAGAGATTCATTGAGAACGTGGTGAAGAACGTCGGCAGGCAGCACGTGGACGTGGACAACCTGACGCCGCACGACTTCGACCAGCTGTCCAGCCTGATCGCCGACGCCCTGCAGGTGGTGGACAAGGACAAAGGACGGGCCGGGGGTCCTCTGGCCGGGGCCAGGGGTCCCGGACCGAGAGACGTGGAGGGAGAACCGAGGGAGGGGGAGAAGGCGGAGGAAGCGCAGGCAGCCAGAGACGAAGAGGAGGAGGAGGAGGAGGAGAGGTTGCTCCAGAATGCTCCCACTCTGAAGCCGCAGGAGAGCACTCCTGCAGCAGCGCTGGGAGGTAAATTTATAGCGACTCATTTTATGTTTTTACAGAATTAAAGTATCGAACAAACTCTGGGAAAAGCGCCTTGATAGTACATACATCATTGTGTAGGCTGCAATAAACAAAAAGAGCTCGCAAGTGTTCAACATTAAAATCAATGTGAGAATAAATGAGCGTGCTGCTCTCCGTGTGCAAACACTGGTGGCTTTAATGGGTCTTTGTCCACTGAGACCACTCAGACAAAACATGTTTACACGATGAGGTAACGCGCTCGGAAAACACCTCCGTATCATAAACTATGACACGGCTTGTTTTGGAGTAGTTGAGTATAATTTTAAACTCCGGTTTCCCTGGGAGGTGCAGGAGGTCACAGGGTGGGCTGAGGTGGTCCACGTCCAGAGGGCACAGCTAAAAAGAAGCATAAACACAGCAAGAAACTTTCTATTGGGTAGAAAAGAACTAGAAAAATGCCCGGTGCTTTTATTTTGAAGAGTCTGGCTTTTGTAGCGGGTGTTTCTGCAAGTTTTAGCCTCCCTGTGATGTTTTGATGGTTTAAGTATTGAAGGAGGAACTTACAGACCTCCCATAGGTCAGATTTGGAGGTCGGGGTTGGACTGCGAAAAATGTTTGCCAGAGATCAAAAATGTTTATCTGTTAAACTTTATTTCCCACAGACGGAAGTGGAGTTCAGCTGAGTATTAAGAGGAAGCCCTAAACTTTTGTGAGAAGGTGTCCTTGAAATTTTAGCGGGGTGACTTTTTTAGCCCAGTGACGTTAAATTAACGCAACAGCCTCATTTTCTCCCTTTCTATTACGGCTCTCTGACTGAATGAATACATGTTCTCTCTTTTTCACGACAGAGCGCCAAGCGGATGGCGAGGAGCACGGCGTGAAGGACAAGGTAAGCGTTGGGTTTTCTATCGGAGGAGGAGGACACTTAAATGTCAGAGCGAAGGTTGACATTAGCAGCTATTATGTAATATCCTGCGCAGGGAAGGAGACGAACCCTTCCGCCTGCAGCTTTCTAAAGAACTTGAAATGACTTCACAATGGGAAGCTAAATGTTGGGAGAACTTAGCAGGAACTCCGGATTCCTGCGAGTCTGTCGCTCGCCAACTTAGTTTTGCAAAGAAGACAGTCGGCTTCTCTTTGATTCAGACGTCTGGAGACTTTAATGCAAACAGAAAAAGAAATGCATGAAAAATACGAGCAACTACAGACTTTAATGGGCAGCAGTGGTCAGATCTTTTATTTTGAAATTCACTTTTTAACAGAAGTAGTTGTCAGAAATGTTTTCATTAGGGATATTTGATATTGGCCTTTTTACCAATATCCGATATACTGACATTATTCAACTCTTGATTCCCGATACCGATCTTGACTGATACTGATATAGCCCCCTACCCACCAGAAAATATATGGCAAATTGCACCATACTATCATGACAAAGCTCCAGTATATATCTTGTCTCCAATGTCCAATGATATCGGACATCTCTAGTTTTCATCTTTATTGATTGGAGTCCTTCTTCTTGTCTCACCCACATTCTCAGGCCGAGAGCGGCAATCTGTTTGCCAAACTCCTCGCCTACCTTGACAAAGCCCCCTTCACGGGCCCAACGCCGGTGCGGGCCCGCTACGACGTCGCCATGGAGACGCCAAAAGGCCAGCCGGTGGGGCTGGAGAACGTCCAGAGCCGCACCAGCCAGGCAGGAGTGACGGTGCAGAAGAAGGACGCCACCCAGTCGGTGGAGGAGGTGTCGGAGGTGGCGGGCTGGATCAAGGAGGTGGCGCCCCCTCCTGCTTCGCCCGTGTACGAAAAGCCGCACAAGAAGACCCTGCACGTTCCCGAGCTTCAGCTGGACGTCAAGGCCGGCAGGAAGAAGGCGGACGAGGACGTCTTCGGTTACGTGATCACAGACACCGAGTGAGTAGAAGTTTACTATTGTCCATCGCGGTGGGATCACGATTGGCCCGTTATTCAAAGCTCAGCTTCACTGCAGATGAACTGATTCAGCCTCCTTTTCTTATTTCAAAGTAAAAGCCTTCCCTTTACGCCTAAGAGTTCAGAGGATGCAGTTGTCAAATATGATTTATGACTTGCAGAATCACTTCAACCAGGTTGTAGTGGTGAGATGATTAAAAATAATGAAAGAGACATAGTGGTATTAAAAAAGTGGTTTATAAATTTTGACTTTAAAAGTTTAGATTTGGATGTTGAGACGTCAGAGGACAAGCGAACTCATCCCGGCCTCTTCAGTCTTGCAATACCATTTTAGCCACTAGGGGGTGTTGTGAGCCAGTCGGAGGAGCAGTGAAAAGAAGTGCCCTCAGCAGTGACACACAGTGTGGAAAAATGGCATTTTTTGTTCATGCGGTTTGAGAAGTACTCGGAGTTCTGTGACATGTGCAACAGAGGTCAGAGCCATTGTGGCTGTGATAGATGGACACCTCACAGCGTGTCAGGTTGCAATTCAGGGTGAGAGGCGAATAAATGCCAGCCTCCAACAAAAAAGGCCACAGTTTTCTCTCGCCGTGTGCATCTAGTGGGAGAGTGACGGTGTGACATTTACTGCACCTGTACAAGCGAGACACTCTCTACAATGCATTCTACTTTTTTTTTTGTCTTTGTTTTGAACAATCCGCAGTAATGATCGGGGACTTGCAGGAAATGTGTTTTTCCCTGTGAGATACCAATGCTGCTTTTCTTTGCAGCTGCTTTCTTGGAAAGAAAAAAAAGGATTCGGGTTTCTCATACATCACAAAACCGACCGAGCTGCCGTCACGCCGCACAAATACCACAGAGGACGCAGGAAGACGACACTGCGGGCCGTCATTTCCCTGCTTCCTTATTCACACTCGGGGCATCGTCGTTTTCATACTGATTTCTTCTCTCACCCACAACTTTGAGATCGAGGTCCTTTAGAAACGCTCGCTCACTCTTGTGTTTGGTTTTTCCCAACTTGCGCGCGTGTTCGCCTCTCAGCCACGGCACGTGCGATCCAGGCCTCAAGGTCTCGTTCTTTTCTGTCCCGGCGTCTCGTTGCTTGTCATTCAGAGCGTCACGGCAGAGAAGCCATAAATGTTCCATTATCAGGGAAAAACATATTTGTGATGCAGCTGCGGAGGTCACGCTCGTGTCTCTGACACACTGAATGAGAATTTTTTTTAACGAGGTGCCGTCAGTTTTCAAGTAGTCTCAACGTGAGACATTTTCCTTGAACCTCCTTCGGCTTCGCCAAACTCGTTATCGTTCGCATCCTTGCGGTTTGAAAGGGCAACTTAATCTGTGATCAGCGCGGTCTTCAAAAGCTCCATTCAGGCCATCAGGGTAAACCATTCTTCTCTGCTCTCGAGCTGCGCTGCGGATCGCTGGTGTGCCCAGAAAAAAGAGAGTCCAACATTGAGCCAGACAACATGAATATGAATATGTTGCATGAAAGCAACTGGAACGAGTTGAGATTTTAGATTGGTGACAGTGCTGCAGAAAACTCACTCTTACCAAGTGGATTTTTTTTAACTCTTCCAGTCAAAAAATATGAGCACATTTAACTCGAACCACCCGAGAAATGAATATTTTCCTGCTTGTTTCAAGGTCCATTTGTCTTATTTCATGAGTGAATTTTAGCCTTGTTTCAGCGTCAGATTTTATTTGCTGATATTGAACCAAAAAGTCTTGAAAGGCGGCTTGATCGCTGTTTTCTTGCAGACGTGCTTACAGCTTTCTCTCTTTCCTTTCATTGGCGTCTTTTTGAAAAAACAAACTTGATGGAACAATCGATTTAGGACTTCAAAACGTCCCCTCTGCTTCGTCCACATCTCTCGGCTTGCAGGGAAGATGTAAATGGCAGTTGTTTTGTCCCTGCAGATAAAAGCTCACTAAAGTCAGTGAAACACTGCGGCTCCTCTGAGTACGGCCACAGATCAGGATCCCGACTTTTCTTCATCTCTACTCTGCTGCCATTCTGACAGACGCCATTACACCGACGGCTCTCGTGTCTTTATGAAACTGATTGGGAGGCGTGGTCCTTCGGGCCCTCGGTGAGCGGCCGGCAGGCTTCAGGTGTCCTCGGCTGCGTCTTCCTCCCCGGTCGGCGCCGGAGTCTTCAGAGCGTCTGGCAGGACTCGGCTCTCGCCCTCCGCGGTGGCGCTTCAAAGTGTCTCTTGACATTTCTCGCGAGATGGCTCAACTTCAAAAGAACACCGAAGTTGTCCTCGACTGTCTGCGTCGTGTCAAATTCCTCCTCGAGAGAGACTGAAGAGCAGCATCAGCCACAAACATGGAAAAATGCCACTTGGAAAACACCAGCGAGTGCAGGAAGCTCCTCCACAAACCAGCTGCAGCTCGTCCTTGTCAGAGTCATTTCAGTGTTTGTAGTTTGTGCTTTTTTTTGCTTATTTTTAAGCCAAAAACTCTTCAACAAGCTACTTTGTTTTTTAAAATCAGCCCCCCAAAAATTCTTGGAATTAAATGACTGAAAATCCATTTTTGAATCAAAACAAACAGACCTTGAATTAAGCTTGAAAATACTTCCAGGTAATTTCATCTTATTTCAAGTGTGATAACATGAAAGAGTGTTACAGTGTAACATGGCTGGTATTCATTCACGGTGAGGGTTATTTGGAGCATAACTGTGTTTTAGCCACAGGTCTCTAAGTCGTGCGTCTGCGCCGGAGCCGCGCAGGGAATTTTTGACACATTTCTGTGTGGATAGAAATGAAAATAGCCGCAGCGGTGAAGGACTACATGTGTAGTGGGGCAGATTAGATGTAAAGCCCCGGCGTTTCTTTCTGCGCCTTGTCAGAGGTGAGAGCTGATAGCAGGAACATACTGGTGGTTTCAGCCTATCAGCATCCTCCTGTGGCCTGAGGAGGATGAGGAGGAGGAGGAAGACAGGGTGATTCATCACAGCTGGAGGAAAACACCTGCGCGCGCACACACACACACACACACACACACACACACACACACACACACACACACACACACTCCATCAAACCTTTAACCTTTAAATATCTTTTTCATGTTTCTTTCCCACACACTTGATTGTTATCACCTGTGGTAGAAACCTGCCGGCCTCTTATTTGCTTCAGTATTTCTGAGCTGCGTTCAGTTTTCTGTACAAGGACACAGGTCAGGTTTTGTCATTTCGGAGGTCCGTCAGAATGAATCGTTTTCTTGTATTCTCACACGCACCTGACACGAGGTGTCGTGTGCTGAAGCTCAAGCAAAATATAGATGAAAAACAACCTTTTTAGAGGATGCGAGTTCGATTTCATTCACACTTTGCATCATTTCCCCAGAGGTGTTTTTCCGCTTTGGCTGTTTCCTGTTTTTTTCCCCCTCCAACGCTGATTTGTAATGAGTCCGGTCTCCTCCACTTGTTGCTTCCTCCTCCGTCTAATTGTGGATTCGATTTAGGTACGTTAGTCTTTTCCTCCCTGGCAGCAGCAATTTGTCTCCCTCCACGCCACCTCTTGGCTGCAGCAGGTCACCGTGCGCGGATCTCTGGAGGACTCCTGAGGGCAGGAGATGTCTTTTATGTTGAAAGGAACGCTTTCTCCTTTGTTCGCCGAAACCTCTGGTTTCCCCATTACGACAAGGTGCAAGCCTCTCCTCGGGCGCTCCGGTCCCCACAGAGCGGGGAGGTGATTGGTGTCTGACAGTCGGCAGCAGGTGGACCGATAACACGACTGAACTCTATCATTTATTTCTCCTGCAAGCAGCCTGCTCAAGGCCACACAAACGGCCGGGCTTCAGAAGAGAGACAGAAAAGTCTTGGTTTTACCAAACACGACTGGATTTCTATTTGGCTGAATGAACTGTTCGGAGTTCAGATGTTCATGTCAGTGGAGAGTGACGCTGTACCATTCGCGTGTCAAAACTGATGCCTGTGTTTCAGTAGACGTTACTCTCAAACAAAGTTGCATGTCTCGCCTCATGCCAAGCTGAAGAAAACCTGGATTTTCAAAATAAAAGGGGTCAGTCTCTGGCTGATCCAAAGGCAGAATTTCCATTTCTCGACTGGCTTGGTCTCAGCTCTCACTCTGTAAATAAACAGTGCAGACCGCTGTGATGTACAGTGCAGAATGAAACCAAAGCTCCTGTTTTGACCTGAGAAATCTCAGCTGTTTCATGGAGCTTTTTCTGAGACGGACCAAAACCCAGAGCGGCTCCGTGTGCTGCCAGTGTGAAAGCTGCTGTGAGGTCCCTGCTGCAGCTCAGAGTGGTCCCGATCTGCAGGCGGGCGGAGCCATCGCTGGTTTCAGATCTGAAGCAGCTGCTCTGCTCAGTGGAGGACTGACTCAGACTGTGGGCTGCTGAAGCTGCCGGGACTTCACAGGAAATGATGCAGGCGCAGGCTGGCTGTGGTGCAGAGGAGAAGCCTGCCTGTCAGCCGTGAGAGACTCCAGAGTTGTGTTTGACATTTTCACAAAGGAGTCATCCAACGTTCCCCTCGTTTGTTTTTGGCCCGTTCCAAACACTCGTGTCTTGTTTTGGTGGTTCTGGAGCTGTTGATCTTTAGATTCGTTGTGCAGCAATCACACACATTGTGGTTGTCTTGATCACGGCTCATTGTTTCAAATGTTGTGAAAAACAGAATTCAAGGTATTTTTCCTGCATTCATTGCATTTCACACACAGTCATAAAAACACTTGACATCCACACGCCCTTTTAAGCAACTTAGGGTTCAGACTCGTGCCAAAGGACACATTCACACATGGACAAGGTGAGATAGGAGACAGGGAATTGAACCGGCAACCTCTTGGACTGGAGCACAAGCCTCTCCCTGAGCCAAGCAAGAGTGAAGACAGCTGCTGATTTCAGTAGCTAGAAATACACTAAGCGTAAGTGGTAGAGATTATAGACAGTCTCTCCCTCTCTCTCTCTCTCTCTCTGTCTCTCTCTCTCTCTCTCTCTCTCGCTCGCTCTCTCGCTCTCTCTCTCTTTCCCTCCCTCTCTCTCTCTCTCTCCACCCTCGATCCGTCATTGAGACAAAAAGTTGCCTTTCAGTTATCGTGCAACCTGCAGGCATCTGGAGGCGCCTGCTTTCTGTGTTTGAATTCATCCGAGGAGACCGAGGGGAGGTCAGACGAGTCCGCTGCAGATAGGAAGCAATTAGCTTAGAGTTGGAATATTGAGTTTTAATCACGGCCTCCCAGCACACACACACACACACACACACACACACACACACACACACTGAACCCCCCCTCTTACCATCCGTTCAGCCCTGTGCGCGTCTGCAACTTAATTGACTGCTTCGTTTGTTATTCTTGCATTTCTCTTCCATTTTGCTTCATGTCTTGATTATTTTTTCTGTTCTGATTAGAAGAACTGTCGAGTACAAAGTGAAAGTCTCTGGATGCCTTATTTCAGACATTATAGTGAAGCCAACTCACCGCACACACACGGCCACTTGCACAAAGGACTGTACAACAGTGGCTTGTTGGTTGTGTTTTTTGTGAACACTTCCATATCAGCTGCACGCTGGCGTGGTGGTTCGCGCTCTCGCCTCACAGCAAGAAGGTCCTGGGTTCGCGCCCAGGTGGGGCCTTTCTGTGTGGAGTTTGCATGTTCTCCCTGTGCATGCGTGGGTTCTCTCCGGGTACTCCGGCTTCCTCCCACAGTCCAACAACATGCAGAAGGTCAATTGGTGATTCTAAAGTGTCCGTGAGTGTGGCTGTGTGTCTCTGTGTTGCCCTGTGATGGACTGGAGACCTGTCCAGGTGGACCCTGCCTTCGCCTGTAAACAGCTGGGATCAGCTCCAGCACCTCCCGTGACCCGTAAAGACGGAAGGAGCGGTACAGACGATGAGATGAGACTTCCGTATCAGAACTTGTCAACCTTCCAGGGGACAACATCACCCCCCCCCCCACTGCTGTGATCCTGGGTCAGGGCTCTCTGATCTAGAGGGTAGTTCAAGCCAAGACCTCAGTGCCTTCAGCTTTGATCTGCTCATTAAAAACGCCGCGGTGTTTGAGGAGGCATTACTTTTTGATGCCCTTCTCATGAAATAATTAAACGATGATCAGAGATGAAGAAAACGAAGAGAAGGAAGTTCAGTTTGGAGTGTGTGTGTGTGTGTGCGTGTGTGTGTGCGTGTGCGCGGAGCTGCATTTGTGTGTGTTTAAGAGGCTTTTTTAAAAAGGGGGAGGTTGATTATTTTTCTCTCCGTCTGACTTGCTGCAGTTGCGGGGGTCAAAGTCGCCACTGAATGGCGCCTGAGTCACTTCATGTGCTTCTGCAGCCGTGCTTCAGCTCTCACCTCGCCGCTGCGTGTCAGAGCTCGCTGCGGAGCTTCAGACGAGCGAGTGGGAAGTGATAATGACCAGCTTTCTGCCGGCGACCTTCCTCACCTCTTTAGTATTCACGGCGCCGCCAAACAGCACTCCCACCCTCTCTGCCTGGCACCTTGTCTGACCTCACCTGGAAGCTTCATGGAAAACGCGCCGAGTGCGTTTGCGCGTGTGTGTGCGAGGATTTCCAATGATCTTTCTGACTGAATCTGTTTCATTATTCTTGCCTGTTGCATCTTTTTCAACATGTTCCTTCGGTTGTGCTTTTAAGAACACACTTTGCTCACATCTTCGTGATTACCTCAGTGTACTATATGTATCTTTTATACATGATCAAATTTAGCACCGTGACATGAGTGTGTTACAGTATATTGTTTGTATTTTGTTTTGATTTGCTCGAACCATCTCGTTTTACCTTCGCTGCTCTGACCTCCTCTCCTCCTCTTCATCAGTGGGCTCCAGACAGACGAAGGCCTCCACCTGATGTCGGTCCTGGCGCACATGTCGAAGATCAAGATGAACGACTTCGCCGAGCTCTCGTACGTAAAGCCGCTTTTTACATCTCCTGGTCACAATCGAGCAGGAATAAAAGCCTGTTGGGTTCCATCAGACGGAGCCGTTTGCACTGAACACCACCACCACACCCAGAGCTGACGACTTCCTTTTCTCCTGAGATCTTTTATCTCCTGAATTGCATCACAAAGCAGCTCTTGTAGTGTGAAGCTGCTGCTCAGAATAAGCTGTTGCTTCAGAGGAGTGATCAGGTCCCACCTGTTCTGGTTTGGCCTGCCAATAAATGCAGCCTGTTTGATGCAGAGCCAGCTCAGAGCGAGGGACTGGTTTCACACGTGCGTTTATCTTCTGAAGAATAAACCTGCAGGATCACCAAGTGTCCTTCATTGAAAGAAATGGAAACTTGTCACGATCGCTGCAAATAAACGAAAGAAATCTGGGCTGCTCGATTATCCGCAGCCGACCGAACACCAAAGTTGGTAATAACACGCGCGATGAACGGTGCAACACCAAACTCCTGCAGTGTGTGGGCTCCTGTTGTTGTTTTCAGACTGTTATCTTCTGAAGAGATTCAGCCTGTGAACGGGACCAGATGTTGCCGGTGGGAACTTGCTCTCACCTGAAGTACAGTTGTGACCTCTGCTTGCTGATTTCTAACACTCTGTCACAGGACAGCTCATCTCCAGACTTTAAGATAAACGTCCTTTCTGTCGCTTTCAAAAGAAATTCTCTAAATATGACGGTGTAAATAGATTCATGTTCGGCCTTTAGCCCTTAATAACAGCATCACCTTTTGTCATGTGTAGGAACCAAACGGTCGATTTAAAGTCTGTAGATTGCATCAAATGAAGGCTGGAAATCCAGCAGGAAACATTACAACCGTTGATGCTGGCAGACGTGGAACAGCGTGCGAGCAGAGGTCGGCGGATGACTCACAGCATCCATAGTGTGCTTTACGTTCCCCGACAACAACCACTTTTCTACCTGTGGGCTCGAGTGGGCGTCGGTTCTCTCCAAGGGCGAGCATCACACGCTTCAACTGCTCGCTTATTCCCCGCAGAAGACGAGCGGCGGCGGCGGCTCCTCCACAGTTCACCCCCCCCGCCCCTCCACCCCCCCCCCCCCACACACACACACCAGCACGGCAGATCACAGAGGGCAAGCGGGTAGGATCAGAGCCGAGTGGGCGCAGGGCATCGGAATCAGAAGCGAAGGAACGGAGGGGAGATCAGTGCTCCGGCACAGTCGCAATCCAAGGACGTTCCCTTATTACATTCTGTCAACAGCTTCTGCTGCTCGGGGGTCAGGAAGCAACCAGCGCCTCTCATCCGCGTTATTGACGTGTCGGAGTCAAGCCGCCGCCGCCTGCAATCATTCATTAATGAGACTGAACTCTTCCTGAACTCTCTCTCTCTCTCTCTGTCTCTCTCTCTCTCTCTCTCTCTCTCTCCCTCTGTCTCTCTCTCTGTCTCTCTCTCTGTCTCTCTCTCTCTCTCTCTCTCTCTCTGTCTCTCTCTCTCTCTCTGTCTCTCTCTCTCTCTCTCTCTCTCTCTCTCT
>JAUESF010001031.1:0-12489 GCA_032274765.1 Malacoctenus tetranemus | reverse complement strand
TCTATCTATCTATCTATCTATCTATCTATCTATCTATCTATCTATCTATCTATCTATCTATCTATCTATCTATCGCTAGTCCGTCAATCATTGCAATGTGCACTATTAACCACTGGGTGCCGCCAAATCAGTAAAAACAGAAGCAGAAGGCTCTTACCATCCACACCAGCAACAGCGAGAATTCGTTCTTTCTTCCCTGAAACTGGCACCAACGCGTAACGTCAACTTTACGTTGTTTGTTTTTGTTATTGTTGTTGAGTTGTGCTGTTTGGGGTTCCAGATTCCTGCTTGTGGCCCAACATGTAGCGTGAGCAAGTCAAGAAAACCTCCTTGGCGGGTGTAACAATTCGGGTCAGGACTTTCTGGATTTTTTGGAGTTGCTTTGTTGTTTTTTTTGCATCAAAAATTCTAAAAACAATTCTTAAAATGCGCATTTTTTTCCCCCAAAAAGCAAGTCTTTGTGTCAATAAAACTGTCAGATACATCAAGATAATGACTCCTTGCATTCTGGTTTATGAACTAAATAGTGAAATGGTTCAGTCATGTCTCCCGCATTAATATTTATTCTGCCAGAGTTTTTCAGTGTAAACAGTCAGATTTTAGAGATGATACCTTCAAATATCCAAGTCAGCTCCACGCAATAATTCATCTTTGAAAACTATTAAAGTGACACATTTCTTTTTTTACTGCAGTAAAAAAAATGTTATGATGTTGTGATTCAAAGTAAAATTTCAGTAATGCAGAGTAAACAAGATTTATGTTGCAGTAACCTTTTTGTGTACTATAACAGAGCCATATAGTACTGTGAATACAACACAGAAAATCAACAGGTCTAAACGTGAAAAGTACAAGTTCTTGACTGGAAGGTCTGGTATTTGACATGGTGACAATACTGCAGTGCAGATTGTTAAGTGCTTTATTACTGTTCAGTTCTACACACACATGTTCTCCCAACAGTGTGTGTAAATACACTCATTGTGTTCACAGTGATTGTCCCAACATGTGCCTGCTCTCTCTGACCAGCCTCAGCCATCGTCAGTTGATGACTGACAACCTGGTCTGAAATCGTTGCCATAATTTCATGAAGATTCCACAAATCTACTCTTCCTCTTCTTCCTCCTCTTGTTTTGTCCACCTCTCCTTCCTCCCCGTAATCGCGTCCCTCTGCGACGCAGAGCTTCCATTCGTATGTTGCAGGGGTGACTGTGGTTAGCTGGTAGAGTGATTGCCTCTGAGTCCCGAGGTTGGTGGTTTGATTGCCGTCTTGTTGGAGTGTCCTTGGGCAGGGCATTGAACCCCAAATGTGCTCCAAAGTTAGCACTGTGCACGAGAGCCAAGAAACAGGCTCCTCTGATTGTTGCCTTAGTAACAGCTGCAACACCTCCAGGAGCCTCTCGACATGCTGGGACCATGTGTTGGAATGAACAATGCTGTCGCTCGGATGCACTGTGCAGCTTTTGACTCCCGGCTTCAGAAGGCGGCGGGAGCCTGTGTTCAAATCAAAGAGCACGATGGTGTCTTGGAGCGATCTGGAGAGCTAAATGTTGCATGCTGCCAGGATCCTTTCAACAGATCAAGTCTGGAGACAAGTTTGGCTGCGCCGCCACAATCAACGCAGTCATCATCAAAGTTGAGAGAGCAGCGGTGACATGTTGCTGTGATGATGTTACATTTATGAGCTTAGAAAAGGGAAAAAAAGGGTTTTGGTTGGTGTCAGAATGCCATGTACCACAGATCGGCAATGAAGGCGACAGAGGTGCCCCTCCATAAATCTTTGGCAAGGGGCCCCAGCGGAACTGTGGCTCGCCCCTGATCGGTTGTGCGTGTGAATGGAGGCGAACCTACAACGTTTTCCTCCTGACAACACGTGACGTGAAGCCTAATGAAGAGTTTGTTTTTGTTCATTTGCGGGGTTGGAGGGGGAGGGAGAGAGAGGGGGGTGGGGGTGTAGAAACTGTGTAAAGCACCACTGTCAGTGTGGAGAAATACGGAAGTAGTGAAGCTCTGCCTTCAGAATAATGGCTTGCGTCTTTCCTCCATCTTGCCTGGTCACTTTTCTTTTTTCTTTTTGTTTTTGTCTTGTGAGCTTTCAAAAGGCATGACACGAGCTGTCACAGGTGTGACATTGTTACAGAAACAATCTTTTCTTCATAGCACCCCCGACTCACCCTGCATGTTTTACCACCATGAACTTTTCGAGTTATTCTGCAAACAATCAAATATACGTACTGATAGTTTTTCAGGGTCTGTTTTTGAAAACAAGTGTCTGATTTGAGGTCACTATCTGGTTGTTATTGTTTTTTTTCCTAAAATTTGCACATGAATTTGTGAATTTCATTCTGACAACCTCAGAGCAGACACATTTATATGTTTTGTTTTGAGTTCCTTTACAGTTCTACCTGTGGTCTTGTCTCGCTCTCAGTAATATCTCGGTCTCGGCTTCCAAAAGCCTCGTTCTTTCCTTTTTCAATCGTCCCATTTTCTTCCATCCTTTTTTTTTCTCCAACTATTTTCCAACTTTACGTGTTTTATTTTGAAAACCGCCGCCGGGCCGCTCGCTTCCTGCGGTTCGTTTTACACAAAGACTAAACCCAAGGAGCAGTTCCTCACAGGAGTTTTGGCACCATGGAGTTGTGCCGGTCCGGGCTTTTCTTCGCCCGCATTCCTCGGCAGCGACTGTAGGAAGTCCTTTGCAGCCACCAGTGACGGTGGGCGTCCCCTGGCCCGGAGCGACCACCATGCGGTTTGTTCTCCCCAACAACAACTTGTGTCCGATCCGTGGACTTTTCCTCGGCCAGGCTGGAAGACTGGGCTCCGGCCACTAGGTGAGAGCTTCCTACGCTATTGGTAGAAGAGAGAGAGGGGGGGGGGGGTTGATCTCGTCTGTGTGAGCCCCCCTCAGAGCTCATATGCAGCAGGAGCGGGGCTGGGGGGAAAAGTCAGCTTTGTTTCTCCTGATGTGGCTGCGCCTTTAATCCAGGCGCGCAGACGGAGGACAGCTGCGGGACGCGCCGCGTCGCCGCGTCGCGCACCGCGCGGCACCACCTGTCTGTGGAAGGTCGGCGCGATCGCGCTGCACGCATCGTTTCAGAAGGTGGTGTTGTCGTTTCACGGAGCGTCAGATCGGGAGAGGTTCACACTCCTCAGCGTGTTAAAAGTTCCAGCCGCGAGACCAGCACGACCGTCCCGGCTGATCGCAGGTCAGCTCCTGCCCGTGGTCTCTTGCTTCAACACTTGACTCGTGTTTCTCAGTCACCGATCGGCAGTCAGTTGAACTCCGTAGGTTTTGCTGGGAAGTGTTCGTGAGGTTGTCGCTGAGTGGGACGAATCCAAAGTTAGAGTTCTCACTTCCTGAAACGATTCCCGTCGCGAAAGGCGCTGAATGCGTCGCTGCGTCTCCAGGGTCTTTGAACAGTGATTCCTGAAGAGCCACTTTCACTTTCTGGGACAACTGGCAGGAGCACAGCCTGACCGTTTGGAGGGGGGGGGGTTGTTTCTCTCACCTCCACCATGTCAGAACTGACTTCTACAACATGTTTATTATCCTCCATCCACTTTCAGGTTCCTTATTCTCTCGCTCACTCATTGGCCTGGGAATGGAACCTTCCATCAGCTGGTTGTTTGATGGACACTTTGCTGAGTCTTTGGACTCCTCTTTCTGATGCTTTTATTCTGGTGCTTTTATTCTGGCCAGACTGATGCACCCAAAGCCTTTCTGTAAGTCCACCTGGTCCTCAGTCCTGTTCCACAATGCATCTGTTCATCACTAAAGCCTAATTCTGCAGGTGATGTTCTGATATTGTGTTTTCCGATGCCATGGAAACCCTCACACCAACACCATTCCTTGAAACGAGCAGTCCCTCGCTGCTCCCTGCTCCCTGCAGCGATCTCACGACCTGATGGTTGCAAACGGACTGGAGCCCCCACGACACCTTCGGTGGTTTTCTTGAGGACGGAGCGATCGGCTGCCCCCCCCGGGACCGGAGTCATGCCGCCTTCGTAGACCCTTGGAAGGCCTTCACGCTGCTCCCCCCCAATCACCAGCAGCCTCTGAACATCGTATCATCTGCCTCTTTTTTTCACCCCCTCTTTTTTTTTTCTTTTTTGGTCCTTTTCCCTGAGAGCAGCAGGAAAACGAGCCGCGGTATTTCCTGGTACGAACTGGGACCCTGGATTTCCAGGCTCCTCTGAAATCTGCTAATGTGCTTAGCGCTAGTGGGTTTGGGATCAGAGCCCAAACGCTGCTAACCTGCATCACAGGTCAGGAATCCGGGGGGAGGGAGGCCGGGGCGGGAGGGGGGGGGGGGCAAGCTTTTTGACTCAAAGCTTTGTTGGAGCACTGAAACACAGATTCTATTGTAAATATATGATCTTGATGTCTTGAAAGCCGTTTCTGCCTCTACAATAACACAGGAGCTGCATCTTGATGATACAGATGCTGTTTAGATCTGTTTACTTTCTGCGCTCATCTCAGCCAAAGTGTTTACTCGTCGTGTATCTGAATTCTAGCGCTCTTCGGGGTGCTTCTTCACACCGGTTCATGTGGCCCACCGTGTTTATTTAGAGCGGGTCAGATGCGAACGTGCGACCCGACGCGGCCTTCAGCCTGAACTGGTGTCCCTTCCCTTCCCCACCTCGAGTGTCGCGTCACCGCGACTGCTGCAGCGCTTGACGCGGCGAGGCGCCTTCACGTGGGTCGCTCAGCTGAGACTCTCAGCCAGGTAGAGGGGCTGAAGACCCCCCCCCCCCCGGGAGGGGGTGTGTTTCACCTCTGTTTAAACGGGTGCTGAGTCGTGACAACTCTCCAAACGCCGTCGCTCGTGTCCTGAGCGCTGGTGTATTTTTAGAGCAAACTTCCCCTCTGCCTCGTGACCCTGCACACCCCCCCCCCCACCGTCTCCTCCCCCACACAGCAGGTCATTGCAGGTTACTAATCACCCTATCCACCCCTCACTAAATGGGGTCCACACAGCTGCTTTGCTCACCAGGGTTTAATGACTGCCTGCTCTGGCTGGTTTCGGACCCCTGCAGTAAGCAGAGCTGGTGACTCCTGCCCCCCCCCCTTGCCCCCCCCAACCCTGAAAGAACAGCGCTGTGAAGGAGGTCAAAGCGTCAGTCTAAACGTGTCGGTGTGCATCAGCCGCACCCGCGCTTGAGCGCCGGGTGGCCTTTGTCCACCTCGGGTGACTCTGAGGAAAGTCATGCGTGAGTCAGTGACGTGTTTATGGTTCGGTAGTTTTCTGCAGCGCTGCTGCGGAGAGCCCTCTGTTCCGATGTCGCCATTATCCCCCCCCCACCCCCCCCCTTAAATTCGACTGATAATGGATGCACCCGATCAACCCACTGGCACTTCACCAACGCGTCGTATTGCGCGGGCCAGCCGTCAGTCCTCCCGCTCTTCTGATGTACTGCGAGGCAGCCCGACGTGTCGATCCGCATTCCGTCGTCGGGTTCATGAGGCGGCTGGTGTGTGTTTTGTGTTCTGTTGCTTGCAGTCGGTCCCCTTTATTTGCAGCTGGCACCGTGCATGTGGCCCGACGTGCATGTGGCCCGACGTGCATGCAGCGCTGCCCAGATGTGCGCCATCATTTTCAAATCATCAAATAAGCCTTTTTTTTTTTACACTGTTTCTAAAATGCAAGTGTCCAATCAGTGACGAGAACATCTCCTGTGTCTCCACGGTTGTCAAGCAGTCTGTAATTTCTTACAGTCATTAAGAGCTGCGTGTTTACCATTTCCTCATGTTGGGATGTGCCAAGACAGCTTTTTTTTCTGGATAACAAGAAACACGCAGACAGTAATGAGTTACAGCCTCAATCTGCAGTGAGCTACAGCTCCAACCCCCCCCCCCCCCTCCACTCCCCCATCGCACGCATGTGGATCGCAGGGCTTGTGCTCTGCGAGGACGGCCCTCGTCTTTAAAATACCGGCTCCAGAGTTTCTCCACAGAGACTTTGGACGCACGAGCAGCTCGGAGGTCGAAGGTGTGAATATGAGATCAGGTGAAAAGTGCATCGAGACATGCTGGAAGGTGCTGACAGAAAGCCTGGCGTGGGTGGAGTCAGTCAGTCATTAATAGGGTCGCAAATCCAGGCGCCGTCCACCTCAGCCACCGCTTCCGCTGGACTCCGACCTTCCACCGTCTGTCTTACTGTCGTGGCTGAGACACCGTAGTGGCTAAACTGTGTTTGTGTTTACAAGTTTGTGCTGGCTGGAGTGACCTGTTTACAGGTGTGCAAGGCCGCAGGCCGCTGGGCCTGGACAGCCGTCAGGGAGCTGATGGGCGCGGGAGGGAGAGGCCAAGCAGCTCTGCGGGGTTTTCTGAGTCATTTCCACCGCAACGTCGTTTCTTCCTCGTTCTGCGACACGGTGCAGAAATTCAACACCAATGTATCGCAGCTCAGTCGCACATCCTGCTGCAGGGATCCATGTCTTTTACTCCAACAATGTCAAGAGTCGTTCTGAGGCATTTACAGACACACGTGAGCACGTCTGGGGGTCAGCAGGTGCATGACGTGTGGAGGCCCGCCGATTTGACGTGTGACTGTCGGGAGTGGTGTCCCGTGAGTAAAGCTGAGCGCTGAGGTGTTGTAGACTTTGGCTTGGAGCAGAGGGTGTGAACGTGGGCGTGCTGTGCACTCCGGTAGCTGCCAGAGTCCTCTGTGTGCGTGAATGTGCAGATCGTGGCCACAAAGATCTCTCTCTATCGGCGTGTGTTTGCACATACCCGCGGTTTGGTCCATGTGTGGATGGTTTTTCCATGGAATGAGTCTCTTTGCTGGTAGAGAGAGGGGGGGGGCACACCCAGCCCCAATGTAAAGTGAAAGCATTTGACACACTTTTTTTTTTTTTTTTTTTTTTACTGGGGAGCTAAACATAGTCGGCCGGGTTGGAAGAGGCCGCAAGTTCGGCCGCCACCCACAGGAAATCCCATCAGATGGAAACGCAGCGCTCGGGAGCGGCGGAGCGCAGGCGGAGGCGGGAGGTGTCCTGTTCAGGGCTGCCGTTGCCAGCCTGGGGCAAAGCTTCACCCCCACCTTTGGTTTGTGGGAGTCCGACCCCCCCCCCCGCACCACCTATTCATTTGCATCCAGGGAAATGTGCTATAACGACCACCGTGGCAGGAGACTAAGTTGTGATGTCCTTCTATTATTTTCTATCTTACCTCACGAGTTTCTTTCTGTTGTCAGCAGGTTTTTCGAAATGCACTCCATTGTGAAATTGCTTTATTTTTTAATAGCACCAGTGTGATGTCACAGTTTCCTTATTTGTCCACTCTTGCACTGATTGCACAGAGACGCTGTGGAAGTGTCTCAGAGTTCATTCACTCTGGAGTCCGTCTTCAGAAAGAAGGTGTTTTTTGCGCTTCACCAATAACCTTGGTCCATGTGGACAGACTGTCTTCTGATTGGATAAAAAACTACCTCGGAAGTGGACACAGTAAAACCCGTCGGTGGTCATCGGGGTCATCGAAAATTAGATCTGAGTTTTAGAGCCATCTTTGCTCTCTCCTCCTCCTCAGCCTGCTCTGTGCTTCAGGAGGAGCACCAGCTCCTCCTGGTGCTCCTCCCTTTGCCTCTGACACCTGCTGCCAGCCTCCTCTGTTGAGCCTCCCAGCGGTGCTTCAGCTCGTCCAGACAGACCTGCACCCTCTTCTCGTGCTCCTTGGCGGTGGCATTGAGAAGGTCCTGCTCGGTGGTCGGCTCCTGTTGCAGGGCTGTGGACCGGTGATGCTGGTCCTTCGCAGCCCTGTTCAGGGAGCCGACCTCCTGCAGGAGCTGGGAGGCTTCACCAGGATGGCTGTTGGTGACGGCGTCCCTCTTTGTCTCCGGGTGGACGGAGCGCAGGGCGCTGGAGAAGACTCTCGAGCTTGAACAACTATTAGGTTCATTTATTTCATTTGAAATGTGTTCTGTCACCTCATTGGGTCTGTTGTCTTTTGTGGGCCTGTTGGTGCTTATTAACAGGAGGTGCAATAAAGTGGGATAACGCTAACAGCTAAGTGGGTGGAGAATGTTCCAACAAGTGATTACTGGTACAGCTTCACCCCAGCTGCACTGAGGAGTTACTCATTGACCTCCTGTCATGGTCTGAGACTTTGTGTGTGTGTGTGTGTGTGTGTGTGTGTGTGTGTGTGTGTGTGTGTGCGTGTGCGTGTACGGTTGGACCGAGTCGCTTCCACATCTGAGACGAGCTGCGGCGCGTCTCGTCTGTTCGGACAGGCCGAGACTCGCGGCACCAAACCTTCAGACAGAGTGTGCGCCTCAAAAACACAGGTGTGACCTCATCACCCTTTATTGGCTTTATAGGCTGTCAGAGAGAAATCACTGACCAATGGCAAGCTATGCTTTGGTTTTTTTCCTGGTCAAGAATTCACCAGCTGAGAGTTTGTTTGAGTTTGAATGGGATGTTTTATTTTCGTTTTTCCTTGACATGAAAGCGAAGGAAAGGTGCTGAGTACACTTCCTGCCTGGAGACGAACGTCAGGCGGTGGTGTTTCCAGGAGTGGGGGGTGGGGGGGTGGGGGGGGTGGGGGGGCGGCAGCTGAGCTGCAGCTGAATGAATCAAGCATTTGGTTCCTCATCGTGTGACCGTGCCTCAGCGGCTCAACCGGCTGAGTCTAGACGACCTCCACGTTTGCTCTTTGTTTCCTTTCTCGTAAAAACGTGTGGATATTCTGAGCAGTAGCCCCCACCCTACCCCACCCCACCCCACCCCACCTCCAATCAAACAGATGCATTGTAGATACCCTGTTGTGCGACAGCCAGCTCACTGCCAACATTTTTATCCCCAGAAGCCCCCACAAATTGTCACCTAGAGAGACATTTCACCCTCTTTTTGGTCTTTGTTTGGCTTCACTGTAACTTACAAGAACAGAAGCCTTAAAAACCAAAAAAACAGGAGGAAGTTTCCTGTCGCGTCTACATTCTAGAAGTCAGAAAGATAGAATTTGCTTTTCAATGTGTAATTCTTATATTTCATCTTTCTCATTTGATCTCTGGCGCCCTCACAAATGGGACCTTGTTGAGTCTTTTTTTTCTTCTTCATGTAACTTCAACCTTGACACATAAATATCTGTCGGAAAACTCTATTTTGGTTTGACGCTGTGTTGTTGTTTGGAAGGTTGTGTCGTCCTGTTCCGTGGCTCCAGACAGTTTGGATAAGGCAGGACGTGCCAGAACCGTCTCGTTTTTGCCTGTCACGGCTGCGGACCCCCGCAGGACGTGCGTTTGAGCCGAGGCCGTTCGGCATCGTTCTGGACAACTGGCAGTCCGCTGTTTATCCTGCGCCGGCTGACAACCACAGAGGCCTTCCTGTTTACCCGGCCTGGACTGTGAATCACAGACAAGCCTGCAGAAAACACTCCTGCACATCTTGGTCCAAACAAAACAACCCCCCCGCCCCGAATCCCACTGAGCTGCTTTGTTTTGACAGCAGTTATAAAAGAGGGGGAGCAGGGGCGGGAATCCAGGAGGTAACAAAAACAGGTCGGGTTGCATGTCTCCTGTAACTCTGTGACGCGTGTGGCTTTCCAGGAGAGAAAGCCTGTTGCCTCATGGTGTGTGTGTGGTGTGTGTATGTGTGTGAGTGTGTGTGAGTGAACCCAACATGTTCACACTGGCAGAGAACAGGCAGCTACCAGTCCAGCTTCAGTCACGAGGCTGAGCCGAGACAGTGGTGAGCCACAGGTTAGAGAAGCCGACCTGTCACCTCTGAAGAAGTTGTGGCAGGGAAATTTAAAGCCCCCCCACCCCCCACCCCCCCCAACCCCAGTTTGTGAATCATCAACCATCTTTAGGTGCACGATACGACTCCAAGTGTTTCTTTTCCCCTAAAAACACTTGTTGCAGGACATTTTGTTGAGATTTCCTTGAACACACTCGAACTAAAAAAAACACCAGAGTCGAGTTTATTTGACATTCATCCGTCACTATTCGTCACTGGGTTATCTGAGTCCAACTCGAGCTCGGTGCAGCTGATTGGCTCAAAGCGCAGCACGAGCGTCTCGGCGCGTTTCATCCTGGTGCTGCTGTCAGTGTCTGGCCGAGCAGGCTGCTTCCATCACTGTAAAATGCACCTGTGCACCCATGGGTGCTCTCTGGGGATGCGAGTTTGACTATTAACGACTGCTACTTCCGCTACGACCTCATGCACACACGCATTTCTCCGAGGTGAGCGCTCATTCAGAAACAGTTCATTTGGTCCTAACTGTCCCGCTGTCCCTCCCACTTCTCCTTCAGGTAATGTGTCCTCATCACACTCGAGACAAACTCGAATATATCGCTGTATTTATTTAGCATGCGCCTGCTTATTACTTTGCATCTGTTCAGTTCTGTTTGTAGGCTTTATTCTCTTGTTATTCTGAACCTGTCATTCAGTGACATTGTCCGTTTTGGGTTCCTTCTTTCATTCCCACATTTGTAACAAGAATTCATCCAGAGAGGTGAACATGTGGAAGTCTCCATAATCGACTCCCCCCCCCCCCCCCTTTTTTTTCTTTCTTTTTTCGGTCGTGGCTTTCGGGGCCTGAGATTCTGTTTTTGCGCAACCGTCTGATTGTGGTAAGAAATTCTGGGTCAGGAGACGCCGGCTGCTCTCTTTGAACTCGCGTGTTCCCTAAAAGCGAGCTGTGGGACGTTGCTCGCATGCCTTTGCGCAGCTGGCTTGGATCAGCTGCTGTAACGGGACCCAGCAGCACATCTGGGTCAAACGTGCAGATGTGCATTTGTTGTTTTGGAGCGCTTTTCAAGAATCGCAGTGACTGGGAGCTTTTAGGCCCTTGTTTTTGTGTGTGAGTGAGTTGGGGAGGAAGGAAGGGAGGCAGGGAGGGAGGGAGGGAGAGCTTTTTGGCCAATATCAAATATTTAGCTCTTGTTTTCTCTATTTACATCTAATTTTTTTAGAGAGCGTTTCGCACCAGAATTTACAAAGGAAGGAAACAAATACTTAAACTAAAGTGTGTGTGTGTGTGCGTGCGTGGTGCGCTGCTCCTCCTCCACAGATCATCGGCAGACACTCGGACCGGGAGAGCAGGGAGACGTCATGTCTGCAGGCGGCAGCCAGCCCGGCAGGCAGGAGAAGAGAGGCAGCTTCTTCAAGGTGCGCTCACACACAGGGGGTGATGGTGGGGGGTCGGGGGAGGGGGGGGGTGGAAGATGTGGAAGATGACAGAGGAGGGGGTGGAGCTGGCCTGAACGCCGCCGTGTGGCATCTCCTGCATTTCTCAATTGAGGTTTGTTTTCAGGAAGAGCCAGAGACTGATGAGCGAATCGTGTAATCAGTGATCTTCAGATTGGTTCTCATTCCAAACCAACTTACAGGCTGTAAATGTGATCTTCAAAGAAACAGATTCCACGGCTGAATTGAGTTCTTGCCGTTCAGAGACCTGAATGACCGTCGCCAACCAAGATCACTTCCCTCTTCGCTTGCTCGTGTAACTTTCAGCTCAGCGGCTTTAGTAAGGACTGTGTTAGTGGAAGTCAAAACGCTCCATGCCAGGATCTTTTACAGGCAAAACCAGTCGCATAATAAGAGCGAGAGGTCGCTGCGACCTGCGGGAGCCTTAAGTTTCAAAGTAAAAGCCTCTGACTTGTAGTGAGGTGTGGTGTAATGAACAGCTGAATTTGTGCCTTTGAAAAGCTGTTCAGAAGTTTACATCTGGGAGTCCTGAGTAGAGCAGCACCACTTGGACAAAAGTCATTAGAGTTGACATTGCTACATGCACGAGTGTAAACTCTGTTGTTGGAATGAAACATGACGCAGGTGATGCCTGAAGCGAGACATGTTGCCCTGCGTCATCGCGCCCACGTCGACGGACAGACTGTCGTCGGAAACACCGGCAGTTGTTTTGGTCCAGCGTTTCAAAAACGACACGAATGCTCGATGTCCGAGTCAGTTGTGAAGGTCGCTCCTGTTCCAGCTCGAGGTCGCAAAGCCTCCGCTTCCCGTGAATAAAGCCTGTGAGTCAGGATGCGTGATTTCCTCTGAAACGGCCGAGCCGCTCGTTCGCTCGCGCTGCTGAAGCGATGAAACGCCGACCAGCCGAAAGAGGCCGACGAGGAAATGAAAGAAATGACATCAGCGTCCTGCTGAGCAGGCTCGGGTTCAAGTTGCGGGAATTTCTTTCTTTTTTTCGGGGACGTGTACCTTTTTTTTGAGCGTGGACGGGAAGAACAGAATGATGAAAGACTAACTTTTATTTTGAAAGTCAGATGTTGGAGGAGCACAAAGGCATCATTGTACCCCCTGACGGGTCCTGGCCCAGTTGATCACTGTTTTTGCAATTTGGCCTAATTGGTACTTTTCAGTCTAACTGGTAACTGGCCTGAGTGCACTTGTGAACACTCTATGGGCTGCGGTTCTCAACCGATCCTTAAGAAATTGAAGAAATTTCAAACACACACACACACAAACACACACACACACACACACACTCACACGCACACACACACACACACACACACACACACACACACACACACACACACA
>JAUESF010000957.1:0-10798 GCA_032274765.1 Malacoctenus tetranemus | reverse complement strand
GGGGTAATCAAAAGCAGTTGATGGCCATGCAGCACTGCCCCCGGCTCACCGCTGAGGTCCCGCCCAACCTTCAGGTGGAAAACATCATGAATCCTTAAACCATGACCAGCTTTGATGTATTGAAATTAATGTTCCAGTTTGTGAAGTCACTGATGTATTATACAGTCTGTAAACAAAGGAACAGAGGCTGCCTTGATTAGCTCTGACCTCATCTCCAGTTTACAATGGCTTTTATCAGCCAGGCTGTTTTCACCTCCACCAACCTGCCATTGGGTTTTTTTCCCTCCATGCTCAAAGGCCGAATGTGGGACAGGAGAAATCACCACTTTTACCTACTGAACCAGTACGTATGGGACAGGAGCTATCAATATTGCTTGGAACATCTCATTACAACAATGAAAAGGAGCTTTAAATTAGAAAGAGCACCCGACCGTGCAAGAGTGGAGTGCAGATGTGTCCACAGATTAATGACGCCAGCTGATCCGCCACCAACCTGACATTACCTGGGTCAAGGAATAACTCAACACACCACCGGGCAGGACCTCGGATTGACCAGGAGGGAAAAATCAAAGAAACATAGATGATGGAGAAAAATGGAAAAACTCTACGGAAATATATTCTTGGTATTATTAGCGCACCCAACTTTTCCACTGAAGCAGTGTGAGGATCACTGTGAATCAAACGGTGCAGTTGGAGCTCTGCAGGGACCCAAACACTGATTATGAACTGATACTACGGCCGATGATGGTGTCAATAAATTCACAAATGACAGGTCTTAACTTACAAGGAAAGGCCTGGCATAAAAGGGGCAGAGGTGAAATTGTAAAACAGTCAAAATTCCATTAAAAATGTAAGCGCTATGCTAAAAGTCAAATTTATTGCAAAGTAATTGAAGTTGATCTTGGCACAAACTGTTGCTGCTGACGACAATGAATGATTCAAGCAAGGGGGGGGTGTTGTTTCACTATGCAAATGATGCCAATGGACGAGCAAAATTACCATTGGAAAAGGGCAACGACTTCTCCTCCAATCCCATCTCCACGGTTTCTCTGTTTTAGCAGATCTCCTCTATTCTCTTGTGTTTCCTTTCAGTTTCTCACCACCCTCCGTTTTTCAACTGGTTTTGTGCGATACCTTGGCATCAATGTTTTTGATATCAAACGCGTCTGCTTCACTGTGTTTATCCACCCAGCCATCAGCTTGCTGCCACACACACCAAAGTTCAGATGTATGAAGTCTGTGTGCAAGTGCTGACAAGGTTGGCTAAATTTTTCAATGGCTTGCATTTTGTGATGAGAAATTATTGAACTCAATAGAGAAATAAGAGTATTTGTCTTGATGGGTTTTTTCAACGTGTTTGAAATAATGTTCCTTTGATTTCCTTTACTTTTAACACAATGTTTTTTATGACAAACTATCCGCACTAGCATCGATGCCAACTGTACTTGGTATCAAATCAAAGACCAAGATCTGTGGAGTGAAACATTATTGGGCTGCTGGAACCGATCCAAGCAAACACTAAATGAAGGCGGGGTGCACCCTGGACAGGTTGCCAGCGCATCAGAGGGAAAACACACTGACAGAGAATCACACACACACGCACACACACAAAATGACAACATGAAGTCAACAATTGACCTTGTGTTTGTCTTCAGGAGAGGAAAGAGGAGTCCCTGGAGGAAAGCCACAATGGCATATAAACTCCACACACAAAGAGCCTAGCCAAGACTGAACACAGGACTTGTACAGTGTGAAGTGTGATTGTAACCACAAGGTCGCCATCCCCCAGCGAGACAAAGAGTTTCTACGAAGAAATAAAGGTATGCGACGTCTGAATTTACATCTGTTGCCTTTGAGTGTCTTTTAAAAAGTGAAAGAACAGGAGGCCTCAGACAGAACAGCTTGTAATAGTTGGGAGTTGAGTTCAGACAGTATTTTGTAGGATGGGAACTCAGACAGCGCTCTGTCATTAGGTGACTATCTTACCCTTCAGCCTTGACAGATTTTTTTCTTTGTGTCTGCGTGACGGTGACCTCAAAATTAAAAGCAGCAATTTTCCTCGGTGATGTTTTCTTGCCAGGTGACAAAGAAACTGAAAAAGTGCCGTTACATAACGAAAAGCTTTTAGAGCATTGATGGATTTCCTTCACAGTGCTCCATCTGGAACCATTTCCAATGCAGTGCTCCTGGAGGATCGCAACCGGTCTTAAGCTCGATGGAGCCTGATTCATTAGTAGCATATCATCACTAAAGACACAACTCGGGGAGTATCGGATCATTGATTGACAGGTGACTTTATAGATCAGTGTGAGGGAGCCAGCATCTGTTCGCCTCCTGACAGCTCTCATTACTCTGTGCATCTGAAAGGACAGATTATCGTTATTGAGTTAACTTTACTACAGCAGCCTCAGACAAACAGGCTAAGCTCAGAGAATGTTGGCGCTCTGTCCTGGCGTCTGCAGGGCATCTGGATTGGGAAGTAAACCCAACTGGTCCGTGTCACCAAACAGGAAAAAGGAAAAAAAACACAAAACCTCTTTACTCTTCCAGAACAAATGATGCAAGAGTCTTCAGAGTTTCTGGCAATGACAGATGGAGGAAGGAGTGAAAAGTCTATTTTAGAACGATGACTCTTGTCATGTCTTTCTTCTAGAGAGCCAGAGCGTGGCAGTTGGGAACTGAAGGATAGCCAAGCAGAACACTGGGAAGAAACATCACGCTGCGTGAGAACACTGACGCTTCGATGTGACAAAACATCAATCTGATCCATGTCAGTCTGTCAAAAACGTTCTGGAAGCACCATTTCCTTTGATTGCTTGCAGCTGAAACCTTGATTTGATACGTATCAGTGTTTCAGCTTCATGGTGAGTTTATATTTTCACCGGATGGAAATTGTGATGCTTGTGAGGAATCGGTTGCATGGACGACAGCACAGCGGGACTTCCAAGCTGATAGTTTTCAGGACTTCTGGCGGCACTGGTTACTCCTGGGAACAGCTGGTTTTACAGGTTTAAGGTGCATTCCTACCAATTTAAACCTTGATTTTGATTGGTCATCATCGACAGCAGACCCAACTGTCTGGAGTGCACCACTTATCTATCTCAGTGAAGGGGCGCTGCGGCCCAAAGCGACCCCCTTTCCCCGAAAAAACATGCAAAATGGGAAAGTTTACAACAAAAAGATTGTTGCAACTCCAAACCTCCCCAGATCTGGGGAGGTTTGGAGGTTTGGGAGGGTTTGGGAGGGTCCTGATATTAAGCTTGATGTTTGAACCAACATGTTGCTTTTTCTTAGGTCATCAAATATAAGACACCGGCAGAGCGCACAATTCAGCTACTGTCAGGTATCTCAGTAGACCAGAAGAAAATCCTGCGCGTCACTCTGGAATCAGCCCATTAAACATGGACCTTTCTCCATCTCTTTTTTCCTTTAGAGGGTGGGAAACAAGGTTGGGGAGAAGATTGAGCTGAAACACCCCCACTTTTGTCACAGTGTAAAAGCTACCCGGTGCTGGATTTACACTCTCCAGTCAATTTTAAGACCTGCTGTGGTTGTGATACTTGAGACCTCAATTGATCTCAGTCTTGGACTATGTGCACATTGGTTTTCTTTTGACGGGACCAGGCGGGACCACTGCGTCTGTTTATTGTCATAAACTGTGATGCTGCATGACTACATAATTCTGTTTATCTTATACAGCAGTAGAGACCCACCACGCTACACACACACACACACACACACACACACACTCACTCGACTGACAGCAGCGGATCATTCAGTAACTCTCCATCAGCTCTTCAAGCAGAAAGAAAATGTGCCAGTGGAACCTGGAACTCCACAGCACATTTGACAGTATCTAAAGCAGGAAATTGGGCTTCTCCACAAACTCAGGCTGGCGAAGCATCAGTGAAAGACTTGCAGTCGTTTTCTGTCGGAGTGATGGAGAGGAACAATCGGATGTGTCTGTGGAGGCTGAGCAACTGCGGCGCTCACGTGGTGCAGGCATTTTTAAAATTTGATGGCTTCTAACAAACTGCGGGCATGAAAAACAACAAAAACAATGACAAACACAGCCGAAGCAAGAGTCACTGGGTGCTGAGGAGGGAGAAATGTTGGAGAATGCTGTGATGAACTCTGTGTGCATCTGTGTGGGCTCTTTAATTATTTACCAGAATGGCAATAGGAGAGAAACACTGCAGAATGGTCTAAACAACAGAAAGCACTCTTGTGTCTTTACAATCTATTTGTGTGTGTTCATGCGGCTCTCCGTGCACGCGCATCCATTGTGCACAAGTGTGAACTGATGGAGTAGTAGTTTAGAAACTGGTTTTCCCAGGTACTCGCTCTATTTGCGAGGTCCTGAGCTTTGTTCTGATGTTCACACATGTCAAAGAAAAAGCTTCGGGATTCTTCTGGAATCGAGAGCAAACTTGGACGCCTGCCCGACGCTGTCATCTGAAAGGGCCCCTGCTTCTTTGCATGTTGGCGAGTGTGGGTGCGTTTGGCTTCGCCAGAATCTTTCAGCAAATCAGAGATCAGAGAGGGAGGGACCATTCCAGAGGGAAAGAGTTCGGGAGCCACCAGCTCATTTGACCGAACGCTTCACGGCTGATGTTGCCCGTAGGGACCGACTGATTCAAATGGCATCGGGACTGAGTGACAGCTTACAGGCGCGCCTCATCGCCATTTCCTTGGAGATGGATTTACATCTTGCAACAAATAATGGGCATGTTGTATGATTCCATGTGGAACATACGGTCTGTACAATGACAGTGTGATTGACATGAACATGTTACTTTTTGGGTGAAGGGGTGGTAAACAGTCCAATTCTGTGGCTGCATTTGTAAGTAGCGTGTCTGCGTGTGTTGCGCGTCATCATGCAAGCGTGGGTGCTCAGCTTCGTCATGGAGTCTATGAGATCAACTGACAGCTTTTTAGATTAAAGCCAGCTGTTTCTCTTCATCAACAGAAATCCTGTAGGTTCACAAGTTTTCGGCACGGTCATGCAAATGAGGGCGCGCACATAAACACGCACGCACGCACACACAGCTCTGAGAGAAACAAAGACCCTTTTTAGTGTGTGAAAGTCTGACTATTTAGTGTTTTTCATGAAGGTTTGTGTGGAGAACATCACAGTCTCGTTGCTTTGCACATTGTGCACCTGCCTTCTGCAGTGGTCTCTATAGAGCTGCAGCTTGGACTGTGAAGGTGGGAGAAACTCCCAGAGTTCCCTTTTCTTCTGGCTTCTCCCTCGACAGTTCATTCACTTTAAACAATTGGCGTTTAGCAGCGAGTGATCAAAGTAATCGACTTGATAACCTTGCTCAAAGATTTCCAATCGACCTCCGTTCCAACGTTTAATGACAGGGTGGTGTTCACTGCACACCACCCGTCACAGGCAAGGAGGAATCAGGCCGAGCTGCCCAACCCTTGATGGAGGATCAGACAGTTAAATATTAGGAAGTGGAATAATTAGAAATATGTCATCTGGGTGAAATGAAACTGCTGCAGCTGCTGAAAGACACACAAGTCATACTGGAACCCAAACAAAAAGAAAAACCTGAGTAATTGCAAAGAAACACCTTCACAATGGTTCCAAGAGATCTCACTGTGGTAGGATGTTGAATATACACAAGAGTTCTTGAAATATGTGATGCTTGGGACCTTTATGGCCTGTGTGTCCCGAGGAAGACTGTCTCTGCAGGTACTAAGGGGGGTCGCACATCCCCCTGCCACCACGGTCATGGAGATTTTCTTGTAAACACTCTGCAGACTGAAATTCAACTGATTTTTTTTTTCATATTTCACAGCCACAGTCGGGCTGGTCGCACAGTCGAAGACTGTCAAGTTTGGTTGAGCTCTATTCATCCATCTCTTGCTTGAAAGCGAACACACGTTTGGATTCAGGTGTAAACATGGTGGAGGAAAAAAACAAAACAAAAAAGCAGGAAGCAAAACTGTTCCACTCTCAGTGAGTAGCTGTTGACATTTGAACATCAAACAATCAAAGAAAATTTGCAATCTGATTTATTTCACCTGTTCCTTTTTTGCATTATTAAATTTTTTGTCACATGCTTAACACAATTTTGTCTGGTGTGACAACCTCACAACACAGATTTACTAGATTCACACAGACAACAGATTCGCGATTGTTTTCACAGATACTTCAAAACCCTCAAGGATACAATAAAACCTGCAGTGAATGCTACTCCTTTCATTATAATTCCCTGATGCTGGAAGAGAGCTGCTGTCACAATGGTACAAAATGTTCCTTGTCACGTGTATAAAGTATGAGAAAGCTTTCAACTTTTTGGTGCAAGTCAGAGACAGAGAGAGTAACATTTCTGAGGAGACAGAAGCAGGCAAAAACAACAGAACCTTTCTCTGCACTGATGTGGGCTGGAGTGACGATGCATAATGACGGCTCTGGCTGGATTTTCCAACACACTCGACATCAGTGGCCAAAGATGTGCCACTCACAGTAACACGTGAATGCTGCTGAAGTGGTGAAAGTGCTAAAATTCTGCGTATAAGCAGCACAAATTAGTAAACTGACTTTTTTGGCACTCAGATTGTTATGTACTATTAAAACAATTGGTCGACTGGTCGGTTTATGGACCACGTATTTTCTAAATGGGTATTATCGAGCTAACAGCTTGGGAATTTTGATATGACATAGTTGAAAATAAGTACTAAATTATTAAAGATGAGACAGAAGTTTAGTTTTATTGCAGAAAATACTGGTTTTGATTCAATTTATTCTGCTGGTGCTAGAAAATATGTACAAACTGTCACCATTGACAGAAGCAGTGATCAGATTTCCACTACTACAACATTAAAACAGTCTCTTTTGAAAATGAAAGCTGTCAACTCTTTCTATGCTGCAGACAGGTGAGTTCACGTTGAAATTCAAATTTGTGACTTGGAACAGCCCGTGATTGACTTGCGAGATGTCATCTCTTCTTCTTCCGATTTCCATATGGGGGGGGGGGGTCCACAGGCTTCAGAGGGGGTCCAGGTGGGGTCCCCAGGGAAGAGAGGTCAGGAACCCCCAATGAATGGCTTAAGAGCTTGCAAATCCTCATTACAACTTCTCTCTGTTGGGGATAGTGTGCACGGTGGAGGCGTTTGTAACTGCGTTGTACTCTATCAGCTCTCTTTTTCAGGTATCGTCATCAACTGTTGGTAAACCTACCAAAACACATGTCAGAATCCACACTGAAACACCTGCCCAGCATGTGTTTTTGAGTGAAGCATCCATGACTAAAGTACCACACTGCAAAAGAAGAGCAAACCCTGCCTGACATGCAGATTGTAATGAAGTCATCAGCTTTCACCTGACACACGGCTCCTGCCTATGTTGACTGCCAGTAATGAGGGTGTGCTACACAGAAGAAGTGCATTGTAATTGTAAGCCAAAGGCTAATCTGTTCATGCTGTGTTAGCTGGCGAGTTACCAGATAGAAGATGGTTCTTCTTCTGGCTCTCGAATGAGTGCAGACGTGCTTCTCTCCGCTCCCTCCCCTGCCCCCTTTTTTCCTGCCTGCTATCTTCGTCCTGTCTCATCTCGGAGCCTCTCTCTGCACTTTTCCTTCTGAATCGTGAAACATCATGGATCTGATCGGCTGGTCTCTCAACGCTATCAACAAGATTTTTTTCTACCCAGAGACAAGGTGTGGGGGCTGCATCTTCTCCGGCTGGGACCCACCCTGCGGGTCACTTGATGGACCCCTGGAAGGAATGGAGGGTTTCTGTGCCTTTCTGTTCTCTCTGTGGAGGACGTGGAGGACCTACACATATTTGGATTTCTGGTGATCGGGTTTCTGCTGATTGGAGCTGGTGGATTCCTGGGCTACCGGAAAATTCAAGAGCTGGAGGCAGTTGTTGGCAGGCTGCCATGCGAGCCGTTGCTCTGGACGAGAGTGGCCTTGGAGCTGTTCCTCTGCAACTTTGCTCTGGAAGAACTGCAGACAGATGCTCTGCCCCCCCCTCCCCCCAGCCACCCTCTCCCTCCTTCTCGAGCCGGTGCGGATGCCTCTGAAAGCCGTTTTCCACCCAAGGCCTATGGACTGCAGTGACTTCTCTGCCCGCTTACAAGTACAGATTCAATGCACACACACCCCTCCTCTGACTCAATGCCTCATCGCTTTTGTTGTAACTTTTCATGTGTCTGTTCTTGTTTGTAGGTGCTTTTTGTTTGTGCTTTGTTTCACTGCTACGTCCCCAGTAGGGGGCGTGGCACAGGGTTCCTTTCCCCCCTCCTGCCCCCTTTCCTTTTCATCTTGTATCTGGCACCACAAATGGCAGCCTCGGTGTGTTGGTGCATGTTCTGCACCAACTACGCCAAAACGAATTCCCTGTCTGTCTGTACATACTTGGCAATAAACCTTATTCCAGTCAAGACTTTAAAACTGTGGCAACTAAAGAATCAGTAGAAGGGGGGGAATCATGTCTTTTTCACAGACAAAGTCCAATCACCTTCAGAGTATTGAGAAAGACTGTGTTAAACCTTGGTCTTGGATGCTCTGTTTTCACCAGCTGATGAAGTTTTAGCATGTAATGGGATTGCAGGTTGTTGTGTTTTTGGTGTGTTTTGTCGACAGGATAAATTAAGCAGTGCTGTGCCGCTAACCAAATTAATCATATAATGAATTAACAAAATTAATCATTCCATTAATCACGATGCCAACAAGAGTCACTGCAGTCAAAGGACTGTCTCATACGAGCTGTTCTGGAGAGGGGGGGAGGAACCTTCAGGGGAAATTAATGGGCCACTCACTTTGCGCTCTCACAGCGGTTGGCACAGGATTAACCGCCTTGGGAAAAGGAGGAGTTTGGGATATCCAGCTGATCAGGGAAATAAAGAGGCGAGCAGTGGAATGATCTGGTTTGAAATGAAGAGCATCTGCATCAAGGAGATGGGGGAAAAAATCCAGATAAATTACAATATTTCTCCTGAGGTTATGACATTCAAGCCTCGTTCTATGAATAGCAGAGGACTCTACAGTGAATTTAATTGTTAGCGCAGGGGAGGGAGAAGCATTTCAACCCCCCTCCCAAAAAAAGTTTGAAGAACGAGAGAAGAAGGAAGAAGCAGAGCCAATAGGTGAAGCTCTTTTTTGAAAGTCGATCGATTGTCAACAACAGCCTTTGGTCATGAACTTAGCGTCGTGACTGGAAGAAATCAATCTCAGATATGAGCAGCTGAAGGGGAGTTTCCTCTCCAGGGTCCCAAGCTCTCCCTCAGAGATGTGATGAGCAGCTCGGAGTCGAGCAGCTGCCACTCCAAGTCGAAAAAGGTTTTTAATAACCTTGAAAAAATGACCCAGGACACGTTGAAGGGACCCCCAGAATAGCAGCAGTGAGTGGTGGTGGGGTTGGTGATGGTGGTGGTGGTAGAGTAAGTTAATTCTTGCTTCAAATTGCTTTGAACTGCATAGCTCCTTGATGACACTGATTAGATTCAGGTGTGTCGGAGCAGGAAAGCATTGTAAAACAAAACAGGCAGGACGTTAGGCCTGGAGAGCCATTCATGCCCAACCTCTGACAGAGATGATTGAGAAGCTGAATGATGATGCTGCAGCTCTCCCCCGAAGCTGCGACCTCATTGGCTGTGTGTGTTTTTACAGCAGCCCCCTGCATGTTCTGACAGATCCGTACGGAGGGGACATTTCCCCTTTTCTGTCTCAACACGAAAACCTTCGTAAACACAGACATGTTTGGCAACTTTGTGGACAGGGCCTGTGACTGTACTCACTCTCATCATGTGGTTCAAAGACTCTGGATCTTTTTCACTTTGCATTTACACCAGCACTGTCCAGGTTGTGGGACAGATGGTGAGTTGAATGCTTTTATGATGTACAGTGTGCGTATGGAAATTATATAACACACCCTCTCTGATTTCCACAACTGTGCTTTGTGCTGGCCTAAATGCGCTTGTGGGATTATGGTGCTGGTGTTCACCAGTTCGGAGATCTGACTAAGCTTTTGGAGTTTCTCTGAATTCTGAATCCGTGTAATCAGTGTTTCTTTGGTCGAACCACGAGAAGCAGCAAAGCCTGTGCTATTTCTGATAATGTTCTTGTAACTGACAACATTGGAAGTGTGATCATCAGCGACCAACATCCAGACAAAGGAAAGCCATCAGACATTTCACTCTGGAAGGATTTTTCTGCTTCGGTAGCAGTAGAAAAAAAGAGTCCATCCTCGCCCCCGCCATCTTTTCATCTTCTACATCTGCTTTCTCTAGAAGACGGCTGCATGGAATTAAGAGTTTATCCCAACCAAAACGGTGCGAAGTACATTCAGAAGGGGTCAGCACAAACACACATTCATCTTTCAGCACGGTGAAGTTACCAGCGCGGGCCTCAGCCATCGTGGGAAGAAGCAGCGGTGCCTGAAGTAAAGCACCTGCAGGTAGCAGGTGCTGAACTGACAGTGCCATCCGCCTTACATGTCTCTGCCAAAAAATCAAACCACAAGTTGCCTCCATGAACTGATTTTGTATCTTTTTCATCTCAGTATGAGTCACACAGGCACACACAGGCACACACAGGCACACACAGGCGCACACAGGCGCACACAGGCGCACACACACACACAAGGTTAGCTGTGACACTGCTGAAGCTCAGCCGGCGGCAGCACTTGTGGAGTGGACCACGGACTCAGACAAGAAGAAATTATCTTCAATCCTGACAAATAATGCTTTCAGCCTCTCTCTTTGGTGTCTGTGTGTGTGTGTGTGTGTGTGTGTGTGTGTGTGTGTGTGTGTGTGTGTGTGTGTGTGTGTGTGTGTGTG
>JAUESF010000887.1:0-12501 GCA_032274765.1 Malacoctenus tetranemus | reverse complement strand
TGCGTGAGAGAACAGGAGTTAAACGGTCTGTGCGGGAGGAGAAGGGGAGAGAGAGAGAGAGAGAGAGAGAGAGAGAGAGAGAGAGAGAGAGAGAGAGAGAGAAAGAGAGAGAGAGCACAAAGAAAGGCGACCTTGAGATTGCTATGAAGACAAGTAAACTTTCCCTTCAACATGTGGACCCGCTGCAGAAAGGGGTGGAGGTGAAACACGACAACCCAAATACCACCTGAATGGGGTTTTTTTTTTTCAGCTTCGAACTTAATTGGTCAGAGAAGTGCACCTCCCGGAGAACTTCAGGGTGAAATTTTGTAGGAAATCGCTCCCTGTGGAAAGGATTAAGGTCCGTTTGGACCTTTGTTCAGGAATTCCCCCTCTTACACAACAACTGATCTGAAAATGACTAATCTCCTCTTCCTTCCTCCTCTGCTCCCCTGACAGCATTGTGCTGCTGGTCAGATCGCCTCGTCTTTACGCAGACGAGGGCTTATCAGACATCACGCTGTGTTTATGTACAAACAGCACATTCCTTGCCAAGGAGACGAAGGGGGCGGGGGCAGGGGGTGTACGGGGCAGGATCCGCTGCACCGTTCTGCAGCTGGAAGGTCAGCCGGGAAGGAGGAGGGCGGCGCGCGGGGGGGGCGAAAAGAAAACAGGCTGGGGCCAGAAAATGATTAGAGGAGTCCCAGCGCTGCTCACATGGACTGGGCGAAGTAGGATGGGGGAGGGGGAGGGGGGGTATCAGATGATGTGACGGGTTGAGAGGTCGTTGGACAAGGAGGAAACAGAGGAAAACGTTATCACTAGTCGAATACAATGAATTGATAAATAAAATAAGTGGCATATGTGGTTGCACCTTGACAGGTGAAAGGAAACTATGAATGAGAAGCAAGTGTGGAAGGAAGTCGAAAGGAAATGGAACAATATTTGACATTCGCAGCTGATAGAAAGTACAATGAAGGAGAGCGATGTGGGACATGAAGTCTCCGACTGTGGCTGGAAATTAGTGAGGCAAAAAAAAATTAGCAAGGAAAGATGCAATAAAAAATATGACAAGAATTCGCATCAACAGGCAAGATAGAATGCAACGCAGGGAGTAAATGAGCAGGCACCATAAGACACGGGGAGGGGTTTTCACGAAACAACCCCTCAAAATGAAAGAGATCATCCGCAGAAAGAGAGAGTTTGAGATGCATTGGGGAAGTGAGATTCAGGAGGCCCGGGCCGGCCAACTTCTGCATTCTCACACAAAGTTTGGTTGTTTTCTGACACTCCCAGGTCAGGTGACCGGCACAAAGACACACAGATGCAAACTCCACAGCCAGCAGTTCTATGGACACAAAGAGAGGACACACGAGTTCACATGTGCAGAAACAAACAAACAAAAAAAAAACACTGCAAACAAATGGTCACATGAACGCAAACATTGCAGCAGGTGTGTCTATGAGTGATGATGCCTGCTTGTCACACGCATGCACGCACGCACACCCTACATATTCACATGTCTTCACGTTACACTAATAGCACAAATTGAACAGAAAGTCTTGAATGCGTTTGTTAATTCCTATTTATTTTTTTTGCGTAGAGATTTTTCCAAATTAGCTGTATCTAATAAAAAATCATTCGTTTTCTTCTGATGATTATTTCTTTGGTGATTGTTTAAGCAAAAAATGAGTATTTTAAAGGTACCATATGTTCTCAGCATGTACTTTTTTTCAGTGGCTGAGTGAACTTGGTTAAAACTGTGATGTTTAATAGAGGAGAAAGTTTGCATAACGTTGCATTTTGCTGACACAGCACCCCCTGCAGTGGGGTTGGTGAAAGCAGACTTTTGGTTTGCAAGGTGTTAACTGCCAACCGCGGCGGCCCTTTAAACCGCATGAGGCTAATAAGCAGCAGGCTTGCAACTTTTACTGGCTTGGGACCCTCAAAGACCACCGGATTTAAAGTCAAACACTGGAGGCTTGAAAGACAATAAGACAAATAAAAACACAACTGTTCAACAATATTTGCTTCGAGTGTCATGTAGACAGAAAAGTGTGTTTCTCTAACACACCTCATAGTGACAGCAATGGAATTAGCATCCAAGGGTCAGTGAGACACCTAGACACTCTTTCTCCACAAAGGATTTTTAGCTTTTTTGACATCGCTGCTTGACCACAACAGTTGTCAAGTAGCAATGTGCAAATTGACACAAAAAGGTGCTATGGAGTATATATCTTCTCCAATTTTATTCTTATATTCAAAGAGTTACAAAATGTTGTACTCCAAATTGTAATTTTAAGCCAATAAGGGATCCTAGCAGATCAGGACCTCTGTTTATCAGTGTGAAGCAGATACTGAGGAGGCACAGCGAGTCACAGTGATACTCTGTGTCCTGATGACCGAACGTGTTCTCATAGATGCAGAATGCTGTAGGAGCACATTTCCCAACATATGTGGAGTAACAATTATGTAGCTACAAACTTAGATCGCTGACCTCACACACCCAGACAAAGACACCTCTTGTACTCTGCCGTGAGAAGTTCCTCCAAGGTGCCTCAGTCTCCGCTCACCGAAATGATTCATCAGCACTGCGACCATTTGACTGAGTCTTTATTAAGTTGACCTTCGAGGAGAGTTATTTATCATCTATGCGTTGGAAGAGTTCAACGTGTTTAGAGAACAGGTCACCAGTGAAATCACAGAACTTATTTTGTTGACAGGAGTTGAGTCTTATTTGTCACCAAAGTTCAAACAAGAACCAGGATTTTTGCAGTCCTTCACATTGTGTCTCATCTTCACCCAGATGCACAGTCACACACAAACAGACTTTATTTTCTCTTATACAGTAACTGTCTCCTGTCCTGCAGTCCCGCTGTCACTTTCACTCCTGCTTGAGCTTAAATGAGAAGGGCCAAGGTTGGATTTCCTTGAGATTCAAGAGCGTTTTGCACTGATGTTCCTGCAGCACTGTGTTTGATTGGGAGCTTCCTCTCTAACACCTCGATCATTGACCCAGATAGCATGTGAAACCAAACTCAATCGCGCACCAGACGTAACGTAAGAATAATCTGCTCAGGCTAATGGAGATTTGGACTCGCTAAAGTGCTTTGTTTCCCTGAACTTTAGACTGTGCACCTGACTTCAAAAAAGTGGGTCATACGTTGGAGCTTTTGCATTTAAAGTGGACTTTTCTGTTAAATTGTAAACGGTAGTTAGTGTTAAAGTAACAGAAAAAACCCACAATTGCTCAACATGAGCTTGACACCTTCTGGGCTTTACTGATGCTGCATCTTTGATGCTCATTTGAGAGTTAATTGTGCAGAATGGTGGTTGTCTTCTGTGATGGATTGAGAATCAGTCCAGGCATATTCAGGTATTCTTTACTGCAGATCCTCATCGTAGCGCCGGTTCCGGGCAAAAGCGCTTTTACTTTGAAGGCTCCGGCTTTTGACTGTTCATAAGCTTGTGTTTTTCAAACAGTGTTTGGCTTCACTGGGTGTTTTTGGGGGGCATTTTAAGGATTAAAGAGGAGGTTCTCAAAGGCATCTGCGGGGGTCTCCAGGGAGAAAGTTCAGAAGCCACTGCTACACCCTGGCCTTTGTGCATTGTTGAGTGAGTTTCTGTGCCTCATGGACCTAATTCAACATAAATGAGTTGGGGGAAGAAAATAGATTAGGAAAGCCAGAAACCTGCTCTCTGGAGTGTTGTCAGGAACGACCCTCCTTCTGTATTCACGATTGAAATGCAGATTTAGTTTGGATAAACAGAACGGGACAGACACCTTGAATTGATGCTGTATAATTAATGCGGAGTAGAACTGTGCAAAATCCACTAAAGATGTCCGCACGGAGATTTGCTGGCTCCATCCTGCAAAGTGTTAAGTGCCGAGAAAGTCTCCTAGCAACATTGGCCCATTGACTGCTGGGGAAACTTTTGTTATCAAGAAATGTCCCACCAAGAGGTATGAAGCCTAAACACTGTTTATCTACAAAAAAACAAAAGCGATGCATAAACCCTGCAACTACATGGCACTTTGTATTTTGTTACAGCACACTAATGGTCACATTTGAGTGAAGGGGGAGCCTGAAGTATTGCACAGCCTTTTTTTTTCATCTCCTCACACTAAATATTCCACATACAGGGATGCTGTCACATGTTAATGAGGCCCGAGGCGTTTCCATAGTGCTCCAGCCCAGCGTAGAGAGGGGGCCGACTCCGCTAAAGGTCAGTGAGTGGTCTCTTGGCCGACTTCCTCGCATTCCCAACATATGGTTGCCAGACAGATGCCTCCGGGCGCAGACACCGGGACCTGTCCGAGAGCCACCGAGGTGGCCGCACATCATCATTTAGCCTTTTCATACCGGCATGTCGCTGCTCGCGAACATATGTGAAATTTATCAAGTCCCACGGCTCGCTCTCGCTGTTTTTTCCCGCCCCAGCGTCTTTCTCTCACTGTTTCACGGTGTGTTCGCACTTGTCCTGGTGCGAAGAAGAGAGTACGTGCACCGTGGTGTGCTGGAACGGGTGGCTGAATAGTAAAAGGAGGAAAGGAGGAACAGAAAAAGGAGGGACAAGGCCAACGGTTTTCCCGGCGTTCGCCCTGAATCGAAACCATACGTGACCGCAGTGGCGTGGCATGGAAAAAGTGTGTGTAGGGGGCGGGGATGGAACAACATGGTAAAATCAAAGCAACTTCTTGGAAGATTAACAGTTTCCACAGGAGCATATGGCCATAGGATGGTGCGTAGAGAGGGAGGAGGGCATGTGAAGGGTTTCCTTTAGGATGGGGATAGCCCCTTTTCAGAGGGGTTTCCCTGAAGCAGCCTCCCACCCTGCACGTCTCATTTACTGTACAATCTACGAGGCGGCGGCGGCGGCTTCCGAGCCAGGAGGTAATTACACGGCAGGAGTGAGTCAGCCGCTGTACCCGAAATAGACCGAGCCAGCAAAACAAGCAGTTCACAGATGGAGCATATAGACTGTATTTACAGACCCTTCAGAAGCAAAGGGAACAAAGCAAAACAAATGGCGCATCTCCATGGAAACTCCGACGTATATATTTGGGTGGAATGAATATATATGCATCCTTAACGAGCAGCTGAAGGTTTCCACCAGTAATGAAATCAGACCGTTGCTAAAACAGACTGTGGATTGTTAAACTCGGCTTCTTTTCATGGGAAGAAGCAGCACATTCTACAGGTTCTACGCTCAAAATAAACTGCAGCTACTCATTTCTTCACTTAAACTTAGAGACGCCAGCACTGTTGACTTTGCAGGCCTAAGGAAAGCTTTCTTGACCCTGGCATCAAGTGAACTCCGGAATATGATTGGATCAGAGCTCCAAGATAACGAGCTACACTCAAAAATCACCCTTTGGGCATGGAAAGCAGCGCAATCAATCAGAAAGCTTTGAAGGGAGAAAACTGATTATTAGATAATCATTTGATATTATAAAAGTTGTAGAAGAAAAGAGCAAATCAACTTTCATATACTGGTTGTTTTGTCCATGTTGAGGCCAGCAGAGGAGGCGTTGCTGGCCCTGTCAGCTCGTCAATGTTCCAATTAGATTATTTTTTCTATTCACAACTATCTGTTTTATTCTTGTAGTATGTTATTGTTATTATCCATCATTCTAATTTGCTGGATGACTCAAGTTGTCCAGCACCATGACATGACTCACTTCCCATTGGAAGCCCGCTCCGCGTGCAGGGAACACTTGCCTCTCACACGTCTCAATCAAAGCCTGATTCTTCGAGGAGTCAGACTTGGCCAGCTTGGACATTCTTTGAGACCAGACAGCTCCCATTCTTCCTCTCCTCCTCTTCTCTCCTTCCTTTCTTTTTCACCCTTGACTGAGACTGAGAGCTCTTTGGTAGAACTTTTCTTCTTTTTTTTTTCACATCGCGCCCGTCCACTCAAATGCGCCCATTGTGTCTGAAAACAAGCGACCCAGCAGCTCAGACACAGACGGGTGGCGGAGAGTTGGAGGGGAGGGGGGGGGGCAAACTCGAAAGAATCGAACTCCAGCTACAGTGGTTTGTTCTCGCACGCGCTCGTGAAATGTGGTGTGTCAATTCCAGCGGGCATTTGCCAAGAGGGCTCCTTGTGTGCAGGCCCGTAATGTGCGCCCGACGGGGGTTGTTAAAAAAAAAAAAAACACCCCGGGCAGGGCGCTTTCCCAAAACGAACCCTGTAAATGTGTTTTGTCGTCGTCATGGCAAAGCGGGAAGGAGCCGGCTCAGGAAACTTTCTTTATCGAGGAGCGCTGTGCGTCAGTGGGAGGCATTCTGGGAGCAATTACCGAGCGGGAATGTGGGCTTCACTGAGGGAAAAAAAAAGGAGGAGACACAGCAGCTAAGAATGTCTGAGTGTGTGAACCCACTGGGCGGGTGGAGGACAAAATCACCTACGCTGCGTACAGTACGCGTATTCACCAGCAACTATATGAGAATGTACTTCTGTCCCGTCATATACTGTCATGTTCTCAGACTCACGCCCTTTGTGCTCATCTATACTGAACCCATCGCCACCCTATAGGGCTCACTGGGAGCTGACGCGCCCACCCATAATCCTTGCATTTTATTAAGCTGTAGAAAAACACATCTTGTTCTTATTTTCAGCCCTTTAGCCGCTCTCCATCCACAAATTAACCTTTCACCTCCTTTTACAGAGAGTCGTACAGTTTAGTCAGGGTTCCTCGCTCCAGTTCAACACACTCATCCCTCACTTCCTCGGGTGCTTTCACACTGGTTAGCCCGAGACAGAGAGCACAGTTGGCACAGACCGAGTCTGTAAAAGAGACGTCTCGTTCCGGCTCCGTCCAATCAGACTGCAAATCTGAATTTTGAACGACCTAAAAGAGCAAATGAGAAAGTTTCTCTGCTGTTGCAGTTTCACGAGAACCACCAAAATAAGGAACGACAGGAAGTGTCATCGTATCTTCTTGAAGCACCACTCTGCTGGTATCTCTGTGGGGGGGTCTTTGTCTAATTCCTCCACTCTATAGTGGGCTTAGTACAGCCACGTTCACACTGACACCCTCTGGACCAAGCTGCACGAAGGAGGCGGAGCTTCATGTTTCTATCAATGTGCTGCTTGGTTCAGTTCTATTTCAGTTTTGAAAAGAGCAACTTCAGCATGCTGAGTTTCGTTTCAGAGTCTCGTTTTTGTGTGCTGAGCTTGTTCACTTATGTAACGAAAAAATTCAGAGATGAGATGGATTCTAAAAAAAAATCAGGCCACAAATGTTTTGTTAGCTGGCAAATGGACTTACAATGATTCAGACGTCCAGGCACGTGTACAGTCATTTTGTTCTCATCCAAGTAATAGTCCCACGTGATTTGCTTCAAACACAAAATCATCTGACCTCCAGACTGGACAGAGCAGACCACACAGGAACCTTTACTGAACACCATTTTTTTGCGAGCTAAAGGGGAAACTTGGCTCCAAAATATCATCCAAAGTGCAGAAAAACAAGCAAGTTGCAAGCAAAAAAAAACAGACAAAACAGGCTGGCTACCACCAACCTGAGAAACAGAGGCAGACCAGTTTAACTGGACGGATTACAGGCCCTGCACAGAAAGGGTCAACCCACTCCCCCCCTCCTTGCTGAAAAGTGGTTCCACCACAAACCCTCGACCTGCTAAAACTATGCTAATCTACAGTTACTTTCGGAGTTTCACAATGAGCCACGTAGGAGCTTTTCCAGTCCTATAAAAAGCAGCTGGTCGATTAAAATAAAAAAAAGCCCTCCCACAGCTCACTAACCTCGGCTTTTTCTAGGCTGTGGCATTGAGAAGCTGAGTTAAGGATAAGGATCAGTCAGATGAGGGATGGAAGCCATCAGACAGAGATATAACGCCCAGCAACAGCAGTGGGAGGCAGTGATGGCCAAATCAAACACAACAAACCTTCTCCGCGTCACAAATGCAAGTCCAGTCAGAGTCCTTCGTCTCGGCCCACTGCTATTCCTGTGAAAAAGAGCATCCCTCAGTTAGCATCATTGAGCAACTTTCTCCATGTTCAGCGTTGAATCATAAATACTTTTTGATAGAGTTCCTGTTTGTTAATTAACACTTATTCTTTCCAGAGGACCTTCTGCAGATTGGAGAGAGGGCTGAAAATATTAGAGGTGGTGGTAGAGGCGTGTGTGTGACTATTCATTGACGTGTGGATGGAGCTGTTGGTCCCAATGCTAAAGGGTGAGTGAGCTTTTACTGCCTCAGCAACCAAATACTGAAACTTTGTGCCACCCAAAGGTCAGAGGTCACCAGGGTTATTGTCATTTAGGTCATCTTTCACAGTAGCAAAATTGATGATCATTTTTTACTGCTTGAAGCTTTTAGCTTCAAGCGATGTCTTGTTACTTCAAGCGATGTCTTGTTGCTGGTGTTTACATAGAAACTTCTGAAATGTACAAGGAGTCAGCTGATCCTCACTCAAACAAACCTGTCAAACAACAGTGCAGCCAATCAGCCGCCTGACGACCAGAACCCCGGCGTTCAGGCAGCTCACTTGACAGAATGAGCTTCCTCGCAGCTCTGAGGGTCATGGCCTCTATGCGTTTCCTGGGCACTCTGGGTGTTGTCCATGACACAACTCTGAGCATGTCACAAAAACCTCATCTTGTTACTCCAAAAGCCGCTCCCAACGGTAGCGGGAACATCTCGCACATCAAAAGTCACTCATCGAGCAGAAATTAGAAGAAGTGAGTAAATGTCTGATACTAAAGTTCACATTCCTCATCCAAAAACAAACAGCTTTTGATTTTAGCCTTGTTTGGGGTGGGACACAGGAGGGAGGTGGAGGGTGGGGCCCCCGAAAGGAAAATGTTGACGCTCACAACTGTTCAAAAACAACTTGAAGCTTCTGCAGAGACAACGGTTCTTGCCCAGGCCTCCTTAGATTCCTTTGACAACCAATGAGTCACTTTAGTCTGAGACTGATGTGGGGGACACTAGTGAAGCTGGACAAAACAAAGAGACAGAGGCATGCAGGAAGGGTCCACTCCACATTTGGATTCGGACCAGGAACTGCACTGGGGGGCTTGTGCTCTGACATAATACGCACTCTAATCACTCGGCTGTTGCCGTGTTTGTTACCGTCTACTTGCTTCCCTCCGGCCGCTTCCTGGGAAGACAGCTGCCTTTCTGGGTTTTTTCCGGACAGCCACGCCCCCTCCCTCGTGCTGGAACCTTCCACACCTGCACTCCACCATCACCCAGATCCAGAGTCCCCCCCCCCCCCACACACACACACACACACACAGCTACTCTTTTCCTAAATATGTTGACCGTATCAACAGGAAATCTTCCAGCCTGTACTCAAAGTGATGCTCCAGCTGAGAAACTGATGTTTGATTTTTAGAGCCAAGAAAAAAGTTTGAAAAAAAGAAAAATACAAGTCTTGCTGTTTTATTTCAGCTGTGTTATTGCCGATATATTGAGACTATTGCACTTCTAGGTAGGGAATGTAGGTTGTCGGGGCTCATTACATCAAGCATAAACATTATAAAAGGAAGCAAAACCCACAAACCTCAAATAAGCAACACTAACATAAAAATTAAGATTTGTTCCTCATTCAGACACCAAACCACAACCCAGACTGTGACTTTCAAGGGAGAATGCTCCTCATCCTGACTTCATGAACCAGAAGAGGAAGTTGAAATCTCATTGATGATAAACCAAACTCATCGCTGCACATTATCTGTTCTAAATTTCTTTTGAAGCAGGGGGGGATTACGCATTGGCTGAACCTAAAATCCCACTTGACATAGTGTAAAAGGCGGGGTGCATGTTGGACAGGTTGATTACAGGGTCCAACCAGGACCAGATTAGTGTCACCAATTACATGTGTTTGCAGTGGCAGCGAGAAGCCTCGAGGGCCCGACGTAAGTAGCAGAGTTTCTACTGAGTGCAAACTTTACGAACGTCATCTTTCTTCACAATGCTGTGCACCGTTTTCTCTGCCACAGTGAATGCTATTCATTCCACTGTGCACACTAACAACTGTTTGTTCTGTTGAACACAGAGGTGTGACATGAGACCCGGGGCCAGAATCCGGGTCACAACTTAAATGCTTTTCTTTGCTCTTAAAAAAAACTCATTGTCAGTTCAGAGTTAACATAACGTGATGTCACTTGTCCAGGCACTCATACATTTGGCTGCATGTGGCCCCCGAAGTGACCCAAGGGGGGGGGGGGGGGGCACCCCTGATCTAACAGCGAGAGATTGGTGTGACGGCCTCTAGAATGTGTCGAAACTTCACTTTTCGAGAGTTACTGTCAGGTTTTCGATGATACATTCACTGTAACATCAGACGGCAGCTGCTGTGGTTTGGTGACAGATGATCATTCAGGTAGTCTGACAAAATGCAGCTAAAATGTAAGTCGTTTTAATTACCTTTAAATCTTCTTCACTCTCTCACAAGTCGTTTTGCGAGACTGATCAGGTGAAGTTTCTTTTACAAATAATAGTTAAATAAAACAAAAGAAAATGAGATGTCTCCAGCCGCTGGTCTTGTGTGTCTTATCTTTCTGGTGTTTTCGCGTTCCACCACACATGTTCGTGTTTTGACACCCTGCTTTCACTCCCCATTTTTTAGTCTTTTTCCAGCGCTCCACCCTGAAGACCACACACTTTCATTCCTGACCCCACTCCGGCCACACCAGTGACCTCCTGACCCGTCCGCCCTCACTGTCCAGTAAACCTGGACAACACCCACGAGCCCAACCTGCCTTCGACCGGTCTGCAGCTGTCCGAGTTACTCAACTTTTGTTTGTGTTTTTGAAAACATTCATCTGCCCGCTTTTTATTTGCACCTTCTTCCGACATTAAGTTTTCATTAAGGCCCTCTTAAAAGCCAGGTTAGCTGTCTCATCTTGGATGCCGGCGGCCTCGTCCGCCCCCCCTGCAGACCCAAACAACTACATCTGGGGCTTCCTGGAATCCAGCTTGTTGTCAGGTCCTTTCATCATGAGCGCGCATTGCAAAACAATCCTCTGACACCATGTCTGCTAGTGTCACTTTCCCCCCTCCCTCCCTCCCCTGACACATCCATGACAACACCGACTGAGACAGATGTTTCCCGATACTGGTGCCTGTGACCAGTGATTCAGCTGCATCTGCACCTGGGAGGAATGTTCCACACACCTGTCAATTGTCTGCCCACAAGTGTTTCCCATCTGTAACCCCCCCCCATGACTCACTCTGAGCTCCTTTATGCCGGTACAATCTCACAATGTCGCTCCTGAGCCGTGCAGACCGTTCTGCACGGCTTAGCATCCAGTCAGAGGCGGCATGTCAACAGAGGGCCGTCAGATGTCTGCGCCATGACCGTCACTGTGAGAATGCTGCGACCTCGAGCCACAGTGGGAGTTTAATGGGAGTTTAATGGGAGTTCCACTGGGACCGTCCATGGCGGCGTATCCTCCCACTGAACAAGGTGTCGTGTGATAAACGGCCAAGAGCCCGGTCAGCAGCCCGGCCCGAGGTCGGCCGGTCTGGCGATCTCCCTCTGAATGGGACTTTTTCAACCGTCTTCAACCGCCCGTGGGTGTTCTGCCCCCCCAGGGGTCAGCACAGAGAGAGGATGGTCCGGCCGAACAACGGACCCACAGTCCCTCTGTGCTGCCTCAGGCTGCCAAACTACTGGTAGCTAATTTTTTTTACCACCGCAAAAAAACAGAGCTTGGTCTTGTAATCAGATGATGATGAGTCAAACCCTGTTGTGATGAGGAGACGAACCCGGCACCGGCAGCAAACACAACCCTTGTGACCAAACAGGTCTGTCCAAACAGAAAGGGCTGACCTGTCAGGTGCAGCTTGCTCAATTGGCCTCCATTGGGAAAGACATCTGGCCTGCTTTGACCGATCCACATGTCTTACGAAAGTGAGAGTGTGATCATGACCGTATGTTTGTGATGCAGTAGGTGTGGCTGTCTTGTGACTTCCCAGACTCCATTCCTGCCAACTGTGTTATTACACAAGGTAGATAAGGGTAGAGTAAACAGAGGCTTAGCGCTGTCCCTCCTATCCACACAGAGGGGACACACTGAAGAGCGATACTCGTTTTGAGGCTTTTATCAGTGGGAAGAGGACGTTTACAAGCATATCTCTGGATCTCCAAATCACCGTGCTGTTCAGTTTGTCAGATAATTCAGTCAAGGAAAGAATCATGCAGGCCTGATGCACTCAGATCTTATCAACTGTCTCCCTCAGGTGAATGGTTTGGGTTATTTTTTTCATGATGCGTGTCCTATCGTCTCCAGTTCACAGAGGAGAGATCAGAGAACAGTGCACACAGCAGCAAGAATTCAAGCCAAGACCGAAAAAAAGGTAAAAGGAACCAAACAAAATTGAATCAAGGAAAAAAAAATAAAAAAGATCTGAAGAACCGTTTTCGGAACACCAACTTAAAATCTGCCAGACTGGGATCAAAGTGTGACCTCTGTGTGTGTGTGTGTGTGTGTGTGTGTGTGTGTGTGTGTGTGTGTGTGTGTGTGTGTGTGTGTGTGTGTGT
>JAUESF010000877.1:0-37915 GCA_032274765.1 Malacoctenus tetranemus | reverse complement strand
TGTCAATATTCCTCCATACTGCTCGTCCAATGTAATTCAAGTGTCCTGAGTGGGTACCGTCCATAATTGACTCGCAACAAAATCATTTAGAATGTTTTTAGAGCTTAAACAGTAGCAAATAACGTTAACTGATAGTGCACGCCTGCAAGTTCACGATACAATGGAAACCACGGCAGACCACACCAGATGACAGTATGCATTCAGCGTCTGCTGTGCCAATAAGGAACACACTCAAACCATCTTCTTAATTTCACAGCGAAAATGACTAATCAACAGCTTTTTCCAACTCTGAGAGATGCTAACCCCGTGCTAGTCTGGCTCACAGCAGAATGTAAATGGAAACAGCGGAAGTTCTTCTTCTATGCTTGCAGTATCGCTCCACTGTGCCGATAATGCAAGCGTAGAAGAAGAACTTCCGCTTTTCACCTTCATATTATTTGAACGTGGGCAGATAACAAGAAACCTGAAAAATCTCCAGCTGCATTTGGGACGTCAGAAAAGTGCTTGAGTGTTGCTCAGCATGGGGGTGAGTTGAAAATGAAGGCACATCATTCTTTGGGTGTACTATTCCTCCTACATTTCCTTTGTACTATTCCTTTAAGGGAGGGAATTGGGCGTAGCACTGTTTTTCAAAAAAAAAAAAAAACCATCTGTAAATTGAGCCCTCTTGAAACCGTTTCACAGTTGTGCTTTGGTGACTCTAGTGGTGGCGGTCATGCACATCTTGTAAGTTAATCGAACCCTTTCTCATAGCTATGTGGAAGAATAAACCTAAGCATTAGGTGATGAAGCTCAACATAGTCCATGTATGTTTTAACCTTCCTTGTTTTGCACAACGGACTTCGGCCTTGAAACAAAACCCCAAATGCTTCAGTTTTTATTTTATCACGAGGCAACTGAGTTGCCTCATGGCTCCTCCTCTCAAAGGAGGAATGGGCCGATAACTGTCCAGACATTGGAGCAACACCATTAAGAGGATGGAGATCTAAAAATACTTGGGTGTGCTACTGGACAACAAGCTGGACTGGTCAGCTAATGTAGATGCCATCAACAGAAAGGGGGAGTGTTTGCTATTGTTCCCCAGAAAGCTTAGGTCCTTTGTCTGTGGAGAGATGTCAGATGTTCTACTAGCTGGTGATGGCAAGTATCTTCTCATGCTACTGTCTGCTGGAGAGGCAGCATGTCAGTGGGACATCAAGCGAAGTAACTTTTTAAAAAGCTAAATGCTTGGGTCTCGTTTAAGCTTCTGCACTCTGTAGGGCTCTCAGGTGTTCAGGGAGGATGTTCCACAGTCCTGGAGCTGCAGTGGAAAAGGCCTGATCACTCATATTGCAGAGTTTGGTTCTGGGAGTTTGGTCGATGTTCTTGGGCATAGAAAGGAGGCTGTGTGTGAAGTATGGTTAAGAGGTAAGCAGGGAACATGGGTGTTGTCCTGATGTATATATTTGTGTCATCAGCAAAGCAATGGTTGGAAACCCAGTGCCTGTTTATTTTGCATAGGTGAAGCAGATGGAGCATGAGGCTAAGTATTGTGCCCCCAAGGACACCACAGCTGACATATACATAAATGGTTGAAAAAGTAAGGTTGCATATCCACAATGTCATCAGAAACTCCACTGGGGTATTTCAAGCAGTGAAAAGAGATTCTGTAGACAACTGTGTCAAAAGCAAGTGTTGGGTCCACAAGGATTGATACCGATGGGGAAACCTGTACCTGTTGTCTCGTGTCACTGGGGCCGAAGGTGAACAGGCACATGATATGCAGGATACGAGTCATCAGGGGCAATGTCAGTACCTTCTCATCTGTCCTCCAGCTCTTTAACTCGCATAGGTTTCTTCCTTTGTTGAGACTGAGGACTGCTCTCTGTCAAATGGAGTGCTTCTTCCCATTTGTACGACTGTCCTAAACACTTCCATGAGACCCACCACCAGGCTGTAACAAAAGGGATTTAGAAAAGTCAACTACCAAGCCATCAACTCCCAGAGCTTTGCCATTTTCCACACCTGAAAGCCCCTCAGACAGCTCCTGCATTGCTTGCGTGTACGTTAGGATAGCGTTTGCCCATGATCAGCAGCAAGTTATTTCAAAAAAACTATTCAGGCAAACTCCTTCCAATTATTGGAGTAAAAAGCAACAACCTTCTTCCTTCTTTCAGATGTCTCTGTTAGGTCAATTCCATCTGTTTTGATTGAATACAATGAATGAACCCTAGCCCTCACTGACTGTGCCATATGAACCAAGGAGCCATGTGAATGAAACGGCTCTGCTTTTCTCAAAATTTAAGTAGTTTAATCGAGCATCCATTATGGAGGTGTTCTGAAAATATGAGCGCGCCAGTGCCCCCCCTCTTATAATTCCAAGATCCTGAATGTCTCCGTTTACTCCTGTGAACTCACTCAAATACTCAACATCCACAATATCCTTGCACAGGTCTCTGATCATACTGACTCTCTGAAATTGCAGAAAATTGCGGAAGTTGTGCTTTTTCCAAAGTCTCACCAAAAAGTTACATTAGTCATTTACAGATTGCTGCTGCTTCAAAAAACGCTACTTAAAATTCCCAATTTGGCTAAGATGTTGTGTCAATATGCAATTTCAGTTTTCCTCCATTGACAAGCCCATTGCCCAAAAGCAGACTGATCTAAAACCCTAAAGGGAATAAGGAACAAGATTTAAATCCGTGTGTGATTGATAGAGTAAAATGTAGCTGAGACAATCATATATGATTGTCTCAGCTACATTTTACTCTAACAGCACAGGAATGCTATATAACATTGTCATTCCTTGAGCATTGAACATCTACTGACTCATAAGAGTCAAATGTTTGAAGTGACTCCTGGAGTTACAGATAGATTCAGATCAACAGGACTGCTATCGGTTTCTTGAGCGAAAGCATCATCAATACATTTTGTTTCGACGAGTTAGTAAAAAATTCTTGTTCTTGACATCTCCTGCTCCATTAAAGGGATAGTACACACAAAGTACACACAGTAGCATAACGGACTTCCTGAGGGCGCGTGCCTGCGAGTTCACAACATTCCGGAAACCGCAGCAGACCACACCAGATGAGTGCGCATTCAGCGTTCACTGTGCCAATAATGCAGACACTGAGGCGCGCGCTTTCATGAAGTCCATTATCTGACCGTTTAGGCTCTAAAAACATTCTAAATGATTTCGTTTCGAGTAAATTATGAACGCTACCCACTCAGGACACTTGGATTACATTGGACGAGCAGTATGGAGGAATATTAGCAAGTTTTTGTGGACTTTTATGGACGTTTTTGGCTCGGGCGCTGGGGACCTCCATTATTTGAGGTTTCTTGTTATCTGCCCACATTCAAAGATCTCCAGCTGCATTTGAGATATCAAGAAAGTGCTTCAGAGTGTTGTTCAGCATGGGGGTGAATAGAAATGAACACACATCATTGTTTGGGTGTACTATTCCAAAAAATGTTGAGTAGTTAACTTTGAAACTACTCAATGGGGGGGAAATGATTCTCTGACATAAAGAGGCATGGCAAGGTGCCTGTCTCTTTCTTTCTCTGTGTATCCTCGTTTCACTTGGCTCCATACCTTTTGCTCCAACAACTTCAGGCAAAAACCTTCATATCCCACTGAAGCATTTCTTTTAGCGTTCGTTTCAAAAGTTCTCTTTTTGTTTAGGGCCATATGCATTACTCCTTTGACCATCCTGAATGGAAGAATCCGATGACCCCTTTTTTATTAGAGCGAGAGGTTCCACCTTCTTGGGTAATCAGCTGAAAGTTGGCAAGCAGGAAGTCAATTATGGCACGTGCCTGATGCAGTATTTTTCTTTAAAACGACTTAATGCTGCTCAGACCAAGTTTCTTTTTTCTTGTCTCATTTGTGGAAATATAGTTCAAGTGTTCTGAGTTTGTCAGACATTTACGACCAAAATTTACCATCATCTGAAAAAAAGGAGCATTGCAAATGTTACACATGATTGTAAGACCAAAGTGTTTGGACAGGGTAGATTCATGAAAATGAGTGTGTCCGTCAGACCCCTTGTGACTGGTGTATAAAATGTAGCTTATTTTTATCCAGTCTCTATTTGTAAATATTTGTGACATGAAATTGGCTTTTCTTGTGTAGCTCAGTGACTTCAAGTGTGGGTGATGGGGTGCCACCCCTTAATGAGACTCAATCCTTTATGGATATTACTGTTTTCCAAGTGACACCAGAAATTGGAGCTGTGGGGAAAAGGCAACAGCTCAGGCCCAAAAGAGAAGAGCACATACAATCATAAAGCAAACACCTTTCCCAGACAGAGCACTGTGTCATTTACGTCTAAAGAGATTGTCTACACCATAGGTGGAATGTTCTGAATCTTTAAGAGCATCCATGTGAGCACAGCAGCTTAAGCCTAATGAAATGTGTTTTCTTGTGCATGCTGCATGCAAGTCAACATTACCAAGTGACACGCCAAGCAGCTATGGGAGTGGTATAAAAGACAGTCACTGGACAGTCTGGAAGTGCAATCACATTTACATCTTATCTTATTTCTAAATTTGAAGACAGATAATGGTTTGAGGCTGATTTGCCATCAGTGCCTTTATATGCAGTGAAGTTTGTTTCACACTTTAAGCATAGCCCATATCAATCCCAACATGACTGAGCCACAGTACACAAAGCCAGGCCTATAAAGTACATTTCGGCAAGTTCCCCTGTAAAAAAAAAAAAAAAAAAAAAAAAAAAAATACTGACCTGCTCATTGCTGTGACCTCAACCCAAATGAGCACCCTCGGGTTAATTGAACAGAGGTCACAAGCCAAGCACTATCATCTAGCATCAACTCCTGGCCTTGTATAAGCACTCTACAGAATGAAGAGCCATCCAATTCATGTTTTCAAAGAAAGCCTGCAACAGCCAGTTGAGAGCCTTTCCACAAGAGTAAAAGCTTGCACAGGGCAGTGTGTGGTGCAGAACACCACTCAGCTCTCTTGGGGAAGTGGTTTTCCCGCAAAAGGTGTTTAGGATCTGCAGGGTTTCAGAGTTCTGGGTAAATGACGAAAGTTCCACTGGTCGCAAACCTATAGAACGATTCAACATGTCTGCTGGTGGTGCAATTCATCACACTCTAAGTTCCAGTTTGAATCCAAGATACTATCGAGCTCAGTTCAGTGCTTGTAAAGAATGTGTAATAATCATTTTCTATACATAGATTTGATCTGACATAATGTTCAGAAAATGGCCACAGTTGCTCATAGACCTGCTGTCCTCAGCTTCTCTAAGCCTAGTAGTCAAACTCTGTTTTCTGTTGCCCCTCAGGTTAGCAGCAGACTATGCCCGGTCAGGTTCTTCCCTTTCCACAGAGTACGGGAGTTGGCAGATAGTGTCTGGTTGTGGCAGTGTTCATGACCACACCCACTTCCCTCCACCCCTGGCCTCAGCCTCTTCCACCTCATCTGCTCTTGCTGCTGCTGCCTTTGACTCTCCTCTGCCCTTCAGCTTTCAGGATGAGGGACCCAGTGGACGGATGTAAGTTGCATATTAAGATCCTCCCTTTTTAGCCCAGTGTGTTTTTTAGGAACTCTAATATAAGTTCGATCTGTATGGTACACTGCAATATAAGCCTGACACTTTCTCATGTTTTTGTCTGACACCCAATCCCCAAGTCCACTGACCTGCAAGTTTCATACATTCTGTGTTCTCCAACTGTTACTGTGGATTGCTCAGCCTGTGTCTCTGAATTAAACAAGTCAGATTCACCAGACTCCCTGTTGACATACAGAGTTGGTTGTTGAACCTCGGCTTCTTTCGTTCATCTAATTTTCGATCGTCTCCATTTCCACTCACCATCTGTGAGTGAAGTTGGCATTCAGCTCTGCAACAGTCTGATGGAGCAGGTAGACTTAACCATTTTATGTAAATAGAGGGGTAGGTGCCCACTGAGAGAGGATTTGGGTTGCCAATACTTTGGAAATGAAATATATTGTGACTGTAATTTTAATTCTGAATGCCATTTTTTTTGTCAGTACCAAAATTGTTTTAGCCAATCTTGGCTCCTGTCACTCCAAGGCCCCAAGAAATACTCCTTGGTCTCCCCTTTTCAGCACCCACTGTGCCGACAAATTGTCTGAAACTGAGTTTACCAAGGCAGCAGATTAACCTACTGTTGTGTAATATTTACATACATTTACATAAAATATGTTCCAATGTATTGCAGCCTGACCTGTACGTACATCTGCAGCTCGCTGTCCAGATATGACACATGCTTTGTTAGGCTAGTAAAAATTAGTGACTAGTAAAAAAAAAAACAAAAATTGATGGTTTAAATCTTGTAAAAGTTGTTTTCCATTAAGAAGCCTCAGCTCATGTCGAGTTGGTTGAAGTTGGGTTTCCATTTGGAAGCAGCACTGTGACACTGCATTTTTAAAATAAGTTTCAAGCAGACTTCATAACAAAACCCTCACTGGTTTACTGGTCACCGACTGAGGAAGATCACATGCGACAGAATTGGGAATTCAGATTCCCAGGAAGACACAAGGAGCAGTGGAACGGGGAGTTTTAAGCTGGTCTGCCTGAGAAGACTCAAGTGTTACCTTAAGAGGGCATTTCTGTGTTTATAAATGGCTGTTTAGACATAATTTCTGTAAACTGCCTTGCCTGCTTCCTCAATTTAAGACATTTGATCTCCCAGACTCAAAAAATCACACATTATGTCACAAACTATATGACTGGTTTCTGTTTCTAGGGGTTTCTTTTTCCTTTTCTGCCATCATCTTGCTGGCTCTTGCTTAGAGTGAAAAGTTAGGGACCCTGGAGGACCACTAAGCTCAGCTAGGGTAAGCTTGAGTACAAGTAAATGTTTAGTTGGTAACTGTAGAAGGTGGTGCTTGTGCAGAGGAAGTTAGTTAACAGTCTCTGAGCTACATCACTGTTAAAGAACACTGATGATGTAGTCCAGTTGCTGATATAACCTGCCCTCGGTGAAGATAAAATGTCGTATGGCACCGAAACTGAAGTCAGAGCTCAAAATGTGCCCTACTTCTAAACTAAAAGCACAAATGGTAATGTATTTAAATACCACTTGCCATCACTTTACATTACGAAGCCAAAATCACAAAACCTCTCCTTTTTACCAGGGCTTTCTTTACACGCAATGGTAGGAGCTCAAAAGAACACGTCTCTGAGCTGTGGGTGGAGATGGCGCTGTTCTACAGAACAGCAGTGCTGGGCAGGACCTTGGAGCCTGCCCTGGCTTCATTATGCCACAACCCAGTGTGGCGTTACCAATATGTGAAACTGCCAGTGGGTGTCTCCAATTTTCAAAAGTGAATGAGCCTTTTTGGATACTGGGTGTTCAAAGCTCTTTCGAGTGATAGTCTTTTCTCTGTTCAGGTCATGTTCCTACACCAGTTTGGCTCTCAGACCTTTAGGAACTTCTTTGAGAATTTCTTGGCTGTTTCTCACCCATTTGCTTTGGATAGAAGCCCCCTTCTATCATTAGCATGCTTTCAAAAACTCCTTTTTCAGTGTCATTGCTTGTTTTTGTTTTTTTAACATAGAAATCATGCTAAATTGTCAAGTACTTTTGTTCTGTACTTGTCAGAAAAGCAGTTGCCTTTGTGCTTCAAGGCAAATTTAGCAATCCTCAGTAAGAAGCGCCACTAAAAAGCTTTCCTGTGCCTGCAGAATTTCCCTTTCACACCACTAGCGGGGAAGTCGCAGAATTCTCCTTCAGTTTGTATTTGATTGTAATACAAGTATCGCCTTTAAATCATTCAATGAAATCCTTCTGACTTTTGCTGGTGTTCACGATTTTCCCCATATAAGTCTCAATGTTTTTTGATGGTGGCCAATGGTCCATTCAACACTAAGTCAAGGTAGTTAAGTTGTCGTCTATCATAATTAGGGTTGGGCAACAATTTAAAAACTGTGATCAAAATGATTCCCTGATCAACCACAATTAACTGCATTGGATACGTAAAATCTGGCCACTACCAGGGCATTTTAGTTATCCTGAGTTATCCTCAATGCATTTTATCTATTCTGGCTGAATACGGTCCATTCTTCTTACTATGAATATTATGCCAGGGCTTCATGGCTTCAGGAGCATTCACCCCTACTTTAGTGGCAGCATAAAACCTTTTTTACTGGCTCTCTTTTCGGTTACGCATTTTCTTTTGTTTATGATATCTTATCTCCACTTATGTGTGACTCGAATTGAAGCACACTAGGGTTTCTAGTACCATAGACTGCAACAGCATCTTATTGTGTGTGGCCTTTTTGCAAGTTTGACCAGCTATGATCTGACGTCCTGGAGAACTGCAGAAGAGTCTTGGAAAAATCCAGGGAAGTGTGGAGCAGTGGTACCAGGGACCCCAGTAACACTTGAATGCTGAATGTTTTTCAAACATACAAAACAGGAGTGCTATTTTTACAAACATTTCCTCATCATTCCTTGTGGAATGGTCTTCAGCAATTGTTGGCTTGGCCTGTAAAATCATGTCATGCTTCAGTGTGATTTTTTTTTTTTTTGTCTGCATTAGTACAGCAATAAACCCAACAAAAACACAGCACTACAGAACTCTAGCAATACCCTCTCATGTGTGGCATTTGGTTAATATGAGCAAAAAGCTATAAAACAATGTCAATGCTGTGGACTGAATCTCTGTTTGGCTTAATTAGTTGCTCATTTAAGAACTTGCACTGTGCATTCATGCATTGCTTAAAATGTTCTCTTTGTGACACCAGCTGACAGCATCCACAAAGGAGATTGACACAATTTTGTTGTTGTGATGATGCAAAGGTTGGAGGGGAGTGAAGGCACATCAGTGCTTAGAACAACTCATGGTTCTCCCTTCATTCACAAGGTGGATTTCAGCACATGAGCCCATTTAAAAGGCAGTGATTGCATTCAAATTTTTTTTTTTAAAAAAAAGGACTTATAGCAACAAAAGATCAAATTTAATTGTTTGAACATGATGTCAAAGCAGGAAGCTGCTGGTGCCGCAGATAAAAGTCTAGTGATACCGTGTGAAAATCTGGTAACATGAACAGAGTTCTGTTTGGAGGTACCAATCCAAAAGTGGAAAAAAATTACTACCATATTCCCATTCTGTTGTCATATTGTATACAGTCATATTGCCTCATTTGAAAATATCACATTTGCTTATTTACTAAATGTATTGCCACACACCAAGGAAGCTAGTTTGTTGTTGCCAGTTACACTCTGACCCTCTCACCTTCCACTGAGCCAAGCAAAATATGATGGGAGAAATGGAGAACCTTCTGCAACGTTTACTTCTTAAACCTTTGTTTTTTCTCTCTCTAATGCAATTCACAACTTGCTGCTTGATTTGAGGGCTACAGATCATGTCCTGATTGTTCTGGCTACCAAATCTAATGGGGCCTGCGAGCACTGGTTGGAGCCTGCAAAGTAAAAAAGCATGAGGGAGTGGGATAAGAGCAATTTGAGGATTGTACAGGTTTATTCAGAAGTGCATTGTCACTTAAGTGGAGTTGCCCCTGATTGCTTGTTACAGCACCAGTCTGCTCCTCCTTTGCATTGTTTCAAGAGAGCTTTGAGCTACTCCCTTATCTCTTTTCTTTTGTTCTACTGCAGGTGCCCCTCCGAGCGTCAGGCCCGTCTTGAGGCAGTGCGCGAAGTTTTCCTGGCAGCCTACAGTTCCACTGTTGGCCTCAAGTCAACAGCCCCAAGCCCTTCAGGTGCCATCTCGGGCTTACTGGAACAGTTTGCTCGTGGAGTTGGTCTGAGAGGCACCAACACAATCATCTAAACCTTGTCAATGTGACTTTGGACACTGTTTCTGCTTCCATTCACCTACAGCTGATTAAGGACATCTGTACTTGATACAATAAGTGCCAAACATCTCTGTTCATTTCAGGGATGAAGCTTTTGTTTTAGTTGTTGAATGTTTTGTTGTTGTTTTTTACATGGTCTGGTCATTTTTTTTTCTTTCCTCTGGCTTTTTCTTTGCAAAGTTGATTGGCCACTTTTAGGAAGGAAATGGTTTCAGCCTTGGCATCAAAAAGGGATTAGAGAAATGCCAGTGATCAGGAATTTTGTTAGGTCACTGACAGAATTCACAGCACTCTTTTCTGACAATCATGGCAGTGGCTGTCACATGTCAGGAGCTAATGAAATTTTATCTTTTTTTCCTTCTTTTTTTGCTGTTCTCAACTGGCCTGACCCCCTAGACCGTCTGTTAGGTGATCACTGAATATGAGGTGTGTCTGGATGAGTTGTTCCCAACTTGGCAGAATGGACTTGTCTAATCTGCTTTGGCACTTTCAGCGTGGGGAGTGTGTAGTCTGAACTTGCCCTAGCTTTATCTGTCAATGTCTGTGTTGAACTGCTTCTTGGCTGGTAACTGTTGGAATGAGTCCTTCACTGCATATGATCACAACCTATGTTTGTACTGGTGTAATGATGCCCCCATTGAAGTTTGAGGCTGAGTCCTTGTTGAGGTAAAGTCAACACGGGAGTTTGTCTATTCTCTGATGGTATCATGTCAATGTTCCACATGTAGGTTTGCTGCAGTTGGTGTGTGTCAGAGTCGGTGTGCCATTAGATGATAATCTTTATAAGGTCCTGTAAGAAACTTATCAAATGCTCTGTAGACTGAAGGTCCACACTGTTCAGTTGATGTGATGGGTCAAAAGGGGTGGAATATCATGAATCAGTGATGGCACAGACCTTTTTAAAGCTCCTAGAGAAGTCAATTGCCCAATTCCAGCCTGTAGGAGTGATTTTCAGGTTGTAACCAGAAAACAATTATGGCATGGTGCAACAGACACAAGTTTAATTTTGGTTTTATTCTTTTTTTAAACTGGCATGAGCTGAGTTATTGGACTGTTGGTTTTTTAAAGTCAAATAAAAGTGTGTAGAATGCAATTCACTTTCCTCTCAGTGTTGAATAAGCATTTTATTAACCTCAAGTTCCAACCTGAACCTGACAAATGGCATTCAGAGATGAACTCCGTGGCACAGGACTGGATCCAGGTGGTTCAAAGGACCATTCAGATGTGACGAAACTCACCAATTTCAGGAAGTCTTCTGTGTGGGTCAGCTAGAGAACCTGTTACCATTTACTTAGATGGAACTTGGATGTCATGCACAGAACATAACCTGATTAACGACCTGATTGATTTTCACACTTGGTTGCAAACTCAATGAAAGATTCTGTCCGACAGTATGGTTTTATTGTAGTTTTTAATGTGTCCTTTATTCTTTTAGCTGTTCTTGCCTTCAAATACTAAGTTGATTATCAAAAAGGAAATAAACCTGATTGACTTAGAAACCATTGTGGAGGAACAGTCCACCAGTCATAGCCCATCAGACAACACTATCATAGCAAACCTGGGGAGCCAAGGCAATTCCCACAAAGTGATTGCTTTTAGACTTGTGGGAATAAAGTCTTTTCAGTGTGTCAGTGCCACAACTCTTGCCCAAATGTTCCAACACTGTTTTCAGAAGCATGTGGGCATCAGGTCACCCTGGACCTGAAACGGGTGTTTCGGCCATTGCTGTTCCTCGGATAGTTCTCATTCTCCTTTTTCTGTCACCAACTTTGCTTGAAATGATTTTGACCTCAGGACCTTTTGCTGTGCCTTTTTATCCTCAACACTGGATCTGTTTTCTGTGCCAGTGTCAGGTCTCTTCCCTGTTTCTGGAATGATTGGGGGCGGGGGTTGTGCCTACTGAATATATGTTTTGTCGGAGCCTGCGAGCTTTGCAGTGACGTGGGCATTCACCCCTATTGCTCATTTGATTGCCGGTCCAAGCTGGGCCCCAGTTGTATTGTACTATAAAGCTCTTGAGTCTTACATACTCCTCCACCTCCAGATAGATCTTGCATCAGCCAGTATACAAATTTTAGTGGAATTGTAGTTCCTGTTATTGAAAGCTCTGAAAGATATGGGTTTTAATATTAAATCTAGTAGTAGATCCATTTACTTTGAAGTGAGACAAGAAAAAATGTTGTATGTAATACCCCAGAACCCCATGATTTGAATCACTAAGCAAAGGTACAAACAGATTAGCTCATCAGTGACTGAGTAAAAATGTTGGTGATATTTGAAAATACATGTAAAGAGGGCAATGATGTGCTGAAGAGGCTCTAAGGCTCTGTCCCTGAAGTAGGAGTCAATCTCGGTTTGATCTCCTGTCAATTCACTCTTAAATAAGTAAAGCTGTACCATAAAATCATGGAAAAAGACATTTGGCTGTCTAGTCAGTCCATGTTACCAAGGAGAAGAACCAATGCTGATGCTAACATGCTCGCAGCTACTCAATGAAGTTCAAATGGCTAGAATTCTGAATGTATGCAGAGGACGGATGAAACACCTTGATGAGTCTGTCACTACTCAACACTCAATCTCCCGCCGAAAGTTCTAAAGAACATACTTTTGACTCGAACACAAACTATCCTAAGTCGGTATTCTTTCACTAAGATGTAATTGATCGGGGTGGAAACCCACCCTGCACATTAAACACCTGCCCTTAGGTCTTTATTTCTTCACACAGGCATTTATATGAACTCTTTCCCTTATTCAACAAAGCTTTTTAGACTATCAAATAGATATTTCTGTATAAATCAGTGCTTGGTATGCCTTGTCTACAAATCACGCTTCATTTTGCACATGTGACTTAAAGTCTGGGTTCTTAAATGTAGCTTGCCTCCCTGCCATGTCAAATTTTTCACACAAATTTCTTATCGACCCCTAACTGACTTTTGCTTCTGTTGCAGGATCTTTTTCACATTCATATCAAATTCTCAGTCGATCGCAATTTTTTTTCTTTGTTTATAGCTTGAAGCCACATGGCATCATCTTATCAGACCTCGACTGAAGCAAAAACTGTTTTTATTTGCTACGCGAATGATGTTGGAACATTGGAATTTGATTGAAATGATGCATCACACTTGTTGAGGCATCATCTGTGTGGTTATTTGCCCCTCACATAGCTGATGCTTCATAGACAATGCTTCATTTCTGTTTCATTTTGTCCAATTCTAAAATAAACTGAATGTGACAGACAAAGAGATACGAGCGGTGCCACAAGTGGTAACTGAATAAAGCAAAACAAAGCAACATTTCTTTTGTTGATCAATTTCTGTTAGCACATGTCAGTAGCTGTAATACAAGCAGTTTTCTCTTTTTTCTGCTCTGTAATGAGGTGTTAACCTTTCACACCACTCAATCTATGTGCCTTAGTAGCAGAGCTGCTGTTGCATAAGCATGAACCACATGCCTCACATTCATGTTTCTGTGTAATTTTGAGACCATTTCAAGTGCGCTTTTCAGTTGGTACTTGTGAAAAGTATACAGAACTCTGGTCAAATTTACAAGTAAGTCTTTTTTCAGCTCAGTCAAGTACTTGCCAACCTCTGGTAAATCTCATCCAATGCCTTTTATTTCTATTGGTCAAAGTAAATCTGCAGAAAACATCTGCTTTTTCTAACCCAATGTGAATATGCCAGGGCTTTTGGTGGTGCTGTAGTCCGCAACATCACATTATCAAATTCACTTTGGCCTCCTGTAGAATTTCTCATTGTAATTGTACCGATTGTGATATTTATTCAATCTTCATTCATAAATGCAGTAAGAACAACACAATGATTAGCAGATTTAAGCAGAAGCAAAACGTGTATCCATGCTTAAGCAACTTCAACTGTGCTATGGTATTCGGAAAGGGAAAAAAAACGGCTACAAAATAAAGTTTGCTCATAACCCCTCAAATTGCTTTACAAGCCAGTCTCTCAAAAGCAAAAAAGTCTCACACGTTTCTTCATTTCAGATGATCATTATTCCATCATTTTACACCAATACAGTGAATGTGGTAACAGGACAATTATTCTTTATCAACTGAGTGGCAGCTTCGGCCTAAGTTTTACTGGTGCACTAAGTTATTTTGTGTGAAAGATGAATGCACATTAGCCCTGTCTTTGATTTTTTTTTTTCAGCTGTTTAGAGAACGACTTTGTAGCTTTCTCAATTCTGGGTTGCAACACCAGCCGTTCACCATCATATTGTCAACTATGGGCTCGCTGTCTGCAAGAATGTCAGCCAGTTCCTGCGCTTGAAGTTGCATAAACCTGCAATCTGTTTTGATGTGATAAGCCTCGTTGTCTTAACCCTGTCACTACATACCATTTGATTCAGGGCAGCTACAACCAGCACATTGGGGGCCACATATCTGCTGTTCAGTCTACAGTGACACTCAGCGCAGTCGGAAGCTTCTCGGATAGGTCAAGGTGTTTATTTTGCTGTTTCAATAAACTGTCTCTGCATTGAAATGGACCGACTCTGCATGATCCTTCTAGCCTTAATCAGTGCAAGTGCAGTGCAAGTCATCATGGGCTGAATGACTCTACAGTTGGAAAGATAAATGTTCTTCCATCAGCATGTTTGAATGCTGTCATTGAAATGACAGTACCCCCATCCCCCCACAACATGTGGCTCTACTCTATGACAAGCCTCAGCCTTCATGGAAGTCTGATTTACAATAGGTTCCACAACTGTCACCATAATTTTCTCAGGAAATCTGCAAAGGAACTTTTTCTCATCTCCTTCTGGTGGTTTGTCCATTTCTTATCCCCACCTTTATGCTCACCCTTCTATGACACAGTGCAACAGTTACTCGCAAATGACGATGGAAACCCTCCACACGACATACAAAAAGGACACAGACAGACCTTGTTACTGCACCACATCTCGCCAATGAAATAGTCCTTACAAATAACCAAAAAAGTTACATTTACGAACCTACACACAAAACAGGAAAAAAAATCCAATCAAAAAAAGGCCATAGGTAGGTTGCAATGCTTTAGTATATATGTATAAATTCAACTTTTTGGTTTGCCAACACACAAGGTAATTCGTGGGACCTACCTTCTGTTCAATTAGGCTCAAATGTGACAAAGAATCTTTCTGAGGCTTTATACAGGGCAAGTTCCCACAACCAGACCGGGGGCCTCATGTACAAAGGGTGCATACGCACAAAAAAGTGGCGTACGCTCTTTTTCATGGCAACGTTCAGATGTATCAAGAGTGAAATGAGCGTGGAAAAGTGTGGCGCCTCACGCAAACTTCATAGCTGGCGTACACACATTTCTACCGCTGTGGATCATTTGGCGACACTTAGAGGTTGAGCTGGGAAACTGTTCTAATAAATAAGTGTGAAAACAATTCATCCTCAGACTGTGATGTGCACATCACAGGACTCATTTAAATATGATTTGCATATTTAAATGAGGGTGTGGAAAGGGAGGGGCTGGGTACTCCAACATCTGCGCTCAATTCCACGTCGATTGCGATGTACAAAGGAAAAGTGCTTGGATTTATTCGTACGCACAGATTGATACATCTAAATAGTTTTGTGCTTATGACGTTTTCTGGATTTGAGCGTACGCCAGGTTTTAGTAGGAAATCCACGCAACTCTTTGTACATGAGGCCCCAGGTCCTTAACTGCAAAGTGTACCGCCCAGTTCCAATTCCCTCCTTTAACCCTCAAGCTCGAACCTAAAATGTTAAGGGCGATCTTGTGATTTAGAAATGGAACACCCCTTAATGCAGTTACACCTTCAGACTGTGTGGGGCACCACTACGCTAAGCGGCGTTCAGTCTGTCAATATACAAAATATATAATATATAGAAAATTGAATTGTCCTAAAGGAATCAAATTGGAAAGTTTGATTATTATTATTTTTTATTATATTTTATCATTATTCAGTCCTATTGAGTATGTGTGTGCATGTGTTTGAGTGACCCCCCCCCACCACCACACAGATATTTATATATCCGTGAAAAGTTAACAGCTGACTTAAAAAAAACGCATAGAATTATGAGTAAACGGGTGTCGTTTAATTTTGTTCTAGCTCGGAGCGGGTTGCAGTGCTTTTCTAACTACCGCAGTGCTTTTATTTCTTTAAGCGAGGAGCTGTGTTCAACTAACTTCCGGTGTGAACTTCCGGCGTGGCCTTACGACTTCCGTTGTGGATAAAATGGTGGCGCCCTTATCGCAGCCAGAAGGTACTCTTGCTCAGTTTCGACACTCTGTGTTTCGTTCGACTGGATCAGCCCAGACCTCATTTGCATACAGTTGTCTGGCTTCTACTTTCTTCAAATGAGGCCCAGGCAGATCTGACCCATCACATCGCACCTCGGAAACGCACCACAACCAGCAAGTTCACTGGCTGTGGGTACAAGCCAAATAACATATCAACTGTTTTTGTTTCAATGAGGACTGGATGTGGGCGGGGTTGAATCGTGGGTTGTATGTGGACGTCCGTGAAACGGGGGCGAGGCCAGACCTGTAGCCCCGCCTTCCCGCAGGCGTCTGTGCCAGCTGTGCACTGCTTGATGGATTATCTCCGTCAAGTGAGGCGGGCCTTTCTTGTGCCGCTGCTACAGGGACACCAAGATGGAAATCCAGGGGCTCTCTGATGCCCACATCTACTCTCAACATGGCGACCTACAGAGAAACACATCGCCCCCGTATCAATCAGCGGGAGGTTACAGACTTCATTTTATATCCCCAGGAAAAGTCACGGACAGTTGTAAAGAACTGGTCAGGCCGCGGATCGACATCAACAACACAACGCCGTCAGCGTTTCAGGTCGCAGAAAATGCGACCGCGGCGGTATGTTCGCATGATGTCAAACCGCAAACAGCGCTCGGAGCCGCTGCCCCGGAACACGACGTGGCTGTGGGACACGTTCAAGTGAACACGGGGGAAGGAAACGAAGCCAGGTCGCTCCCAGGTTCAGGGGAATATGCTCCATCAGTCCGGAAGTCCGGAGTAGCAGTCGGTGCCGGTGCGTTGCAAATGGCGCTGCCTGTACTCGGGGTGGAAGAGGAACCGACGCCGCAGCCGCAGCAGCGGACGTTCGCGCTCCCAGGTTTGCGCCAGCAGAGCGATGGCGGCCGCTGCACGGCTGCTCCGGGGTCTCTGACCACAGCAGAGCGCGCAGAGAACACAGAGGACGGACTGGACGTCAGCCTCCATGCACAGAATGGCGGAGCAAGCGAATCCCGACAGGATGTACCGAATGAAACCAGAGATCAAATGAAAGGTAAAAAGAGCGACTGCTGCCAGCCGAGCCCGAGTCTCTCCATGGAGGCTGAGAACAACAGCAACTTCGTCGTCTGTGACTCGAATGACAACATGAACAGTGTGGATTCCCAAACACTGAAAAGGATCGAGCATGGTTTTTGTGCACCGAGCAGCAATCCTGCCTCGATCAACGCCAAACAGGCAGCCTGTCGCCACCGAACGGAGAATGTCGTTTTGACAAACAAATATGGCGATAGGATTTGTGGCCAGATCTGCACCGAAAACAATGAAGGTAAAGTTGACGGGGAGTTCTTGGCACGCTCCCACCTTGATGAGAGCATCAACTTCAGACCAGGGACGACCAAAGCCGTGGAAACGTGCGACACATCAGATTTAATCACGAGCTCGACGGGCCCCCACATTAGCGTAGATTCAGCCTCCACAAGTGAGCCTGCTGGTGAGACGTTTTCCGGAACCATTACCATCAACAATCAGAGTGTGATAGTGACCATAGAAAACGGACTGCTGACTCTTGCTGCTCCACCAGAGGGATATGTGCATAAGGAAGATGACATGGTCAGCCTGAAGGAGCACCTTGGCATGAAAGACCACGAGGACATTGTTCTTCTGAACTATGACAGCGGAACTAAATCTATTGGGAAGATCAGCACTCTAGCAGTAACCAGCTCAGGCCACCAGGAAGAGCCGAAACATGGATTGTCTGCCAGTGACTCTGAGCTAGCACTGGTGGATGACTGCAACTTGTCAGGGCTGACTATTCCAATGGACACCTGTTCTATTGTCAAGCAGGAGGCAGGGGTGCTTTGTACTTTAACGGAGACAGATTTCACTCCTTCATCCCAGAGTGTCACTGTTGCGGACTGTGACCATGTAGGAGTACAGTCTGTCCCACTGATCAGGTCTAAGAGAGAGACTGCGACAACACTTTTCTGCCCAGAACCGGGCTGCTCCGGTGCATTCCGTACCCGTCAGAAACTCAAGGTTCACCTACTGAACCATGCAGACGACCCACGCCCATATCAGTGCATAGTGGAGGGCTGTGGCTGGGCTTTTGGAACTTCTTATAAACTGAAACGGCACCTTCAGTCCCACGACAAGCAGCGGCCACACACATGCCAGTTTGAAGGCTGTGGGCGCAGTTTCACCACAGTCTACAACCTCAAGGCTCATATCAAAGTCCACGAGCAGGACAGTGCCTTCATCTGTGAAATCTGCAGTGAGACGTTCCGCAGTGCAACGCGACTGTCCAATCACCAGAGAGTCCACTTTGAACCACAACGACCTCACAAGTGTGAATTCCCAGGTAACACAAACTGTTCTCAGCATATGTTTTTCTCACTTCGTCATTTCTGCTTTGACCATTTGAACCTTTTGTCATGCACTCACTCAATGTTCTTTGACACAAAACCACAATACCTGCCAAACTATTTGAACTGTACTTGATAATAACTTTGAAATCAGGACACAAATCATTGGAGGGTTGATGAAGTGGTGGGTGGGATGCAGTTGTCTTTGTTTTATAATGTTCTAAGACGCACCGATAAAGAAATAGGCATAACACTGATATTGAATGGAATGATGATGTTGATCAATGTAACATGTTTCCCATTTCCCTTATTTTGCTCAAGAGTACTGTCAGTGCTGTGCCATGAGAAATTAAACTCTATAGTTATAAATGATAGTTGGAAAAGCACAAAGTCCATCTGCAAATTCACAATAATTACTTGATCAATATGAAAAGATCCTGCCAATGAGAAAAACTGCTTTATAACACCCCTGATTCTCCTTGTGGATGCTTATTCATTATTTGCCACCTGCAATGTGATTCGTTATGGCTGAAAGTCGCGTTGCCATACATTGCAGCTGCATTTGCCACACAGCTTTCATCAAGATGAGGGCCAATGTGACGGGAGACACTGCAAGGCATTCATCCCATCCATGCCAAGGTGTTCCCCTGGTTTGCCATGCTGCAAGAAGAGTGCACATGGAATTATAGAGGTTAAAATTCTTAAACTACTTCTGGGTGAACGGAAAAGAGGTTCATAACAGCCATTTCGTTGTGGTTGTAGCTTCATCATGTGATCCGCAAACTATAGTTTCACAAGGCCAGACACAAGCCCCCCTTTCTTTGAGATTATAAGTGAGGTTGCCAGGTCTGCCAGTTTTTCCATGGCATTGTTAATTTCTATTTTAATATGCACTTGACACCCAAAGACAAAATTTGACAACTTCTACCAGTGTGGGACACTTCAGTTGCCATCTGCGGAGTAGTAATCAGTTGACACAATTGTAAGCCAATACATCCCCAGTTAGTGGTGTGTTTTTGTGTTTCTGAATCTGGAACTTGGTAATTGCTCACTGATGTGTTGTTTCACCATATATTCTTCATGTTCTGTGTAGGTTGTGAGAAAACCTTCATCACCTTCAGTGCCCTGTTCTCCCACAATCGAACTCACTTCAGAGAAACAGGCCACTTCACATGCACCTTTCCAGGGTGTGATAAGACTTACGACAAAGCCTGCCGCCTCAAAATCCACATGAGAAGTCACACAGGTAAGATGGTTTGAGTGTGATGACTGTTATTACTACTACCTTCGGTTGAGGATGGAAGCCTGAGTGCTGTTCGGTTGCTTCTCCAGTCAGGCGTCCGACGGATTGGTGAAATGATTCAAATTGGACTTTACCTGCATGTGCAGGAAGTGGAACAGTGATTCCAACCACACTTGTTTTGAAGACCACTTGATGCCCAGTTTATGCCACAGGTGTCAAACTACGGTCCTGGAGGGCCAGCTTCCTTGCTCCACCACACCTGAATTAATTCAATGATTGCAGGCTTTTCCCGAGCAGGATGATGACACACTAATTTAAAGCAGGTGTGTTGGAGCAGGGAAACATCCAAAACTCTTAGGATGCTGGCCCTCCAGGACCGAAGTTTGACACCCCTGGTTTATGCTATGTGACTTCAGGCTGTGGCAGGTAAAAAGTAACTAATGGTGGTGAAATCTTCTATCGTGCCTCCAAACTCGTGTTCTTGGGCTGCACTGTGGTACAAGTTCACAGGCAGGGGGCATCCCAGTCAAGCAACCGAAGATGAACATGACAAACTGCTGACAGTGTCAGATGCTGAGAATGGAGCTCCCAAAGAGATGCCTCCAATGACCCACATGTACCAAAGCACCAATAGAAAAGGCAGCATGAAATGATGTTGAGCAATACGACACCGCAACCATAAATTCAAGTTTTGAGCCACATTTGTTTCTTCATGCCTTCCTCCTAAACAGATGTGAGGACTGTTTCATACCTGGCATCATTATTTTGGGAACAGGGATTGATAATTGACACAGCATATGCTGCTTCCTAGCATTCTGGTAAGCGCAACTATCAAGACATTACCAAAACCAGAGAGCACCCAGACTGAGACAAGACCCAGACCACGATTATTTGATTTAAAAAATGCAATGAAAGCAAAAGCATTGAGTTTCCAGTTGACCAAAAAGTCAGTTGGTGTTCAGCAAACAGTTCCAATAACAGCATTGAAAATGAAGTATAGTTAAATTTGTGTTTGCTGATGTCAATGTGTGTCTGGAAGAAGGTGGTGATGAAGTTGTGCTCCAGGTGCCCCTTTTGAATTTTTTGCCTTGTGCTCCATGTCATTTTATTTGAGCACACAAATGCCTTCCTAAAGAGATATCTTAACTCGGGTGATGTTTTCCAGCTTTTGCTGAGTCTCTTTTCTTGTCTGTGTCAATCTGTCACGTGTTCTTTGTTGTTTTATGTCACATCATGATGTCAAGTAAAAGCTCAGCCTAGCATAACGAAAGGACATGCTGGACAAACCAGGAGACTGTAATTCTAATTCAGCAACTAAATCTCTCACTGTTATCATATTAGTCAATTACCGTTGGTCAGGTGTCACGGCAATATCAAACCACACAGACGAAAGTGTTTAGTAAAGAATGCACACGAGCTAATGCAATGTCACTAGCTTTTCAGCAGGGCTTTTCCAAGTGCATTTATCCCAGTGTCGCATCACACTCCTCCATAGAAAGCCGTTGTGTGTGTCGCTGTATTTTTTTTTTTGTTGTTTTTTTTAGGCGGCCTTTTTTTTTTGACGACGTGCCCAGGTAAACCCCATCTAATCACTTCCTGGTAATGTGCTGCAGTCACTGAAGTTTGTTGTTTCTTTTAGTCACTTTGAATTGGAGCATTTATCATTCACTCATATTGATAACAAATCCTGTGCAATTCAAAGGGGTATTTGTAATTGAGTAAACAAGTGATGCTTTTTCAAAGCTGAAATGCTGCATGCTTCTGATGTGCCTTTGTCATATAGGGCTGCACAATTCCAATTCTGAATTTGATAAACAGTCATTGCTGCCACAATTGTAGGAGCATTTACATTCATGCTTTGCATCATCCTAGACAAACTATGAGCCAACATGCAAGCGACAAGCAGGATGACACCACTTCATCAAGCTGCCTGACTGACATTCTGTGTGCACAGAGCAGCCATAACCACTTTTCAGTCTTCAGCAGATGGATGTCAGTCAGGTTCGCAGAGCAATCGCTTACGTTGCACAATTCAAAGGTCGAGAGCAGAAGTAATACTTCATTTGGATATGAGACACTACTGCCACATTGTGGATTTCTGGATTTCTGCTGAAAGTTGCGTCTGTGCTGCAACTTCTTTGACTCAGAAAAAAACTCAGTAGGACGAATACATACAAGCCGAAGCTAAAGGTGTCTCACGACATCCCCATTTGTGTTCAACACCAACCCAGAAACCATGACAGTGGCCTTGCATGAACTGACACAAAAGCCTGCACTGCATTCAGTGCTGTGTGCAAGGTATCAGAAGAAAGTTAAAGGCGCAGTCCGAAGCTGTTCCTCGTTTCTTTTTACAAACACTGTTCAAACTGAGAGCCCCTCCCCTCGGACTAATCAGTGCCCGTCCAGTCTCTTCCAGCACTGCTAGTACACACGCACCGGTCAACACCGGCATTATTGTTCACAGTTATTTGCCATGAATACAGAGAGACTGCTTACAATGCACGATAATGCTGTTGTCTACTGGCAGCCTAACTTACGAACAAATATGCTACTCAGTTAGCAGCTTAGCATGCCGCTAAATTAGCAGGCTGTCAGTAATGCAGTTTGCATGTACCTGTCCAAGAGTAAGCAGGCCAAACCCGCATCGCTCTTCAGTCCAAGCCTGTCCTTCAACGCTCGGAAGCAAGTGACAGCGATACCAATGTTGACTCTGGTTTTCCAGCGTGCACTATCTAAACCTTTCTTTGCTGCAGAGTATTTCCTTTTTTCGTCGCAGCTTCTGCCATTTTTCAAAAGTTTCAGTGACTGTCTGACATCTCCCAGTCGATGACTTTCCCCACAGAACGTCACACCCATCCCTCCGTCTTTGGCTGGAGATAAAAACACAATCTCCACCATGAAACGTCCCGAACAGAGACAAACAAAAGGGAAGGATGAAATACAGCCAGGGGGAGGGGGAGTTGCAAAGAAACGTCACTACCACTCGAGAGTAGAGACCTGAGGCGACAGATTGAGCTGGTTTTCACCTTTTTAAATCTAGTGTTTATTTTCGAGGGGGAACCTCGGACTCCACCTTTAAGAAATGACGCAAGTAAAATCAAACTCAAGACAATATGTTTTCCCAAAGTTAACGTCTAATCCTGATGCGAAGATACTGATCAGAACTATAGTTGTCATTGTTTAAACCAATGACTTTGCTGCTGTAATTTGGTTTTTGTTCAATTACATTGGATGTCTTCACAATGTCCTTGTGTCTTAGCAGCTGGCTTTTGCACTTTAAACTCCCATTGCTAGGCAGTTTTAATACAAAAAGCTCTTTGTTGTGGAAACGTGGGTACTGTATTGAATGGTATGATGAACTGTGGACTAGTGAAATCATGGTGGGACAGGGACTGGAAAACACATTGTAAATGTTCTTCTTTCTTAACTGGTTGTGTATTGGTGACTTGGATAAACCAGAAGTTTACTTTGCTGTGTACAGGTGAGAGGCCATTTGTGTGTGACTCTGAGGGCTGTGGCTGGTCCTTCACTAGCATGTCCAAACTGCTTCGTCATAAACGGTAAGTACCTGTTTACCACACATGCTTTCTTCACAGTGTTAAAAAGGTAGAAACGGTTCAATCAACTACAGCTTGTAGTACCTCCCCTTGTGTGAAGGGGCAACTACAAATTTTCTTTGTAGTACTTCGACTGATGACTTTTAATGCCTTGTGTGGGCTGGAAAGCATGTGGTGTGAGACATGATCTGTACAGATCAGTTTTCACAGCAGAGGAGGCATTGATCTGTAAGCCATAGGTGAATCGCCATCACCTCATCTGGTGTATTTTGTGGAATATCTTGAATACACAAGGTATCAATCTGGTGTGTGTTCTCTTTTTATCATGATTTTATGCTGGGGTTTTTTTTAAAGTTCGGGTCTCCTATTTTTTCCACCAGGAAGCACGACGATGACCGTCGCTTTGTCTGCACAGAAGACGGCTGTGGGAAGTCCTTCACTCGGGCCGAGCACCTCAAGGGACATAGTATCACCCATCTGGGTACCAAACCCTTTCAGTGCCATGCAGAAGGTACAAATGTAGATGGAAACTTTGACAACAAATTAAGACAGTATTGCACGGGAATGCACATGGCTACGATTTGGCAAATAAAAAACTGACTAAAATTATTGGTTCAGGATTTATTTGTCTTTTTAAATTGAGCATCTCATGTGAATCAACTGGGGGAGGTGTAGCTACGTGCATCAAGTGCCCACTCTGCAGCAATAATGAAGTGAGCAGAAAGGTGTCTGTAAGTTTTGACTATTGAGAGATAGAATAAATGGATTCACAGGAAGACTTTGCGTCAGTAGCGAGCAGCTTTTCTTGGCATATGCCATCCAGGCAGCTGCCTGGGGCTTTGGCCATTGGAGGTGGTGTCCCTTTGCTTTTGAATGGATCACAGACCCTGAAAAGAGCATTCAAATGTAGGGACCAAGAGAAAAATCTAAAATGTGCATCCCTCGTGTGACTGCTTGTTTGTGTTTTGCTTCTTATGTGGCTGGTGTTAGACACAATTGTTGCCAACAGTAATGTTCATCACATCTTTTTTCAGGATGCAGTGCCAGGTTTTCAGCCCGTAGCAGCTTATATATTCACTCCAAGAAGCATAAGCAAGACACCAGCACCCTGAGGACCCGCTGTCCTGTCGCCAACTGCTTTAAGCATTTCTCGTCTCGCAGCAGCCTCAAGAGCCACATGGTCAAGCACCATCACCTCAATGCTGGTACTATATCTTTGTGTTGCCCGATGATCAGAGAATGATTCATGTAGAATTTGCTTTTTCCAATCAAGAAAGGAAGGTTTTATTGAACACAGAGCTACACTATTTAATGTATTACAAACATCTACTTTGGTGCAATATTGAAAAAAACCCGATAGAAATTATTCTTACAATTCCACAGGTTGTTGACATTTGGTAAATCTTATAAAGTTGTCCCAAACTTCCTAACAAGGGGTCTGGGACTCCCCTACTTTTTTGGGCAGGGGTCTTCTTTGAAATTGACAAAATAGGATTGGGACATTTTAAAAGAAAAAAAACCATAGCAATACACGTTTGTCGTATCTAGGATAGAGTGGGAAAATGATCCTTTGCTTTTATTTTGAAGGCTTCTGCTGATATTTTTTTTGACAGCATTTGGCTTCATATGATCCACAGGCTCTCTGCTGGGCATTTTTGTGGGGGCTCCAAGGTTACTGTTTGTCGGACTGTTTCCAGTTATTTACAGCCTTTTGTCCTTGAAGTGTCACTCAATTGGAGCCAATCACAGTTAGAATCCATTCATAAGCAGGAAATCAGTCAGCAAAAAACAGTCTGACCTGACAGAATTGGAGATAAACTACTTGTTTGACAAGAACAAAAAGTGACTTTGTACAACAATAAATAAATGTTTAGTTTTTCTGTTCAGGACAGGCTGGAAGAATCTTTTGTTAGCAACTGAAGTAATGTTTCTCATTTCAACATGCTAGAAACACTACCATTTATTCGAGTGGCGCTGTTTGGAGCTGATGAATGCGAAGCAGATATTAAATATAAGCGCGGTCCTTCCTGTTTAAAACTGATCACATGAATTACAGGGAACGAAGGGATGTTTTTTGCTTATAACAGAAAATGCCCTTTTTCAGTAGAATGACTCAATATTTTTGCTGTGATTCTTAATTATTGCATGTTCTGCCTGCAGCACCAGTTTTGTGGTTGTTTCTTTCTGTATATATATCAATTTTGCAAAATAATAGTGACTACTTTATAACTGGACACATGTTCACTCAACTTTTCCCTATACACTCCCAGAAGTCCTCTGTCAGATGGAGACCACACCGACATTGACCCCTAGCAGCGAGCTCCTCAGCTCTCCTGCCACAATGGTGGCAGGCTCTGGTGTTGTTGGGGGTGACCAGCTCACCAATTTGGACCTCAGCTCTCTTTTCTCTGCTGTGCCTGGAAGCACTGTGTCTCCTGCTGGCATTGGAGTGGGCATTCCAGTGGGCGGAGGCTGCTCTAACAGCACCTTTACCATGGATCTCTCCCTGGTAAGCTCGGGCATCCTCACCATCGACCCATCCTCTGTGGGCACCACACTCGGAGGTGGTGCGAGCACCACATTGGCAAAAACTGTGGACCCTCTTATCCTGACAGCCAGTGCTGACATTGGTCCTCACCACAGTCTGGAGGGCACAGTCGGTGATGTTTTGCCTCCACAAGGAACACTCAACATGGATGATGTGCAGACTGTGACCTCGGAGGCCTTGGGAACCATTACAGCTATCACAATGCAGAGTGCCAGCTGTTCTGCGGAGCCCTCTCTGCAACATCCTCTCAGCTCTTCTAGCACCCTGACTATGGAGTCCTCAGCCTCCCTTGCTGTGACACCAGGAGCTGAGCTGCTGGCGTCACCATCTAAGGTGATGAATGTGACTGGCCAGGGGAGTGCAGGGCCTCTGCTGGGTTGTGTGGAGGTACTTGGAGCTCAGGAGGGAAGAAAAGTTCTCAGCCAGTTTGTCTTCTCGAATCACAGCAGCAGCTTTAGCCCACAGAAAGACACAGATCACGGAGTTGGGTCCCCTCCTGGCTTCCTGGTAAGCAGCCTGATTTCTCATTTCTCTTCTGTATACCTCTTCTTTTTTTTTTTTTTTTTTAAATACAAAGACAAATGTTTGTAAAACAACAGCAACAACAGTCTGACAACAACTTAACATGTTTCATGGATGAGTTATTCCTCCATAATGTCTGCAAGGGCCACAAGGTCCTGGGTCCTTCCATGACATAACAGTGGCATAGAGAACCAAACTTTCATTTGGTTACTAGCAAGATATCCTGATTAGTGACATCCCCATTTGGAATTTTCAGGCTCCCAGAGATCTTTGTAAGCATGGACCTTGATCTTACAGTGGCAATGCAAGTCAAAGGAGAACTATTTTAGTGTTATTAGACTTTTGAATTTACTGGCTTGTCATTAACTGAAAAAATTTGTCTCCTTTGTTTTGCGTTTTGTTAGGAGAGTGGAGGTTCAGCCAGGACTGACTACAGAGCCATTCAACTGGCAAAAAAGAAAAAACAGAAAGGCCCTCCTGCCAACTCTGGTAACACACATTTCTGAATTGAAATTGTTTTCTGAATGTGCCTCTTTTCTACTACTTAACCACTCACAAAACCACAGCCCTCTCAACTTCATGTGACCTTCAGGTTAGCTGAAGAACATTGCTTAGAAAAACTTCATTGTAGTATGTAATGCACACTGTTTCTGGACTGCAGCGCAGTTGAGAAAAGTTTACTGTGGTAACCAATCGTACTTTTCCGTCAATTTGATGGATGAATCTAGGTTCGATGGTACACTTCTCCCAGGAGGCATCGATTGATCTGGGGCATACAGAGAGACTTTTACTTCACCAGTACCTGATAGCATGACAAGATTTGGCACACATGACATGGCTGTGTGTGCGATAAACTGATTATCAGTGCTAATATTCAGCATTTTGACTTGTGAACAGAGGAATGGAGGAAAAACATGTTCACAATCGCATTGGGTGCGCACCGCCCAAACACCGCATCAGTGCAAGACAGAGGCAATGTTCTACTCGCTGCTCACTATCAAAGCTTGTCTGAGACCAACAGATCCAGCATTCCAGCTGCTTGTTCTATAGCAGTCTTCAACAGCCTATCCCTCATTAACAGAGATATCCAGAACACACTTTTGCCAAAGCGACCCTATAATTGAGGTCGTTTCATTTTTTGGAATCTTCAAATTTCAAACAAACCTGTTTATTTCCTGTTTATGAGGCAACCAAATAGGAAAAAATGCCAAGGGGGTGAATACTTTTGCATGGCACTGTTTAAAAAAAAAAAAAAATCCATTTACAGAAAACTAACTATTTTTGACACGCTCTCAAACCGAGTGGTCGTGTCGAGTGAAGCCAAGCAGCTACTGAAGGAAAAGTGCCACGTATTTTCCTCTGCGACTTCACGTGGCATCTGTCAGAGAAATGTTAGCAGAGTGCTGAGCCGCTTGTGATACAAACATAGTTTCTGAAGCATGACTGAAAATTAGGGATGCACCAAAATGAAAATTTACTGCCGAATAACATTAAAAATGCTTGGCCGAATGCTGAATACCGTATTAAATGTGGTGGTTCAGTTTTTATTGCATAAGTAGCCTAGAATAATTTTGTAGACATTTTTCCATCAAAGTAAGTGTTTATTGAGGATATTCTGGCATTTTTAAATGTTCCAGCAGCCTTTGCTTTTCAAAAAAGCAAAGTTTTTATTTACATTACAAACTGCAAATCTTTGCTTGCTCTCCGACTAGGGTTGGGCATTGTTTGCAGTTTCACGATTCTGACTCCGATTCTCACTATCCATTCCTGTTCAAAACGATTCTCGATTCTGATTGTTTGAGGTGCAAGAGAGAGGAAAAAAACAGGCCTTTTTTTTCAGTTGAAAAAGCCTTTACATGGGCCATTTTTATTTATCACAATCCATTAGTGAAACACTCCCTTGCAGGGGCATATACTTTGGGTTTATTGAAAGGATCATATCCCTGCAAACAGAAAAACAAAACAAAAGACGTCTGTTTAAAAATGATTCTTGTTTTTTACTAAAGAGCATAGCAGCAATGTGCAATTAATACACACTTAAGCACGTTTATATGGTGTGATGTTTCTAAATCAAACGTGCACTGTACCAAAGGCAAATCTGTCAATAAAGTTACCTTAACTTAGGTCAAGGGGGAAAAAAAGTAGCAGCGAGTACCAGCTATGTTAGTTAGCTTAACATTATCATTTACTTAACGTTACCTAACTGTGCATCGCTAAGGGGATGCAGCCTTTTTACCACATCTGCCGTTACTTTTCTGTGGCACTCTGCAATTTGCTCCGCTGACCGCTTTCCTCTTGCTGCCATGGTGAATGGGGTTTGTTGTTTGTTTTGCTGGCTGAGGTTGTGAGCCGGTTAACGCAGCAGCAGCAGCCTATGCTCAGACTGGCTAATGTTGGCTTACTTTTATTTACGTGCTTGGCGGCTTTTTGACACAGCGCCTGCCAAAAAAAGTACCTCCTCCTATAATCCTCAGGTGATATACGAACATCGTGTGGTTTATTCTATAGACATTACTGATCATGCATGGCAAAACTTGTGAATTGTGGAAAAATGCTAACTGATGTAGTTTGTATCCCCCTATCACTTTAGCTTTAGTTTGATGAAACTATTCCTGATTAGTTTCACCGGCATCCTGTGAACTATTTAGAGCAAGTAAATAAAAGCAACAAAGCCGCCGAGTCTGGCGTGATCATTAAGGACAGTGAACATACGAATATATCGAAACCATCCCATGCCTCTCCAGTAACTGTGGAAGTCACTACCCGTAATGTACAGAACAGCAAAAGCATTCATTTAGGTTATAATGTCACGCGTTATATTAATAAACATCTTTGACAATCAAAACAGAATCATAACAATCCACACTTAGTTTTATTGATAAGCTAAATCAGTATCTAAAGACGGAAGGGTGGCTCCACTCTTCCGAATGCATGCACGCTCCTGCAGCAGGGGACACAAATTCTGTCGGGGGGAACACTACTTTGGCAGGACACCGGATCTGGGCATTAGGAACCGGTTCCAAATAGAAACCGGTTTTCAATGCCCAACCCTATGTCCGACACTTTAAAAAATCGCCACACTGCCAACATTTTACCTGCCGCCAGGTCACCACGTCACTGCACGTTGTTTGATTGCGACATTGCATCACAGCCACTATTGGGACTTGGTTTTAACTCACCACTCCAAAGGCCGAATGGCACTATTTGGCCGAAGATATTTGGTGGCCGAATATTCGGTGCACCCCTACTGAAAATCACTGTGAGGTGCAACAGAGCAGCTGTGATTTGCTGAAGTAGCACCTGGTCTAAATTAGAGATTGGTCATACTTTTGAACAAAAACTCATCTCTAAATAAGAATTGCTTGCAGTTCACTGTCTTTCATGATATTTATTTTGAATGTTGATTTCCTGATGATGAGATATGACAATATATTGTGTTGTGTGGTTTTAGTGATAATGTCTGTGTGTACTCCAGGGACTTTGACCCCAAGAAAAAATAAGGGAGTAAAGGCCGCTGCGACTTCACCACTACTGGCGACCTCTGGTACTCGATATAATGATGGAGTGGCGCCAGCTGGTGGAGGCCTAACTCTGCGGGACCCAGTCACCGGCACACAGTATGTTCACATTCAGCTGCTGCAGGTGAGAAAAGCTGGACTGAATGCAGTCCAATGTATTGCATGCTTTTTTGTCTGTTGTGCCGGCACGGCAAGTGAGATGGTCAATCAGTCAGAAAGAAAACGTGGGGTTTTCTTTCTCCAGATTAAGATTATTTGACTTAAGTTGTTTCTCCACATAACACTCAGATGGTATTTGTCTAAAATCAGTCTGTTACAGATGGAATTATGTGCTGTCATCAAACGATGTAAGATGTTCAAAGCAGGACTTTGGATCTTGCGGAGTCTGACATGTCAACATGCCTGAAAGTACATGAACAGAAGCGAACTGTGACGTTCTGTTGAAACATGTGCTTTATGCCTTCAGGACGACCCAGCCCCTGATGGAGACCTGGCCTTCCAGCTCAGCTCGCAGCCCTCCAGCTCCCACTCTCAGCTGACGGTTGATCTGCCCGTCAACATTTTACAGGCAATGAACCAACTCCTCTCATCTTTGTTGCTTACTCCCATTTTTCGTTCCACTTTTCATCAAAACTGTAGTTGGTCTGAGCCATGGGTGGACAAAAGTAAGGTCACATAACAAAGGTTTATTGTTATGTGAATGTTTTAAAAAGGGAAAGAGCAGGAGATGAAAACAACTCTCTTTACAGAGGAATGACAAACTAATGCACTGAAATGATCAGAACCCTTTCATTGGATCTATGCTTCAATAGATTAGTTTCATAATCATGGCCATGAGGGTAAAAAATGTCAGATGTAAAATGTAAAGATTGATGGTAGCATCATTTAGATACTGCCCATTGTCAAGGCACTGCAGAAGTGATGGAAAAAATCAGTCCTTCATGCCAAACAGTGGCCAACAACTTAGTCATTGACTGTTTTGACATTCACTGTCAAATTTAATGGACAAACACTTTTGTTTAATTTTCCTTGGTTTGTCCCAATCCCTTCACATCATTGGCAAGTGTCTCGATACAAATGGCACTGTGGGCCACGTTCGAGCTTGTCAGCAGCTCGGAGGGCTCTCTTTTAAGAAGCAGGTGTCAGACAACCACAAAAAAGTGACAACCACAAAAAAGTGACAACCACAAAAAAGACAACCACAAAAAAGTCAGACAACCACAAAAAAGTCACACCTACAGACAATTTAAGGTTTTCAATCAACCTCATTTATGTATTGTGGCTGGAAGACAGAGTACCCACGCATGCACAGGGAGAACTTGCAAACTTGACAGAAAGGTACCACCTGGGTTTGAACCCAGGACCTTTTTGCTTTGAAGATAAGGCGCTCAGTGACATACCACTATGTGGCCCATGAGGCAACCAATGAGCACATGTTAAATGTAGCACATGACACAGACTGGTGTTGACCTTTATAAATGAGTTTAATCAGAAGACCTTTGAGTTGGGTACTGTTGACCAGTGCACAGTGTTCTTTCAAGTTTTTGTTGTGCATTGCTACTTTTAAGTGTGGTACATTTTGTGGCGTAGGAGAAATGCTTCATCACAATCCCTTGGCCTAAGAGGTGATATTTCTGCCCTGGTATTTTACTAGGGATGCTCCGATCAGGCTTTTGGGTGACGATCACCGATCCGATCTTAATGAAATCAGTATCTGTCGATCCGATATTTCCGATCACAGTGTCAAAAACAGCAATTGAATCATTTTATTTATGAACAAGTTTACTTCCAAGTAATAAAATGAAATAAAAAAGTGAAATGTTCGGATTCTTTGATGTGACTTGTTCTTAAATGCCGAATGAGGTTTGTGGTGTGAAACTCCACTGATAAGTTCCTCCACGAGGAACAAACATTACAAATAGCGTTTCTGTTGTCTTGAGTCCGAAATCTTGAAAAATTGCTAACCCGGCGAAGCCATTTTCTTTCACGTCAAACTTGGAGCGACAGAGAGCGTGCTCAAACCACATGACCATAACAAAGGGAGTCAGCCAATTGCCAGCTGCCTTTTTATGTGACCGTAAAAAGAAATTCTTTTACTCTTTTTCGAAAGCCTAAAATAAAATAATCCTTATATTGAAACGTTTATCCCTGTCATATTTTATATGATGGTAATTCTCGCGGATTTTCACCTGTTTTCTTTTCTCTTGCTCTCCTGGATTTCACGTCATTTGATCTACATTGTTTAATTGGTGATTTTGAAAACTCCAAGCAAAACCGATCATGGGCATATCGGCCGATCTCGGTCGGCGCCTGTCAGATCAGAGCACCCCTATGTTTTACAATCCTCTGAGGCGCCTCTTTGAGCAAAATGAGGGTACACAAAGAAACAAACTTTTACAAATGTAGTCATAAGTTAAAATCGAGCTATATGTTTTCCCACAGGAGCCCTCCGTGATGACGGAAGACGACAATGGCTCTGACAACTCCCAGTTCACAGGAAGCACAATTAACCTCCAAGACTTAGAATGATCATAACACGTTGGACATCAAGGGTCTGTTGTGCAAAGCCTTGCCAGCAGCGCATCACCGTCCCTATTCTGCGTCAATAACAGACCCCCAGAATGTGGGTCCCATCAGACTGCTTCATCGTCTCTGCTGATTAAATGGATGGCCGTTTTGGACACTTGCTTCATGTAAATTGTGTTGGGCGCAATCTTGGACCCACACACAATGCACCTTGAAAGGAGGCAACAAGGACCCTGGGTTCAGAGAAGTTGTGTTCCATTGTGAAGTCCAGTTTGTACCAAAATTAAAGCTGAGATCACTGTCATGTCAGGAAGCATCAGAAACGTTTTGTCTTCCGTATCTTGTGGGTGTTGACCATCACAATGTCTCTTCTACAGTGCATTTTGTCACTTGTGCACACAGTGTGTCTATGCTCCTGTTGCCTTACAGATGCATCATTTTATACATGCCTTTACAGGCAGGTTAGAGGCTTTAACTTGGCCCTTTTTTTACTCTCGCTAATCTTATTTTTCTATGGCAGAACCCATAAAGAAGATACTTGCTAATGTGTTTGTATAGAGTATGATGTGAATTACAACTTTTTTGTTGTCAATTTATTTATCATTGTTTGTAAAAACAAGCAAATAAAAAAACATACTGTGGTAAAGTTCTTTTCTCAATGTTGTCAAAGAGGAAGCAGATTTTCACTTTACGAGTGGGGGGGGCAAATATGAGGTGATGGGACCTCGTACCAGTTTCTCAAAGCACTTCATGACGATGGGCGTGAGTGCTAGTGGCCAGTAGTCATTGGGGGTGGTGATGTTGGTGTGTAGGGATGGAGAAGCTCAGAGAGGTAAGGAGGGATCAAATCAGTCATGAGAAGCAAATCATAGCCTCTGCACGCCTCACCTGGACGCTTGGCATTTGACCAGGTATTTATGGAGATTAAGTGGACTCTCCAGTCATCTCACACATTGGGTTTCCCCAATCCTTTGAAACCATTCACAAAGGCTGTTGATGAATGCTCAGGTTGTATGGTATCTATGCTCCTGCAAAAGCATTGGCTTCGCCTGGTCACCTATTTTTCAGGCAAACTGGACCCCTTGTCTCCCTCTTCAGCTGCATGCTGCAGCAGCTGCAGGAACAGCTGTCCCTCCCGAAACATTGTGGGTTACTCTCACTTCATTCTGTGTGCACATCCTTCTTGAGCAGTGCACGTCACATTTTCATGTTGAATCTTATCTCCATTGTCACACCTGTCTCTTCTACATGCTAAATGTAGAAGGGAAATGCTGCACCACTCTGAATCCAACTTCCATCCTACTTTAGCTTGATGAGGGAGAGCCTTTTGACTGTGCTGCCGCACACAAATGAGACGTGTCCTCCCAGATCTGACTTGACTGACTCCCTTGTCACTTGTCCTGATTTGTCTGCTTTGTTGATGGTTCTGCTTCCAAAAATCCAACTACTGGAGCTAATTGTGTGGAACTTGCTGTGATTTCTGAAACTGCTGTTGTCTCCTGTGCATTGCTTCAATGTCACCTCTCGGCACAAGTGTCAGAGCTTATTGCCCTCAACAAGGCTTGCACACTTGTCACAGATAAGTCTGTCACCATCTACATTGACTCTCATTATGCTTTCAGCATGGTGCATGATTTTGGTGCCCTCTGGAAGCATTGATCCTTCCTTGGTTCCCTTGGCAGATCCATCCTCAATCACACACTTGTTGCTAACCTTCTGGACACCGGATTTACTCCCGTAAACCCCCCCCCCAAATTACCCCAATTCAGTTGCGTTTGGCAATGCATCTGCTGATGCTGCAGCAACCAACTGCGCTCTCCCAAATTTGTCTCCCTTCCTTTTAGATTTTCCCTCCTCCCTCATAACCTGGCAATCATTCACTACATCCACTGAGCAAAGGTTGTGGATGACCTCTGGCTCTGCCTTTGAGGCTGGCGTTTAGGTGGGTCCTAACAGGAAACCATGCCTTTCTCATCATATCTTCCTTCACTTTGCCAAATTGGTGCATAGATTAGACCAGGTTTCAAATGGGGCATGCTAAACTTGATAAACACTCGATATTTCACGAAGGGGTTCTAAGTAACTGCTCAAACGTTTTGCAAATCTGGCCTCTGAGTTACACAGAACACAGGGCATGCAATCAAATATGTTGCTGAACACATTCAGATGGACTTCATTGAACTGTTCTTACCTGTCTTCTTTCCTCCTAGACATCTGGAGGCAAGTGACTCCTGCACTTCCATTTCCAGCTAATGGTCCTCTTCACACTCTCCCACCAGACGATGTTGACAATGTTGTGAATGAATTTCAATGAAATGATACAGGTCCTGTCACAAATCAGTGTGCTGGAGGAAATACTATATTCATGCACATCTTATTGTTACAATGCATTTTCTTCCTTACAATTGTCTTCAGTGAACTCGAAAGAAAGTTTCTGTAATGCTCTCGCTCCTCATCGCAATTTCTGACACAAAAGTGCTGCAACAAAGCCTCCTCTGTAGCACTAGAAATCATACGTGTCATTACTGTTCAGCAGAATAAGATCAATATCATAATAGAGTGGAGTATTTTTGTCAACATGCCAAAGTTTTTTGTCATGGAAATGCAATGATGGACCCAAATGCAGGTTCAGAGGGACGTAGGTGAAAAAGGATTTTTTTTTCAGAAGGGGAAAATCTGAGATGGGAGATTGTCGCTTTGCAGATCCAAAGGAAATGACTGAATTGTGGCTGGGGTGGAATGGATGGAGATGGCGTTGCATGTCAGCTGTCCAGTGAAGGTGGATGGAGGGCTTGCAAGCAGGTCTCTGACAAAAGGTAGTGCTGGGAGTTGTAGTCGCTGAAACAATGATCTGATGGTGTGTGGGAGTAAGGACACTTGGGATGTGGAGTGGACTCTCTTGGACCATAGCAGTTTGAGTTTCACAACAGAGGTATGTTTGATGATATGGACAATCCCATAGGGACCTTAGAACAAAACCCAACCTTCTGTCCGGGCTGGTAGCTGGGGGCTGGTGTTCGAAGACGGTCAGCATAGTGTCGATTAGCCGCAGCCGTGTTGACAACATGGGTGGGCTAGCTGGTACAACTGGGTTTGAGCAGACCTGGATACACTTGCAGTCGAGGCTCTCAAAGTCTCCACCACCTGGGTGGAGAGCGGGCAAGCAGGTCTCTGGCAGGAGGTAGTGCTGGTGATGGGCAATCGTAGCTGAAACAACAATCTGAAGATGTGTGGGAGGAAGCCTGAGGTTTAAATGCAGGACAGACTTTACGTCTCCATAACTCTTGGAAATGATCACAGACAGAAATGTAACATTGTTATTAATATCTGCAATACAACTACAACATAATTCACCAATTCCAGCACAAGATCCTTATTTAGCCAGCAAGAGTTTTGAAGCTTATCTAGTTTGCATTGGCATTATTATTACAGCCTTTACTTCAGTTGTGTGTCAAACCATTCATCTACAAGTGCTGTGATATTTTCTAAATCTCCTGCTGTCATTAATTACAGGTGCATTATTTGGTACCCTGTACTGATCTTCATTGTTTTGCCATTCAAACCGAATCCACTGATTTTTTCTCATGAATTAGCCCTAAAGAGACCTCACTAGCATTTGCATAGTAAACATCTCACCACTTGCTGCTACGATGGTCAGGTGTCTGCTTCCTGAGTGAATGATCAACCTGAGTATGAACCAACTAGGTGAGACCAAACCAAAGTCCACACCACAGTCTTTCTCACATTTCACAAGTTGTGGTATCATGCAATTTGGGGACAAACATATTTAACCCTGTTTGATAATGATTTATTATTTATTATTTGATTTATTATTTGTTGTCTTTTCATAAACTAGGGCAGATTACAAAAGGTGTATTTTCTGTTTTTGTCAAATCAAGAATAAGTTTTTGTCTCATTCCCGTCTTCACCTAAAGTTACACTTTGAACCATGTTTTTGGACAGTAGTGGGTCCCCAGTGTTCCTCTGCCACACCTCTAACCTTTGATCCTTCATGTGACAAAATGTTACTGTTGTGTGTGATATTTATGGTATTAAATTCGAAGATGAGTATGAAAACTCAGCTTGAGACTCTAATGTGTTGTCTTTCTGCTGTTCAAACATTGTAGAATTGAAAGGATTTGCTGTAAACTGTTTTTATTGACCTTTTACACATCATCCTAGCTTTGAAAATCTAGATGAGCAAAGGTCGGCTGTCTCAGACATTGACCGGCCTTTTACCTTACTATCTCTTTACAAACGCATACAAACAGCTTTATCAGCTGTGATATCACTGAGTGAGTTTTCACATATTCTTTTTTGGATTCATCTGATTGGTTTGAATGAAAACGAAAGATATGTTGGTGACAACTTCAAATGAACACGCAATAACACAGATTCACACTAAACTGTTTGAAGTGTTTTGTGATACAACTGCCTTCCAGTGTAGCTAAATAGTAAAACTTAAGGTCACTGGTGATATTTTCTATCAGCAAGTCTAAAACTGTAAAGAAAAGACATGTGCATTTTTTTTAAAGTCAGTTTCAATACAAAGATCCGTGTTTGTATATTTTATCTCTCCAGAGCTGAGTGCAACAATGTCCTTCTGTTGTAATTTTTCAGATTGTGTTATTTGTAGTGAGTAACCAAGACATTGGGTCAATGGTTGCAACAGAAGGCCAAATTTGACTTGCTTTGTGCTTGGTGGCAGAACAACTGTCTACCATATTCTACTGTGTAAGAAAATATATGTATTTTGTGCAGTGTGAGTGGACAGGTTGCTAGGCCCTACAGAGGTTGAGGAATTCAAGCCAAACTCCAACTTGTTTTAATTCACAACCTTTGGATTTACAGAAAACTATGTTTGACTTTCTGGATTTAAACAAGGTTTAAGTAGCTCACAGGGGACTGTTCAAAAGCTTGGTGGAGGCCAAAATGCTCATTGCACAAGTGTAAGTGCACATGCTCAAATGTCATTTAAACTGAACAGACCAGAGAACAGGAAAAGAGCAAAATACAATCAAAACATTCTATTGGTTCCTTAACCCAGAGTCCAGAGTTCCAAACGAGTATGAAATGTTCTTGTACTGTCACGTGACACTTCCCTCAACAGCGCTGCAGTCCATGAAGAAATGCTGTGGGTCCCAGCTACTTTGTCACCCCAGGTTTGTGTGACTGGGTTGGTCTCAGATACTCGCAGCTGATTGGCTGCACGGAAAGCCCTTTGACGCGTTCTATCCAATCACGCTGCGAAAATCAAGGCGTTATGTAATAGGGCCGTCTGCATGTTTCTGTGAGAAGCGCGAATGAACAGCGGCCCTGTCTTGCCAATCCTTTTTATCGGAGCGCTGGAGAGGACTGCTGTCAGGGTGAGCCTCTGTGCCTTCTCTTCATGCTTCATACGGCGCACTGCGCGATGTTCTCTTAACAGGGTTGGGACTGCAAAACTCCAACATGAGGGTCATCCTTCTAAACTCAGCCGGAGAAGAAGCGAGACACCTGGGGAGAGAGGGACAGACAGAGTGTGTGTACGAACGGTTGAGGAGTACCTGAGTGTGTGTGTGTGCGTGTGTGCGCGTGTGTGTGTGTAACTGGATGCACGAGTTGAACTGTGACTGGTTTGGATAGTT
>JAUESF010000860.1:0-12503 GCA_032274765.1 Malacoctenus tetranemus | reverse complement strand
GACGAGACCAAGACCTTCAAAAAGTGGTCTCGAGACCGGTCTCGAGACCAAGACCGATCTCGAGTACTACAACACTGGTGTAAATATCTAGTCTGTTAAATAAATAAAACCCGTTTGTGTTCAACTTGAGAGATTTTGTGACGGAGGGGTCAGACAGGAGAAACTTGTGCGGCTGGACTTTGAAATGGAGTGTGAATCTCAGTGACAATGTTTTTTTTTTTTTTACACTATTTGGACAAATAGTGAAATAAACATTACGGCTTGAAAGTGTCACCATGACACACTGAAATGCTGCAACGTTGAGGGGACAGCAACTTCGGAGCTGCAATATGGCCTTTTGTCCAGCAGGGGGGATTACAGGTCTGCTCAAGTGGTTTGATCCGTCCATCTTCGACTAGACTTAGTCAGTAATGGGTTGAGGCGTCACTTCTGTCGCGAAATGTGCGTGCGTGCGTGCGTGCGTGCGTGCGTGCGTGCGTAAAAGCTCGTGCCACATGTTTGACCTCAGTGAGATCGATTAAAAACCAGTCGTCATCCATTAAAACCACAAACCCTAACACATGAGCAGCTCTTTGTGTTTCCAAGGAACTCCTCGACAAGAGAAATCAGGTTGTTCTTGTTCCTGATCAGAATGAATTTGGCAGACCACAGAAAACATGTCAAGCAACCAGCGCGTGATGCGACTGTGACGACGCTGTGGTGCTCAAACGCCCTCCGAGGCCCGTTTCTCTGGAGCGGGATGCGAGGCTTGCGTCGGGTTTCACTCTCCGTCTCCGTGTCCTCGAGGCGCCGGCGGGGGGGGCGGATTTTGCTCCAGTTGTCAGTTCCGCTGTCACACGTGTGTTTGTGTGTGTGTGTGTCTCCGCCGCACCACTGCGATAGTCAAATCTCGGCTGCTGTTTCGGATTTCACACAGCGGAGATCTGAGAGGCGCTCCGCTCTGCATGAACAGCTGATGAGATTACTCGAAACGCGTCGCTTGTGCTCCAAAAAACGCTGCCAAATGTGTCGCCTTGTCCAAGGACGATGAAGTGGGAAGACATGTTGTCTTGTTTTGGAGAAAGCCACAACATTCATGAGGGTTTCACACACATCCCAACCACCACTGGCCAACTTTTAAGACGGTTATTTCAATTCCATTCCTCAAAATCCTGTCCGTTTGTTTCATAGAACCAGTTATGAGCCTGGTTCACCTCCACAGGAGGAGGACACTTTGGGACCTCCTCTATGGACAGAGTACGACTGGTAAACAGAACGCTTTGCTTCCTTTTCTGAGCTCTCCCCTCAAAATAAAATCCCATCATGTTTGGAGGTTTCGCCCAAAAATGGTGGTCAAGCCCAGTCTCGACTTGCTCCTTGGTCAAACCGTTGCAGTGGATGCCGAATGTCCTGATGGGATAGAGACCAAAGGACGTTCTCCGCAGGCAGACGCTAAACATTCGAAGGAGTGTTTAGGATTCTACCTCTAAATCGAAGCACAAACGTCCCCAAAGAGGAAATAAATCCAACTAAAGTGGACCACCTGACCTATTATCAAACAGGGGGAAACAAAAGGACCCCCTGAATCACTCCGCAGTCAACATGGACAACGATGACACAAAGAAGAAGCCAGATCAGAGATTCCGGAGGAAAAATGCCACAGGACGCAATCCATCAAAACCAGCAGGAAGGGCAGACGGTGAGGAAAGGGGCGGGACTTAAAAGAAAACAGTACCTGACACGCCCATCCAATTGCCTGTAATCCTGATCACTGAAGACTCCCGCTGGTAGGAAAGCTGGCGTTTCTGTGAGGAGGATTGTTCACACAGAAGGAAGGAATTTCTACCACATATTGGTGTCGACAATAACAAACAACCAACTTCTGCTGTTATGCTTTCATTGAAAGTATCAGATGCTACCACAGAATAGACAAAAACAAGGACAAAACTGTCAGAAATTGAATTTTGATCAACCTCAACAAGCTTGATTACACTTCGACTTGAAAAAGGTTCTTATATCAGTGGAATCAATCTAATCTAAAGTCTGTGGCTAGTTAGCTTAGCTTAGCATTAGCACTTTACAGCAGGCTGGAGAGCGTCCCCCTGGAAATTTGAAGTCAATGGCGTTTGTTGTGAAATGAGACTCGTTCTGTCCAGTTGTGGAATGCGTGGAGTTTGGAATCGGCTGTCGAGTCGTGTGAATGACTCAGATTCCGCGGCGCACAGTGAGATTTCTTATGTCGGGACACAGGTTTGGCTTCTGTTCACGTCCTCTCATCCATATTCAGGACTCGCCAGCATTCAGGGGAGTCCGAGGAACAGCCGGCCCCGTTGTGCGCCGCATGAATATTTGATCACTTTCCGGGTTCTGCTTTCTCTTGGGAAGAAAAAAAAGAGGAATCTGACTTGTTAAAGAGCAGTTTTGGTGCTCAGTGAACTTTACAGGCACTGATGCAAAGTGGTGGGACTTCACGGAAGTGGAGCCAACCCAGTGACACAGTTTGGCCACACTAAGACAGCTACAAACACACAGCCGGCAGCTTCCAGTTGCTCTGTAAATAGACAACACTTATGATGTGTGTTCTAGCTGTCTTAGCAGTTCAAAGCTGCATCATATTCCAAGTTACATTCATCTGTTTTCACACTTAACAGTGACGGCTGCCATACAAAACACTATCGGAACAGTGAAGGGGACAGTGACTTGCTTGATAGACACTCTGACACAAAGGACAAGACGGGGTGTTGCACATCCAAGCATGGGAGTATCCGTGAGTATCCATGAGTGTCAATAATAATTCAGCTCCATAAATGAGAACGCCCAACTTATAGTCAAGAAAAGTGCTTCCCCCCCCCCATCTTACCTCGTCCATGTGTCCAAGTGTCACCGAGCAAGACTCAGTGGTGCGTGTGAGCGCCTTGCAGGTGGTTTAACATCAGTGATGATGTAAAGTGCTTTGAGTCTGTTCAATGCAGGTTGAACGTTATACAGGTGGGAAGCATTTAAAGCACTGATGACACCACTGAATCCAGATTATTTGGGAACGTAGATCCATTGATACAGAATGGGATTAATGTGACACTACTTTTCAAGAAATACATTTTCAACGGTTACAGTGTCACTTATTTTTCACGTGACTTGCTCATGTGTGCTCTGAAAAGTCACTTTGAATCCAAAATCTGGAGTCATCAGATTATTTTAGTGATAACGTAAACACAAAGTTAATCAGATTCCAAATGTAATTTGGAATCTGATTAAAAAAAGTGAGGCTGTCCAGGAAAGGTTATGGGGTTTACCGAACCCGTCGCCCCTCTGGCAGGGGCAGGATCTCCAATGTGAGGCTTCAGAATGAAGACACTGATTGTTACCAGCACACCCCAAACACACCCAGGTGGTGGCCGAACCGTGCGCTCTTGGGCCAAGCCCGGGCCCCTGCCTGGCCCGGCCTGACTTGGCTCTCCTCGGCCCAGCCCACCACCCTGCATAATCCGCTCCATCAAATGGAAGCTGTCATCTGCACGGCATAAGAGCTTCATTGTCCCAATTCCTCCCCCCCCCCCTTTGTTGGGATTGCAAGTAACATTTCTAGGTCACCGGCTGTGGACTGAGGCGCCCCAACTGTCCCAACCTATGCTTAACCGAGGGACCCCCCCACCCCCACCCACCCCTTTTACCAGCACCACAACAACTCTCTCCCCATATTTCTGCTACCACCAACAATCGAGGGCTCCTGCTTCCTGTCAGCACGTGGTGCATTGTGGGTGCTGACTAAAGTGTTTGTCAAAAGGTTCTTTCATGGTGGTAATTGGGCGGATAGTGCCTCAGATCCTTTTCCCATTCACATTTCTCCTCATTATTATCCTTGACCTTTGACCCCGGGCTCTCTCAGAGGGGGTCAAGCGCATATTGACGTTCCCGTCGAAAATTGAGATGATGCAAACGTGAGAGCGTTGTGTACAGTATCTCTTGAGTTTTATTGTGAAAACACCAGTCATCAACCAGTGGATACTGACCCTGATCTACTGAAGGTTCAGCGCATGGGTGGAAGAAAGTACACAAACGTGATATCGTGCACAAAGATGGGAGCTGATCTACTGACAGGGCGGTCTGGTGGTTGTGGTGGCCATCTCTGACAACCGGTCCACGCTGTCCCTTTGTGTCTCTGAGTCTCTTCGGTCATTTCTACTCCAAGTCAGTGTCACGCCAAAAAACCGACACATCAACTCTCACCCAAAAAAACAAAAGCAGGAGCCTTCAGAATAAAAGCACTGGGCAGTGTCCCGGTCACCTTTGGGCTTGAGAATGTGTGCAAATGGGATTTGGGCTTACGAGCAGGCAGTGCCTCGGGCCCGCCCCGTGATGTCTGTCGTCCTGGACCTCAGGTGGGGAATCTCTGCCGTGAAGGTCATTTCACCCCCGAGAGACGTTGTTTATCCATTCGGTGTGTCTTCCAATACTCTTCCAGACGTTTTGCACGATCTTCTCCACCATTCGCAGCGGACGCCATGGTTACTGAGGAGGCTTGGCCTCCCTCCACCAACGCGGGATGGCGATGCCCCCCTGCCCTCCCAGAAGGTTCGTCTCACTCCCGGGAAAAAACAGTCCTGGGAGCAGTTAGGCAAAGGTCAGTGAGCAGCCTGTTGGGCAACCGGAGCCCCAGTGTACCCATCAGCCCCTTTTGTCTCACAATGAATGGTGCTGTCTAATTACTGCAGCGGCAACAGGGGCTGCCAGCCCCATTCACAAAAGCCTCAAACATGCTCGTCTGCTGCCAGAGAGCAAATCAAAGCCGGGCGGGCGATTAGGGAAGAATGCGGTTTACACACAAAGAGTCCCCTCAGGGGTGATTCGCTGACAATTAGACAAGAATTTTATGTGATTACCCGGTGACATTCAGCGCGACCGACTCGGGTTTACCGGTCAGTCAGTTACTAGAACCCAGCCAAGACTCTGTTGGTGTTCTGTACTCATTGACCCAGACCTGGTTTGTGACAGAAATGTTGAACGGTGTGGTTCAATATTCAACTCGGACATCATGAGGCGGATACACAGTGCATGAACACAAAGGTCTCTCCAATAAACTGACGGGCTTTCTGTCGCCAACAGTAAAGACGCTGCAGCTGTTGTCTATGGTAGAGACACCTGAGACAAATGCTCTGAAGCAGGATTAACATACACCGCGCCAGCCCTGCATCATCTGGCTTTACTTATTCAGACTTTTGCAATTGAGGTTAGTAGCTTACCAAAGCTGGTTTTCAACCTGAAAAACACCCTAAAAAATGTCTAGATACACGTATGAACCAATGAAGGAGCTCAGAAAAGTGCTGTCAATGATCTGGCTTCTGATTCATCTATGAGATGCTAACAGGTTCCTGTCCGGCGGCCGTTTGGATGCGTTGAAAGTTCTCAAAACTCAAGATTTACCCTGACTCAAGACTATTTTTAACTGGTCCATTATCAGTGAGCTCCTACAATACAAAGATGTTGAGGTTGACGTGTCCGGGGTTTAGTCCATGGTTAACCCAGTCTCAGCTAACCTTAACCTTTGTTTGCTACATACGACTTCAAACCCTATAAGATGGGTTGGCCTTCAGACCACCAGTTGGTGGTTCGATACCCTATCCCTCCCTTTCCTTGTGTTCAAGGGTCCTGGAGCAAGACACTGAAACCCAAGTTGCCCCAGTTGTGTGTGTGTGCGTGCACCGTGTCTGTAAGCCCCCCTGTCCCATCGTTTGTGCTGCCCATTCAGACTTTGTCTTGGTGCGAATCTCGCTCCCATCCGAGCATCGCAGAGAGCGTTCAGGACCGCTCTGGATGTCGTCTCACAAGCTCGAACAAGTTCCTCATACCGTTCGCATTAGGGACACAGAGCCAGAAATAGTTCCACGACAAACATGAGCCTGCTTGTTGAGGGAGCGTTTCAAACAGGGGGACTGCAGCAGCTCCAGTTTGGGAGTCCGCACATCATCAGCCTGCAAACAAACCCGGTTGTGCAGTCTGACAGCAGCCACCATGCCGCCTTGTTCGCAGACCAGGCAGCGCTGGCTCGGACCAGACAAGCCTACAGTGGCAGCTTTTCCCCTCCGAACAATCTGTCTGTTTTTCGCGGCTCTGTGGCGTCGTTCACAGTGGCGGCCAGCTGAGAAGCCCGGCTCCCTAGGTCGTCATGGCGACGGGGGGGGGCAAGGACAATGGCGCCGCTGTGTCCTCCCCAAGGCTGGGTGGCGGTGATGACAATCACAATGGTGGGAGAGAGAGAGAGAGAGAGAGAAACAGTGCATGTGAAGCGTGATGCGGCAAATAAAGCGCCGGCAGAGGAGAAGTCAGCGTTTGGCGTTTGCAAAAATTGCCGATTGTAAAACGCCTCTGCAGAATCGACTGATTCCTGGTCAGTTTCTGGTCAGTACTGCGAGCACACCAGGACGCATTTGTTATCTGAACTGTCCAAAACAATGGACGCTGTGTCCCCTGGATGAACGAGGGACGACCGGTCTGCTCCTCCTCAACATCACTGCTCTGCATCTGGCCGCAGTCGTGTGGTTGCTGCATCAGAGTCTTCAGGCAAAGTGTCCTGGTTGTTCACAGGTTGTTTGTTAGGGAGAGTCTGAGGTTGACCCAGGACGCGCTGGAGAGATCGCATCTCTCAGCTCTGGGCGGGGGTGGGGGTGGGTGGGTGAAGCCTTTTTTCTTCAGCTCCACTGGGTCTCTCGTGTTAAATCTGAACAGGGAAATAAAAACTCATCTTCACCAAAAGTTACAAAGATAAACCTGAAACCCATTGAGAAACTTTGACATCCACTTTGGAGCCTTTTATGACTTTGACACCCAAAGTCTGCGACCACTCAGGCACCAATAATTTGAGTCCTTGAAACATCAAACTTCCCTCATGGTTTTGGTGTGAACCAGCACCTCAGGTCTGTTCCTTGCCTGTGGTGTACCTACCTAAAGATGAGACAATGCTACGAAAAAAATGCTTGAACCTGAAATCCCGACGGTGCTGTCAGCTCCTCATTTCCGTCGAGTCACCCGGCGGGTGGCAGGTTGAGGGTCAACGCTTCCCTGGAGGCTCCGGCTGCACTGAATTCACCAAAATGAGATTTGCAAATGTCTGGATCAAACCGTGAGCAGCCGGTGCTCAGAGAAAGACGTTTCTTAAATATATCGTTTTAATTAAAGTGACACGTTTCTCGTGGCTACAAAAAAAAACAAAACAACAAAAACACACACTGTCACAATACAGGCAGAGCACAACGAGTAATAAAACAGACTCAGAGTGACGTCGGCGCACAACGCAGCATTGGCAGCCCTTTTTTTGTGAATACATTGCTGCGCATCTGTTGGACTCCTCAAAACAAAGAACAGTAAACAGACAACAACATCCAGAGGAGCCTTCAAAAGCAGCCAGGAGTGCAGATCAGATTCCACAACGAGACTTCACGACAACTTGTTTTTTCTCTGATTTGCAGTTTGCTGATCACAGAAGTGAGTTAGCGTTGCCATCTAAGGACGACCAGTTTAACAGGTTTTGGGTCATAGTTGGGGCACTTTAACTTGTCTTGGCAGTGTTTGCTAGCAAATAGCTAGATTGGGCTCCATTGACTGGGGACATTCATCACATCGTCATCGTACAGATGTTTGGAATCCCACACTTGTGTTTATAATTGTTCATTTGATGAGATCTTGTGGTACAAAAAAAACCATGTTTGTAGGTTGCACATCTGAGTCCTCAAGTATGCGTGTTGAATTTGAAACAAAAATTGTGGCACACTCCGAAAACATGGCGTGAAATCGTCGCCGCTGCGCCCTCACCCTCCAGCATGCTCCAATATTAACTGAATCAGAAACTGACTCCAATTCTGTTGTTGGTGAGCTGATCAGCACCCATGTCTGCTCCTTGGCTTTAAAATAGTGACAAACAAACAGCGAGTGCAGGTTCTGTAAAAAATACTGGTGAGTTAATTAGAAAAAAAACTAAAAACAAAATAAATTGCAACAACTAATACTGACTGTGTTCTTTTAAATATAGAAAAACAAATCTGTAAACAGTGAATGGACGGACAGCAGTGGCTTCACTCCGCCCATTGGTAAACACAGGTGTCCTCGGAGAGTCTGAGCCAATCAGGAGGTGACAGCCTGATGACCAATCAGATCCCCGACCACGTCCCACACCGAGGCGAGTCAGGACACCGTTGGGACCCTGAGCTCAGCAGTGAGTCCCCACAGCGCTGTAGGCGGCGGCGGAGGTGGACGCCTCCCTGCGGATGGTGCTGAAGGGCGACAGCTCCAGGTCGGTAGTGGTGCACTCGATGTCGCTGGCGCCGGCGGCGTCCGGCGAGCGCGGCGCGCCGCACTCGTCGCAGCAGCAGCAGCAGCAGTCCAGGAAGGCCCTGGTGAACGGCTGGCACAGGCAGAAGAGCAGCACGGGCGTCACCGCCGACTTGCAGAAGAGCAGCAGCTGGCTGACCAGCTGCAGGATCTCCAGTGTCCTGCGGGGGACGCCGGCCGCCATGTACGTGTTGATGATGTTGCAGATGTTCTCCGGGATGATGCAGAAGCCGTAGAGGATGGCCAGAGCCACCACCGCGCAGTTCATCTGGCTCTCCAGCTGGATCTGCTTCTTGGTGCCACGGACGCAGGCCCGCTCGGCCAGCCGGATCTTGCGGGCGGTGACCAGCGAGCTGCAGATGGTGAACAGCGTCGGCAGGCAGAAGTAGCAGCCGAAGTACCACCAGAGGCGCGCGCCGTCGTAGGTGAGCCCAAGCACGTAGAGCGTATCCGGGAGCTCGGTGGAGATGCGGACCGCGCAGCGCTCGCACGGCGCCACGTCCGGCGGGTCGGTGTCCTCGGTCACCAGCTGCCGGATCAGCAGCTCGGGCAGCGCCAGCAGCAGCGCGCCGACCCAGATGACGGCGAGCTTGGCCGTGGTCGACGCCCAGTTCTCGATCATCTCGTAGTACATCTGCACGTTGGTGGCCGCGCGGAAACGGTCGATGCACAGGGCGCACAGCGTGAAGGTGGTGACACCCAGGGACGCCACCTGGTGGAAGAGCGATACGTGGGAGGGGCGGGTCATGTTCGAGGCCAATGCGTGTGTGTTTGAACTACAAGAAGACACCAACCAGCAGGCACGTCCTAAAACCTTGGTCATGAGGAAGGATCATTTGTACCCAGTGCGACAAAGAGTGACAAACTCTCCTCTGAATCAAACTTCCAGCCTCATCCAGAATCATTTCCTGTCATTTGTGACCTGGTAAATATCACTTCCTGGGTACTGGTTTTGCAGGTTGTGGGTTCCCATCCCAGACATGGCTCAAGTAAGGTTGAAGGTCAGAGAATGGAACTTAAAGGTGGTTTGAGTCCCTAAAAACACCAAGAAAAAACTGAAGCGGGGAAGGTGAAAGACGGTGGATTTGCTACCACCGTTGTCCTTAAGCAAGGCACTGAAACCAGCGACTGAAGCGCTGTGGCAGTTATATTGCTCCTATGGTAAAAGCAGTGACGAAAGTGGCCCTCGACTGTCCTTAAAGACACGAGGACATCATCATCATCGTCATCAGCCAATTTGCATGATTGACAGTTTGCTATGTCTGAAACAGCCCACTTGCACACGGAAGGCCAACATTGGGACCAATGCTCACAGCCATGACTGTCAGAGGAGCAAAAAGTTGTCAGCCACTTCTTGCATTTTGGAGCAGCAAGCTCTACCAAACAGTAGTGACACTGACAGCTGAGGCTCAGAATGAAGCACAGTCACCATGTAAACACATAAACAGTTTCTGGGTGACAATGTCGAATGGCTTTGAAGAAGTACTCATCAAAAGTAAAACTTCAGATCCTAATGATGGAAATAAGCAGCAAGCGTGTCCATAAGTTGTGAGTCACCAGACATCACTCATCTGTGTGCATGTCGCACTCAGGACTCTAAATGGGTAAATGCTGTTTGACAAACTCAGAACCAGCCTTTAGTGGGTCAATAGAACAACAACCTTTTTTGGCCTGAAACAGTGAAGCGCCACTGATGCATCTAACAACACTTTACTTTGCATCGTTTTCCTATTGCTACATCCCTGTCCGATCCTTTTGTTTCTTCCTGTCTTCTAAAGCCCCCTGAGGAAAGCAGTACAATCCCCCCCCCACACACACACACACCCCTGAGTCTGGTCCTGTTGGAGTTTTTCCTTTTCCACCATGTGTGTGCATGCGTGCGTGCGTGCGTGCGTGCGTGCGTGCGTGCGTGCGTGCGTGCGTGTGTGATTACATTCATGACAAGCAAGTTCATTTTGGGGTAAGAGGTAAACCAAAAGGTCTTTTATTAGCTTTTAGTGTGTGTGTGTGTGTGTGTGTGTGTGTGTGTGTGTGTGTGTGTTTTCAATCCTTAAATGTAATCCTCTTGCAGTTGAGTGTGATTCCAGCCCATTAAAGAGTTAAAGCAGATGGTGTATGTGCAGGTCCACTGCACAGCGCCTCTATGTGCCGGTTTCATACAAGTTTGTTCAGGAAATAGATAAACAAATGACCAATGATCACTCAGCAATCACAGATCCACCGTCCAATCGAAGGTCCTATGGCTGGCATCCATTCGTCCCGCCTGCACTGAACCCAAAAGGAGACAGCAAGCCGTGAGGAGAGGAGCGCCGATGACATCACAAATGTTACGGATGTCATGTAGGTCAGAGCTTCAGACAAAGAGAGCTGCTGCTTCTGCTGCTGCTGCTAAGGAGCTTAAACTCAATAAATAAGACCTTTTGTTTGGAGGCGCGACATTAAAGAGCTTTTGTGTCGTCACGCCTCACGAACATGCTAAAACATCAGCTGGAGCCCCAGCGCACGGTCAGACCACAGGACATCATTGCACTTTAACAATGACATGTTCAGTTATATCCTGTCGTTAAGAATCAAAGATCTATATTAGCATCAGTAACAACATGCTTACACAAAGTATATGTGCACTCAAAGCTTGTGATGAGGATGTGATATGTTGAGTTTTATGACACGACATGACTTGCGATGAAACACCAACACTTAGATGGTGTGAACCTCTTTCAGCTTCTGATTTGTCCTTCAAATTCACAGCACTTGCTCTCTGTTTCTTGTTTTCTCTGTCATGTTTGCGTCTGCAGTTCAACCAGCGGCGCATCTGAAGTGGAGCAGCTTTGGATTTACTGACTTTGTTTTAATACGACACCATGTTAAAGTGTTAAAGTGAAATATAATCTGTCAGCTCTGTCAAACAACCTGAAGTTAATAAACAAGAAATAGCCAGAACCCTTAAAATATTCAACGTGGTACCTGCACGTTACATTAGAGATGCCTTATTTTGAAATTGATGGGCTTCATCCCGCCTTACTGTGGACTTCCTGTGTCGCTTAAAATCTTCACAGTAACATCTATCACACACACTGATGCGTTTCCATCTCAGTTTGATGGTCAATGTGTGACAGAAGTCAAGTTGTGGCTATTTCACGGTTTCGTGAGAAGTTCAGTTCAATTGATCGTCGTGAAAAAAGGGTGAGCGACACAGACATACTGTGATCGTCATGGCAACTCCCCTAAGACCCCCCCCCCTTTAAAAAAAAGTTGGAACTTCTGGAGAAACACTGTTTCCATTTGCACTGAAGTTGTTCTGAATTGAAATTATTCAAGAAAAGCTGCATAAAAACAGAAACATGTGTAAATATCTGATCTGTGAGACTTCACTTCAAAGTCTAAACCTCCTTCTCATTGAAGTTGGTGTGGACGACACGGTGATAAGAGTATCTAATTGCCTAATCTCAGTCTGGGGGGGCTCCTCATTAATCCCCCACACATTCAGCAGGTGCCTGATGTGACACTGATCAGATTAGCAATGCTTCACCTCGGCGACATTAAACCTGATGGAAATCCCCCTCTGGTGCTGCGCTCCACACGCTCAACTGCAAGTGCCCCCCCCCCTACACACGCACACGCACACGCACACACACACACACACACACACACACACACTTTCCTGAAATACACACGTCCTTTCTGTTATTTGTAGTTTATCCACTTTCTTCTGAATTCCTTTCAGTTCGCTGACTATTCGTTGCTCTTGTCATCATAACCGTGGCCACTAGAGGGCTCTGCCACAATGAAGTTTGAATGTGCAGGGAAAAAGAGCAGCGTAAATTCTGATCTGGTAAATTGGTAAAAATGGTAAAAATGGAGCTGTGTCTTGGTTTATGGCCGTTTGGCCAGTGTGTATTTAGCAAGATTTATAGGATTTGTAGGGTCCAGTCAGTGTTTGGGGCCTCTGACCTACAGGAAATAAACATCACGGCACTGTTACCAAGGTTACCTGCTACATACTAAACAGCTTTACTTCACTTTGGGTCGCTACTTGAAGTTTCCCTTGGAGACAGTGACTGCTAGCACCTGCTTGATGTGGGCTAAGAACCTATGATGAGAACTGTCAGTCTCCCGGAGAAGCATCCCTGTGTGTGTGTGTGTGTGTGTGTGTGTGTGTGTGTGTGTGTGTGTGTGTGTGTGTGTGTGTGTGTGTGTGTGTC
>JAUESF010000627.1:0-12529 GCA_032274765.1 Malacoctenus tetranemus | reverse complement strand
CTCCTGCTCTGAGTGTCTGCACCTTCTACATATATTATGCATCCACTTGTTTCACTCTATTGATTTGTTGTTTTCACTCATCCGCATATCGCTCATCCATAATACGGCTTCATTATTCACCGTATGATGATATGGAGGCGGTGTGCAAGTTTTCCAGATCAAGGTAGATGATAAACATCTGCTAATAACATAATTATGCTGTATAGTGTCCTCCTAAAGCAATTAGTTTTCTATTTCCCTCGACCAGATGATTGTGTCTGTCTGCAGTGTGTCAATAGAGGCTCCACATCCTTGAGACAGGGCATTATGCACTGTTTGTGCCTTTGTCCCATGTGGTTTTGAGACAGTTTCATCTTAAATGATCTCTATTTCATGGGTGAGCAGCTCCACGAAATGAGCTTTCAGACAGTGTGTCTTAGTTAAAATTATCACTCCAGTCGAGATGAGACAATTTACTTAATTGCATACAGCTCACTGCTCAAAAAACTAATCAGTGAGTTTTAGTTGCATTTTAAAATTTGACTAAATGGTGTTTTATATAGCTGGTAAAAATAGCGATCACACAGATCTGTTTTGTTGTATTCATTTCTTTATGAAACAAACTCAAAGTTGAAACATTTTGAATCACACAGAGGTGAAAAAACTGTTCCATTACAAGGATGTGGAGGACATGTGTGTAAGCATATTAGTACATTGGTCTAATATAAAAACACAAAAAGCTTTTCTGTTTGTTAAAACTTCTATGAACTTCCACTGCACATTGTAACAAGCATTGTGCTTGCATTTCCTCTCTCGCATCAGTTTGTTTACGCATTTGGCTGCTGCAGTTTTTTTCCTGTTGCTTCTGTGAGGAGACAAATATATCACAAATGTAGGCGGCATGGCGGGCAGCTGCTCATTTTCTTCTTCCCAGTATGTTTTATTCTGGATGCAGATACAGATGTCATGCCCCAGACGTGAGCGTGGACACAGTTGATGGGTTAAAAGTGACTCTGTAGGAGGGGAATCTGTCCTCTTACAGAGCTGACTCATCCTCACTCCAGCTCACAGCCTTTATTTTGTGACTCAAGTTAGGCCGCCATTAAAAGCCATATGCTTGCATTGGATATCGCTGCGCTCCTTGTTGTTTTCTGCAGCGTGACAGGACAGAACAACAGGCTGTCACAAAGGACTAATTTCTCCAAATGGAGGCTATTCCGCTGTATAATCCTCTCCTATTTCGTGAGTCACTGGCTCCCTCCCCCTTGTCATTTCTGTCATTGGAACAGTCCATAAATAGACACCTGGCTGCGGCTGCCTTGGAGGGACTAAGCACAAGTCTGATACAAAATAAAACATCTGGATGCAGAAGAAGGAAACATGAATGGAGAGAAATGATTTGAGTAAGAAACAAAGGAGGCACAGAAACACACTTGTTAAAGGACCTCCGCTCATAAATACCAGACATATGACTTCCAAGCTGCATGATTATCCTTACCATCCTTACTTCCACAGCATGTTCATGTATTTTCTTCCACTGCAGCTTCTCTCAAGCTAAAAAGTTGATACTTTAAATAGTATCGGAAGATCGTGTGTGTGTGTGTGTGTGGGGGGGGGGGGGCGTAGAAAGTCTGGGAGTCTGATGGAAAAGATGGAATCAACCCCTCTCGAGTTCACATATGAGCACACGTTTCTGCATGACGTGTGCACATAGAAGGGATTCTCCCCGCTACTTTTCAAGAGACACACCAAAAATGGACTTGGAGTCTGCAATGAGCAATCAGTTCAGCCTTGTACTCACTGTTTCAGAGCCCATGCATGACTCAGGCACGACAAACACTCCAGTGAAAACAGATAATCCATCAGGGAGACGGGCACAGACGGTGCCCTCGTCCTCAGCAGAAAGCAGAGCTTCTCAGGCCAACTGATGCTTTAATGTGATCATTAACGGTCTGGATCCTCGTTGTCTTGTGAACATTGGCATCAGTTATGGAATAAAGAGCCAAATCATCTGCATGGTTTTACCTTCTAAGACTCATGTGGTAGCCTTTGATGTAGTTGGAAAACAAAACAACTTGATATCATGAAGTCGAGATAATCAGGTGTGAGTATCACTGCTCAGACAGACATTTGAAGTATTAGAACTAGATTTTTTTAAAAAAGCACACAGAAAGAAAACTTTCTCCATGAACCGATGTTAAGGACACTGAACTGAGTGTGGTACCTCCACAGTGTGGGAGATGTTTTGAATTGTGGTTAAAAATACCTCTTGAACTTTTCTTTCTTTCTGTTTGCCGTGCTCTCGAACACTTTTCAACTTTCTCTCTTTCTCCCAGAAAAAAAAATGCTTTAAGAAGAGCCTTCATATGTACTCCAGCAGAATGAGACAGAAAATAGCACACAAGTACAGGGCAAAAGAAGACTGCACAGGAGTGCAGTTTTGATGGAAACAAAGAAGAGCTTCAAAGAGGATGGGTGGAAGTTAAAATGCAATCATTAAAAGCTGTGACAAATAGAAAGAGATGCCCAATAACAGACACAGTCTGAGCAAGCAAACAATGTCTTTTACGGTGAGGACAAGCACTAAGTTTGACAAGAACGGTTTCTTTTTCTGTCCGTTTCTGCTTATAGACATACAAACTGTACAGCCTGTTCAGTGAGCCTCTACGTTCAGCTGTGTCATATTGTATCCTCATCATTGCTTTCACAGTGAAGGCAGCCAGGCTTCTCTGTGTGGGTGATTTGTAGGTTTGTGAGCCTGAGTTGAGAAGGTACTAGCTGCAGAGGGATGAGAGGAAAACAGGAGGAGAGTGGAGGGGAAGGAGAGGCTGGCACTTCTTTGGGAGTATTGACTGAAAGCAGACTCACCGCTCACCAAGACCGTGACAGTGTTTGCTCCACGTAACAGAATATTTTTAACAAGCGCACAACAAATCATAAAGGCCTGGCAAGTGTGGAAGGAGCACTGTTCAAGCTTTGATTCCTTGTTCTCGTGTGTGTTTTTCCCGTGTTTCTATGCCAAAACACGATATTTTCTGTTCGTCAGTGGTTACACAGAGTTCATGTTTATCCTGTGTCTTTCTCTTGTAGGTAGAGGTGACTCCACTGCAGATGAGGGAACATGTTGGCGATGGACCAAGGAGTGGTGGAGGAATGGCTGTCAGAATTTAAGGTACTGCTTCACTCAGTTTCTGTGTGTTGAGAGAATTCTAATCAGCATACACCTGCGATCTGTATGCTGCCTGTGCTGCTCGCTATCATCGACTGAGTTGATTTCATACACATAATCAAACACGCTCTCTGAAGTGCACCGTTCCCAGAAAATTGCACGCTCCCACTCAGACATGAGCACTCACCCAGACGTGACTGGCACTGCAGCCGCAGCTTAGTCGGGAACAATGATAATAAAGGAGCAGACGAGATTTGTTTCTGTGTGAAAATGTGAGGCTAAATCCGCTGTTCCCTGTCAATGTTGTTGACCTCCAAATTCAAGCAGATCAGAGTGACTGACAGCATTTTGATACACAATCTGTGTCCATAAGCTTCAAGAACTATGAACTGTCATTTCTTGACACTTCAGTAGCTGAACTTGATGTATTGCTGTGTTGCTCATACCAGTCACTTCATTTGTTGACATAAAGTTTGTCTTCTAGAAGTTTTCTTACTCATCTACTCTGAACTAATTCTTAGACATGGATACTTAAATGTCAGTTTGAGTAGATCGATTTATAGGGTTCAGTCATTCAGCCATCGCCTTGCAGATTCTCATGCTGTGTGCTTTAATTTAGGAGATTAGTAAGACTGGAGTCTGTGCGCTTCAAAGTTCAGTGTGTGTTTGTGTGTGCGCGTGTGCGTGTGTTTCAGACTCTCCCTGACAGTGCCGTCTCCACCTATGCCGCCTCGCTGAGAGATAAAGGTTCTTTGGTTCCTGCTCTCTACAAGGTCATTCGTGAAAACTACAGTGATGTATGTACATTATTCAGTCATGTAGACATTTTTCTTATGAAAAGCTACCACACACCTTTCCATTGATGCATGTCTGTGATCTGTGTATTTCAGTTGCGAATTTTATTTGGAGAATTTATGTGCTAACCAGCTTGCCAGCTGCACAGCTGGCTGTTGGATGACTTTGAGAGACTGATGCTGTAACTGGCATCTTTTTGTTTATCGACTCCTCCTCTCCTCAGCTCCTGGAGCCGGTGTGTCACCAGTTATTTGAATTTTACCGGAGTGGTGAGCCGCAGCTGCAGCGTTTCACGCTACAGTTCCTGCCAGAGCTCCTGTGGAGCCTCCTGTCCGTCAGCGCAGCCAGGGACCCCCACACCTCCGGCTGCATCGAAGCCTTGCTGCTGGGCATTTACAATCTGGTGAGAGAAAGGATGGGAGCAATGTTGGCACCTGGGCAATTTCTCAGTAGAAAATGTGCGGCTTTTTTTTTGGTTTCTGCCCAATCTCAAGCAGATTGTAAGATCATGCAGTTTAACTAAACAGCTACTTCCAGGATCAGTGTCATGACTTTTAAAATATTTCTTTTTGCCCTTCTCCTCGTTACATGAAGAGTAGCAGGAAATATGAGTTGGAAGAAGGGGAACGGACGCACAATGAATTTCCACATACATTATAAATGGACTACAACTTACAAATACCCATAAGCTTCCAACCGAGCCAAGCCTGCGCAAGTAATTATTAAAGTGTTTTCACGACCGTTTTGGCTTCAAAAAGCCCTTCTATCAGCAAAGTGCAGTGTCTCTTAACTTCCTCTCTGAATACCAGAATAGGTCAGCTGTCACTCACCCTGCTGGCTGCTTCCCATTAATATGTTTGACATTACCAGCCATGCAGGGGACACAGAGACCCTGGGGTGTGCGGATGTGTGTTTTGCACAACATGCACACAAATAAGCCAGTGCACACAACAAGCAGTGTGGAAATGAGACCCCAGGGCGCACACACAAACATACACATAAGTAAAGGATGAGTATGCTAAAAGAGTTCAAAAGGTTGAGGGCACACGCACATTCAAAGCACAATTTTTTATTGCCCTTTAAAGGATGTTCTTTGTCTTCCTGTCTGTCTATCCCACAGGAAATAGTTGACAAAGATGGACAGAGTAAAGTATTAACCTTTACTGTCCCTTCCCTTTCCAAACCCTCAGTATACCATGAGGTGAGTGTGACATCCCAAATTTCCCTCTTGTTTGTGCAGGACTTTAGCTCAGTAAACTTCTTTGTGCCTTCAGCCTTCCACCATTGGCTCCTTGGCCCTCACAGAGGGCGCTTTGGCCAATCATGGGCTGAGCAGGGTCGTGTACAGCGGGCCTCACCTACAAAGGGAAACCTTCACAGCACAGAACAGGTATGAGGAGTGGTGGCGATTACATGGCAGGAAGAAAGCTGACAAACGCATGAAAGAGAAGGAGCGGTCCAACAGAAAATCTCTTGTACTCGTTCTTATCAACACATGCTTGAGATTTAGCTGTCTACAGCTATAATGTCTCACTGCCTGAGTTAGATTCGTGGAAACTTGTGTGAAGAGGCTGACTTTAGCTGCTGTCACAGTCAATTATTTTATTCATGGGGCTCCAGTGATGGCCTGTGGCACTTGTCATTGCTTTGCTGTATTCGGTGTTGTCATAGTGCTGGTAGGGTTTCCTAATTTAAAGTAACTGTGACCAAAAAACTCTGGAGGTTGGGGGTGGTCCGAGTTGAATGTCCACTGCTTTTTATTACAGCCCTCCAACCTTATTTCAGACAAACTGAAAACAAGCAGTGACTCATTTGTTTTTTCAGCCCCGAGAACTTTTGTTCAGCAAAACAAGTCTGGTTTCTATGATCATGCAGAGATATGTTGATGTCATTCTTCAGATGTGTGCTCGTTGTCAGAAATGTTGGAATTGGAATTGCTCAGCTGGAGCTCCAGTCATGGGAAGCTTTTCTTTTGACATCTAAATCAATGATATGTAAGGTTGGCTTTGCTGAAATCTCTGTACTTATTGAAGATGATGTGCTATTGTAAGGTTTTTTTTTGTGTGTTGAGGTTTGAGGTGCTGACCTTCCTGCTGCTGTGCTACAACGCTGCCCTCAGCTACATGACCTCCACCTCCCTGCAGTCCCTCTGCCAGCTCAGCTCTAGGTAAAAAGATGAAAACACACATCACGCTGCACATCGCATTTGTGGGTCACTTCACTCAAGCACTTCAGGGTTTATACACACATGCTCATTTCTCACATTGACTGTGGCATCTGTGTCATCATGTTTCTGTGGAGGCTGCTTATCTGAGCCTCTTTACACTTTTTTTTTTGCAAAGGCGAGCCAAGATATCGTCAGTCAGCTCGAGGCCCGGCTCTGTGATTTTTGGTTATCTGCCAGCTGCAGAGGAGCATTGGTCTGATAAGCACAGAGCTAAAGCAGAAGTCATCAGCTGTGATTTCCTCTTGACAGTTTGCCGTGTGTCCGTTGCTTAGTATATAAAATGTCCGTAGGTTTCAATGCAAGACTTTGACCTGCGGCTTTAATGAAAATGCCACTCAAACTCTCCTCCGGGAGAGCCGCTTAGAAATATTTACCTAAATTTACCCTTGAGGCTACTTCAAGCCATTAATCAATCATCATGCATTGTATTGCTGAAGTGTGTGAAAGTCTATACTCAGCATGACCTTGTTTGTTACTGTGTTTCAAACTGGCTCACCACAGGGAAGTGAACTGCCTCATTAAAGAAGCAGCAAAGTTCACCAGTGGACTGGTTTCTCTCTGCTTCCCTGTTTTTCACTGATAGATTCCTTTCATTTGTTGTTTTTTTTACTGTCCTCCAGGGTGTGTATATGTGGTTACCCACGGCAACAGATGCGGCGCTACAAAGGCATTAGCACACGGCTAACGGTCACATCAGAGTTTCTGGTTCAGCTCATCACGGGGATCCACTATGCTCTGTGAGTTGCACACATGTGCCTGCACACACAGCCAGAAATAAACTCTTTGATTAACTCGCATGACATTTTTCGGAGCATTTCTCCTGCTGTATGGACCCGACCTTTGCTCAGATACTCTCAATGTGCACTTGACACTGCCTGAAAATCTGTTCTTTTTTTTCACATCTCACTTGCAGAGTGAGTGCATGTGCAATTAAAAACACAACAATATTTTGTGAGAACTAATTTGAGTAGGAGTTGCATTGTTTTTGGTATGTAGTATCAGATTACCAACGGTGTGATGTGATTATCGGGCTTTAAATCAGTGAAGAAAAAAAATGACAGGCTGCTTGTGAACTTGAATCTGACTGTGTGTAGGTGTAATGGTGAAGTTGAACTAGGCTCCAAAGCCCTGGACGATGTTCTGTATCGAGCCCAGCTGGAGTTGTTTCCTGAAGCTCTCTTGGTGAGTGTGTTCACAGTTTTGTTTTCTCCCTTGTTTGTTTGTACAGTGTGGTGCGGGTGCGCGTGTCTGTGTGTATGTGTGTGAGCATGTGATTGAGATGCACATGCTGACCTGTGGTTTTGATTCATGCACAGTGTGCTGCATTGTGTTGGCCAGTGTGTATGTGTGTGTATGTGTGTGTTCGCAACTGCAAGCGGAGTGTAATCCCACTAGATTATTTACATGCTTTCCACTCTGCTCCGTTAAGCTGTAATCCTTGAGGCCCAGGGAGTAGAGGATTGAACCCTAAGCTCACAATATTACTACACAAGTCAAGGTGTGCTCCTCCACAGCAGTCCAAGCACACAGCATTGGGATTGTTGTCACTGGAAAGGATCTTACAGAGAATATTGCCACATGACGTCCATAAACGCAGCGTTGTGTAAAACAAATTAGACATTGCAGGTCCTGTGGGTACCATTTGCCTCTCTCCAATTGGAAAACTGCAGGTGGCTGCTAGCTTAGCATAACTTAATGACGTGTCGCTTGTGAGGCCAAAGTGCTGCAATCTCGCACAAAAGGCATTCTGTGTTGCGATTATGATGCCTTCTACCTCATGTTACGTATTCAGCTGTTACATGATTATTAGTCCAAGTGTCACTTGAGAATTTCCAGCCGAGCAGAGTTTATTATATAAAGACTTGTGAAATCGTGTTTTATGAAGAGAAGTACAAAGCATTTTTGTTTTTGTTACATCACCCGTCTGGGCAACTTTGTCAGTCAGTGCTGTGCGCTTACAGTCAACCCTCCACATAGCTGTGCTGCAAATGTAACTAATTATCAGGTCTCACTGGTCTGCCATATTCATGCAGCGTTACCTACTTGTCTGATGGAACTGTGCCATAAGCAGTGTGTTCCCGTGTTTCTTCATTTGCTCAGGTGGGTAACGCCATCAAGTCGTCACTGCACGGAGCAGCACTGAAGAGCAACAACAAGGAGGGGGCGCGGAGTATCCAGGTGGAAATCACACCCACCGCTTCTAGGATCTCCCGCAACGCCGTCACCTCCCTCTCCATCAGAGGTCACCGCTGGAAGAGACACGGTGAGCTGCGGACACATACTAACAGAGAAGAAAGCGCACCTCTGTGTGAGACAACTAAACGTTTCGCTAACTAATGATGCATCTTCTCTTAACGGTATTTATTCAAAAAAGAAACGAGTGCAACGGCCAGATTTAAAACACCCATGCTCTAGGAGAGAGGCCGAGGTTCAGACCTCAATATTGTTCATCCACCCACTTCACTGTCCGACAGTCACTGTGTTGTTGAGTGTTGTCATCCTGCAGCACCCGAGCTTGTTGAGAGCCCATCCTCCGCTTGGTAGCTGGTGCGGTTTTCCTCCTTTTTCGAATCTGCTCATTTCAAACAACCTCCCATCTGATCGGTTTCGGATCTCCGCAATTTGGTAGCAACACATTGACCGACCGAACAGCTTGAGAGCAATCAGATCAGTAAACGAGCTCAACATGGCATTTCAAATCAGACTGTCAGAATGAGTGCAGTGTGTTCACAACATCATGCAGATTTTATGTTGTGTATTTATGTGTGTAATTATCATTTTGTCTCTGACTTTCTGAATTTCCACAGCACAAAGGACGCTACCTTTCATTGTGAGCTCTGTTGAGCACATGATGAAATTCTGTCCTGTGTGAAATTAGAAAAGCGGCGCTCTTTTCACTGACGACAGATAATTTGAGCAAATTACAGCCTTTGGCGCGTTTAATGAGTAGGTTTCATCTCAGACCTAACACCCATTTTCCATGTCAGTGTTCCTGCCCTTTTGAGCTCCTTCTTTATGCTAAAAGCTTTTGTCGTGAGCAGATGATGGTGGAAAATACTATTAGATCTTAATTAATGTGTAGAAATTAGTGATGATCTAGCATGAACTGCACTTCCATTTAAATGCCGTGCTTGTATTCATCTCCATGTAGCATGAACTTTGACCATGTGTTATATTCTGATCGCTATGATTTCTTTTCTTTTTATTTTGTCTGCCATTACATTGATTACCTCTGTGTGTGTCTGTTTCTCTGGTCATGTGTGTCTGTGCACATGCCCGTCATTTTGTGCATGAAACATGTCTGTCCATCTCTGTGTTTGTGTCTCTACACATATATACATGTTTGTGTGTTTTCCCATTACCTCCCCCCCATGCTCCCCCCAACTAGAGTCCCAGGAGGTGAGTGTAGACAGTGAGGCTGCACTGGGGGGCGTGGCCATCCCCGAGATCAGTGTGACAGGCGTGAGCGGCGAGCGAATGCCCAACGGAGACTCCATGCGGCCACGCACCGACGGCGACACGTCGGGCACCACCTCCGAGGTCAGCCTGGACCCCCGAGGTCATGACTCCGGCACAAGGGGTCAGGAGGTCAGGAGGCAGAAGTCTGTGGGGCGAATGGTGGAGAATGAGGGTTCTGGTTCGGCCTCCACAGGGAGGAGCCAATACTAAGGTCCAGTCCCTCCTTCCCCTGCCCCACTCCTGGGGTAACCTAGGTAACCAAGTGTGGAGCGTGGTCTAAAACGCTGCATGAATACTTCTTCCCCTTTTACCTTTTTGCGCTGGGCTCCACCAACCTGTCTTTTCCTAATCGCACTGCTCCTCTCATCTGTCTCTCCATCGTCATTCAGTCATTTACTCTCCTCTTTGTGGCTTTGGCTTCCTCGTGATAATCTCCTGCCAAAACGTAGATCAATGCCCATCGATAACCTGATTTGGGAAAAAAAAGAAAAAAGTGCTTGATGATGAGTTATGCTCGACTGAATCCTGCTGTGAGGATAATGAAAAGAGGTTGAGGTGAAGTTGAACATTTTGGAAGCCGAGCGTTGGTTAAACAGATAAAACGAAGTCAAAAGTTTCAGGCGTTTTCTCAAATGGTTCTGTATGAATGCCAACAAGGTTTCTGCATGCACAAATGTTCCTTTTTACAATAGCACACATTTGCTAAGTAGCTTTGCACATGGACACAAGATCCCTGTGAAATCCTCAGATTAGTGTAATTCTACCTGGTTACATATATGTTTTTAAACACTTTTTTCTTCAGATTTTTTTTTTTTTACCTAATTGTAATAAAACTGTTTACTTTGCCAGTTTGGACGATTTAGGTTGAGCTGTATCGTGAAGCATAGTTTCAAGTTTTCAAATATTTGGCCTTTTGCATTGTTAGTAAGGAGTTTGCCTCATGCATTCTTAGAAGAAGGATCAGCAGGCGTTTTAGTCTCGGACTGCACACGTTGGTACGCCTCGACAGATTACTTCCTTCTGACTGTTCGACAGCTCCAAGCTGAGGAGAGATAAGCGGGTCCTGACATTTCTTTTGTTTTTGCTGCGTTTGCGACATTAATGTGCTGAAAAAGTTCTATTTCCACCACGATCTGATGCCTCCAGCCCCAAACCTGCTGAATGTGACCATGAAAGATTCAAACAGGACCTGCCTATCTGCCTGTCCATCAGCTATTTACTGGTGTTCTGTTGCAGTGATAGCATCAGTGTTCCAAAAACCAGTGTCTTTGTGAATATGCAGGTGTGTGGCTGCTCACGCAGCCACTCACACACGTCCTAAACAAAGCAGGAACGGCGTTAGCGTGTGGGTGTGTGTCCAGAGCGATAGGGTGTTCTCTGTGCTTCTGTTTGCTTTCCCCCGACTTTCCTTCCTGATCTTTCCGAGGCTTGTGCTCTTAGCCGCTGTCCTCTCCTGCGTTTGGGACAAAAACACGCATTCCTCTGCTACTAAATCACTGACTGGTGTCTCACAACTCTGCTTTGTATGCTAATTGAGTCCTGGCAGGTGGAGGGGTCCCTCTTAGCCGATGACGATGGTGTGAAGGCGCCACCTGCTGGACAAAGATAGAGCTCCTCTGTCATCCATCCAGAGTTTTGTAGCGAATTAAATTCGTTTTTTTCCCATCTATTTTTTTTATTCTTTTACAAAGTTTGAGTGTTAAAAAGAGGTTGGATGACAGACGAGACCGTTAAGTTCATCCTCCTCCTGTTTTTCATGCTGGTGCCTGTTTGTCTCTGTCCGTCTGACAGATGCAGTGGATCTGGGTTCCCCGGACGAGCTGATGGATATTTCTGAGGTGGATGAAGGGGTTTGGCCAGGTGGGGTGGTGCCTGATGTGACCCCACCTACTATCACGATCAGCAACAGCGTCACCACGCTGAACCTGGGGGCCAAGGCCATGAAGAAGTGTCGGCTCGGTGGGCGCACCAGCAAGGACAAAGACAAAGAGGCGGGCCCTCTGACAACGGGCCGCGCCGCCAGCGAGAACGCAGAGCTGTCTGTCAAGCGGCTGACGCTCACTTCCAGCCAATCAGTGCCCAAAGCAGGAGCCCTCACCAGCCTGACGCGCACCGCCAGCGCCGTCTTCTCCCGCTCCTTCGAGCAGGTGGCCAGCGGCAACAACGCGACTCCCGCCAACAACCACACCGCGTCCGAGGCCGGCCGGTACTCCTGCAGCCTGCAGGAGGAAGGGATGGGGGGGTACCTGAGTCCCGCACCGAACCACACCCAGCGCTCCCCCAGCATCAGCGTGCACCTCGGCTCCGACCTTTGAACCCTTCGTGACCCCTTTTGACTGCACTCCTCTCTGATCTTGTGACCCTGTACCTGTGACCTGGAACTCCAAGCCATGCCAAATGCAGTGGACTACAAAGCAGAGAAGAAACGCCCCCTCTGTTACTCCACGTCACTCCATTCTGGGCGTCTTCACGTGTCTGTGTTGCAAAGCGGGCTGCTCGCCCACTTCACCCGGACATCCAGAGAGCAGTCAGCTTCTTCTTCTGCCCCCTCCAGCAGAGTCTCCCCTCAGAGAAACCACCTCTGGGCTCACTGGTTTTACCTGTTTTTCTGATGCAGTGAAGTTGGACAAAACTTCACTCCCTGGCAGAGAACGATCACAATGAAAACTGTGGAAAAGCATTCAGAAAATGATTGAATTGGCCTTTGTTGCCCTGCATGGCTTTTCCGTACCTCCATCTTTACCTTGTGTGGCTTTGTCAGAGGGCAGGTGGCAAGTGTGTGTGTGTGTGTGTGTGTGTGTGTGTGTGTGTGTGTGTGTGTGTGTGTGCGTGTGCGTGTGCGTGTGTGCGCGCACACTATTTTTTAGAGACAAAGGCTGCTGATTAATACAATGAATAAG
>JAUESF010000478.1:0-12543 GCA_032274765.1 Malacoctenus tetranemus | reverse complement strand
ACACACACACACACACACACACACACACACACACACACACACACACACACACACACACACACACACACACAAAACTGGTGTTGTGATATAACTGTTTGCACATTTTTCACCTGATTTAAATTTTCACCTTTCAAAACTGACATCTGAAAATGTTCAGAGAAAACTTACATGACCTGATGTTTTCTGGTCCAAAACTTCAATATTATACACATTATACTACTGTTATACCTGGTACACATTTTAGTACTTTGTCCTTTTTTTGTTTTTTAAATTTCATTAACTTTCAACGATATATGCGCCTTGCTTTACATAACAGTCTTAAACCACCTCTTTCATTTGACCACTTGAAACACAATACGATATGAATGCAAGGTAAAAATAAAGGGTATAAAAACTCTCAACTCTGCTTTTAAAGGCTGAATGGAGTGATAGTCAGGAGCAGACACATTTGCACAACGTCATTGACAAACACTCCAACTCAGAGGTGACCTGCCTCTGCCACTGTTGTAGGTTTCTGGTTCATGTGGTGCTGATGCACTTGGCTCCTTGCAGTGAGTACACTAGTGGCTTTATGTAACTACTTATTCAATCAGTGAAGTGTAATGAATAATTACTCCATTAACTCCTTGTGTGTGTGTGTGGTTTGAATGCTGGAGAATATAATACATTGCAGAGGACTGCGTTGGTTGGAGGACGTTGATGAGAACAGAGTGATTGAAACCATCATCAACCTTTAGCACTTGGTCAAAGTTCATCCTCAACGAGTCCATAATAGAAAATAACAGGAAAATTTGAAACTGACCATTTATTCTTGTTGGAAAATGAACTAAACAAGGATAAAGACAGTACTTTTAAAAATGTAAATGACTCAATGAAAAAGTGAGAAAACAAGGACGTTTTACATCAAACATAAAAGTGTATTTAATTTCAGAGAAGAAAAAAAAGCAACCAGATTATTTTGTACCTGTGAGGCCTCTCAGACACAAGTCACATGCAGCAGAAAAAATTGTCCATGCCTGCATTTTCAGGTTGTTCACCCTGATTCTCTGAAGCGCCAGACAATCGCAGAGATGGACGCAATTGCAGAGCCCTCCAATCCTCTTAGGCAGCTTTTGTTTTGCTCTCTCGTTGTCAGCACGGAATTGTGTTTTGTTAGCGACGGACCGGGTGCCGTAATCCCGGCTGCTCCTCCCCGAATCTCCTTATTAATCCGAGTGCCTCGATTATCTACATGTTCCTCCTCCAATCTTGGACCATAATCTGTGTGTGTGTGTGTGTGTGTGTGTGTGTGTGTGTGTGTGTGTGTGTGTGTGTGTGTGTGTGTGTGTGTGTGTTGGCTGTGGGTCATATTTGGGAGCCTCTGGTGCAGAAAACTGTCCTCCAGCAGTTCTGTTCCATTCTATTCTATTCTATTCTATTCTATTCTATTCTATTCTATTTGTGCCTGCTTCACTTTTCTCTTGCAGCTTCTCTTCTTTTTGCCACTAACTTCTCTCTGTTAAGTGTGTTGGTCATTCAGTCTTTCTTTTTGCCCCCACTTCCCAGCGATTATCGCTCTCTTTTTTCCTCTGGCCTTCTTTCTCAACTCTTTCCGCTGCCTCTGGTCTTTTCTTCCACTCCCTTTCTTTCCTCCCTTCTTTCTTTCTTTTCTTTCTCTTCCAGACATCCAAAGTCCTGTTGGCTCCCCTCCTCTGAACCCAGAGCATCTTGCTGCAGATTTTCAGGTACCACGGCTGGAACAGGAATGTGACAATCAGGTGTGCCTGTAGGTTGACAACTCCCTGTCATCCTTTCCGATTCCCCAACAAAACCCCACCACCAGTGTGGTGCTACGACTTTGGCTTGCATCCAACATTTAAAAGATAGACACAGATGAATATGACAGAAAACCCTAACCCCCATGTTTTGTGTTCTGTAACTGATAACATACAAGTTTTCAGGTCCCATCAGCATCATGTTTGGATAGATTTTAGGAGCGAGCAGAAAAAGCAGCCATCCCTGCAATGGTCTGGTAGGTCTTTGGATTACACCCATGTCTCAGTGTAACTCCCTGTCAGGTGTAACATACAACAGGTGTTCATCAGCAGAGCTCCAGTCCTCTCCTGTGTTCATCAGTTATGAAATTTATTGAGTTGTGAAATTTCAAAAGGATTTCCTCTATAGTTCCTAAGAACTGACAGAAATAAACAAAATAAAAACGAGCTTCTTTTTTTTCTTTCACACATGTCTGATAGCTCACTGTGAAGCTTGCACACTCAAAACTCTTTGGATTTGCGCCTCAGACTTGTGCGAGTCAAACTGGACAGGGTCGGATCGCCAGACTGACCCCTGAAATCGCACTTTGCAGTCTTTCCCTGAAACGTTCCCTGCTTGGCAGATGAACGTGAACGCAGCCTTCCAGTTTTACACTCAGCACATCCATCATCCTGCACAGTGAGGCTTGAAAAATAAACTGCAAACCAAACACAGCTCTGAGGAGCGAGGGGAGTTGAGCGTTTTGTTCTTTTAGGCCATGAAACACGGCGCAGTCAGACTTTGGTGTGACTTCACAGACCTGAAAGAAACACTTTCTGAAATCCTACTGAAAACTTTACAGACAACTGCTCCACAGGAGAACCTTTTGACCAGATGTAATTAAGTAAGAACATATGTGACACTTATTTCTTGATAAGACCTGTCACAGCTATTTGTTCCAGGTTCCTCATGTCTGGTGGAACCTCGGTGATGCTGAATTGTCTCTAGATATAAAAAACGGTGTCAATATGTATTTGTGTGTGTCCAGGGTGTGTCAGCTGTCATCAGCCACAGCACCATCTACCTGATATCGTTGAAATCATCATAATCAAATGGGAACTATTTGGACGGTATCACTGAGGCTCTGCTGATCTCGTCTCTGAAGCTTCCAGCGAGTATGTTACTTTGAGAAGCTGTCAATCAAGTCATGATGTATAGTGTGTTCCATGGATGTGTGTGTTGTACGCCTCAGTTTGCTTCTAGTGTTGAGAAATAAGCTGCTGTGAACGGTAGACAGCTGACATCATTCTCCGCTTTGCGGTGAATTATCTGCGAGCTTCACCATTCCACTGTCGAGCTGACAGCTGGACAACGGTGCACAGAGGAAGCTTCTACATTCCTGAACTGGCATCAGTGCGAAAACTGTCTGTTGATTTCATCATAATATTTAACATCTGAATGGGGGTTGAGCCAGCGGTTAAAGCTGGGGCCCACACACTGGTGGTGTTTGTTAATTGGTTGCAAAGAGCCTTTCACTTCCACCGCTAAAGATCCAAGCCCAGGGTCCGGGGGCACACGGAGTGGCGGGCTGAATTGCGCTAAAAGTTCAAACAAGGTCATCGCCGCTCATCTGCCGCCAGACACACCAAAGAGCTGATTTCGTCATGGCTGTTAGTAGTTGAAATGATTTGTCGAGATGATCTCACCCCACTTCTGGCCTTGTTTACGGAGGGATGTATGCTAATGAGGACGCCCTCCTCCAGCTCACTTGTTTGCCGGGGATTCGCAACAAGAACTGGCAGTATGTGACAGCTAACAAGCTAAAATCTTTCATCTCGGGAGGCAGCTTTATGTGCGCGTGCGCGCGCGCGTGTGTGTGTTTGCGGCGGTTCCTATTTAAATGCGAGGAAACACAAAAGTGCCTGAGAGCTGTACTTTTGTCTTTTTTAAGCTTGACTCAAACAACATCTCATTTGTCTTTTGACCTCTGAGGATGCCAGGTGGGTGAACCTCGTCTGGGGGTGCCACTCTCGATGCCTGGCAGTGGAAACTCGCTGCCGTGGAGCCAAGTGCTGCCAGGTCTCCAGGAGCCATACATGCTAAAAAAATGTAAGAGAGGTGAAAAAAATTCACAATGAATCTGAGTAGTCACCGTTCTCTTGTTTTTTTTTTGCTTTTTCCTACAGATGGACGAATTGATTAGCCACAAGGCTTTTTTTCACAGGCTTACGTCACTGTAAATTCAGTGTCAATTCAGCTACTTGAAAGTCAGTCTTGGGTAACTTAGTGGGAAAACACACACTTCCCTGCCCCCCCCAAAAAATCACTACCTGGATTTAACTAAGCAAATCGGTATGAGCTTCCAATTGGATCATTACTGAATGGGTGATTATCTTTTAGCTGGCAACAACTTATGTGACCCCAACTGGTGCAATGAGTTACTTTTCCTAAACAACTGTGTCGAAAGACACATCCTGTGGTCGTGGAAAAGACGTTAGTCTGTTTGAGAAGGTTCAAATCACTGACGTGCATCAGGCAGAGAGAGCACGATCATCACTTAAAGTGATGCACATGTCCTCCTGTTGACACACATGCTTGCTGAGTGAGCCCAACCTGAGTCCATTTAGCAGGTGGTGGCTCTGTGATTGCCACGGCTTCTTTAGAGATTTTCCTGAAAACTATCAAGTCAAGTCTGCTCCAGGCAAATCAGTTTTCAGGTAGGATCCCAGTTGCGAAGTGAGTTTGCTGCATACGACCTTCAGTCAAGTGCAAGCAGACCTGCATTAACCCTTTACAGTCTCTTTGTTTCAACACAAACTCATGGAAGAGAAAAAAAACCCCACAGATAATGTTGCAGAAGATATTTTTAGGTGCTGTATGGACTGACCTTCTCCATTGCGGCTGTGGGATGAATAGAGCCTGCGCTGATCTTGTGAGCAATATTGGCATTATGGCCTTTTTAAACTAACTTAGTTAGATTCTATTTGTCAGGAGCAAAATTTACAGAAAAAAACCAAAATAATATTCCTAGTTTAATGTTATGCATTGTGATGCATTGAGAACCTTCGATGTGAGGAACTCTTTATGTCTTCTCGCTATATTTAACCCTAAGGTAAAAATGCTGAGCCATTGGGGGCAGTGGAATGCTGGGAGAGATGTACTGAACAGTACATTCTGCTCACATTCTGCCTTCCTCTCAGAGTCACTGCTGTCACTTACAGTTTGAAGTAGTATTTCGAATCCCACCCTCAGACTGAGACAGCCGTCACTTGTTTCAAGTCGTCATGTTGCCGGGGTAGAAACCCCACAGTGCGACTTGCTCCTCGTTCTGCTCCGTCAGCTCCCGTCGCAGCACAGAGGCGAGAGGTAATGCAACTCAGTTCTTCTGGTTGTTTGAATGAAGCACTCGGCAGTTATAGGATTATTGCGACATTTGTGCCAAGAGTGTTAAATTAAAAGTCTCCCGAGTTCAAAGCGATACTTTCATTTGGTCCATCACATTTTTAAAACGTCGCCTCATTGATGTGAGCTTTCCCTCTGAATTCTGAGCAGACGAACAGGAAAAAAGAGTGAGGATGACCAGGCAGTTTGAACGTGTTAAAAAGTATCAGGAGTGGACAAAGGAAGGGGAAGAAGGGAACCAATGACGTGGTCAGGGTTGGCCAAGGTAAAGGCCAAAGCAGAAATGGTTCCAGTTAGGTTTGAATAAAAGGACAGCGCGTCCACGGTGTTCACTGGGACCCCTTGAACTCAACTCAATGGAGGCCTACATTTTTCTTTAAGGATCCATCACTGACATCTCAGTGCCAGTTGCCGTGGCACCTTCAGAGGCAAGAGCAGTTTGCACCTTGAGAGGTCAGCACTGTCTTGACAACAGTGTGACTTACACGATAGCAAGCGGAAGGGCACCGTGTTTTGGCAGAGGATACGCTTGTTTCATTTACTTCAATCATTCTTCTCCACTTTTAGATCTTGACCCTCTGCCCCTCCTCTCAAACTATACCCCCCCCCCCCCCACACACACACACCTTCTTCTCAATATGTCTCATTGAAAGCTGCAAACTGGAGGGTTGCCTTGTCATTGTTAATGGCCACTGATATTTCAGGAAGTCCAGAGGAAGATGGGAGAAGAGCTGGGCAATGAAAAGAATCCTGCGAGCACACTTGTGCATTTGCAATAACAAGCGTGTCTCCAGTGTCCTGAGGTTATCTGGTCTTCACTTCACTGAGGCTCCGTGTCCCTTTGGGGTGAGAGACCAACTGAAGAAATATAAATGCATGAAGGTGCAGACTGTGCATTCAGAAAGGACTCTGGAGTCTGAAAGTGTGAATGTGGCCTCAGGAGAAGTTACATTGTCTGATTGTTCCTGTAGAATTACATCTTTATGTTCCTCCAGTGAAGGTAACGAGGTACTCTGTTGTGGCGAGGAATTGATCAGGCTAATAGGTGATGGTTCCTCATATCGTGTCATTCAATTTGATTAGAGTCTGAAAGTGTGTCCAGTGCTTTGCTGGTCAACTTGCTGTCTTTATTTAAAGTTGAACGTACACAGCTGATCCCGAATGCTACTGCTTTGGTCTGCACACAACACCAAGACAATCAGCCACATCAGTTCAGAGGTCAACGTAACCAGCAGGACGCCCACTCACCAGTTGCTCCTCAGCTTGCAGCTTGCCACGTCAACTAAGAAATAGCTCAGCATTAGGGCAAATCACCCCACAGCGCCTCGAACCCCTGAGACACAATGACCACTTTGATCGCACAGAAGCCCGGTGTCCCCGCAGACCTCCCTCTTAAATTCCATCCTCCTAAATAAACGGTGATAAGCCAACCGGGCTAAAATCAGCCCCCTGAACAATGCTGAGTCACAGTCAATTTTGATCCCCAACACTGGACGATTTTCAACCGTGGGTACAGTCTCCGGTCCAACCACTGTATCAAACAGACATTACAGTGAAGACAAACTGCCATGAGCACGAGACAGTAAAGTCCTTTATCCAGGTTTCGTTTAGAATCCACAAAGTGTCTTGAACTTTTAAGAACTTTGGCGGATGTTGTTTATCATCCAATCTATAGGGGCAGATGTTAGCTGTGTATATGATGCTTATTTATGTGCATCACGAAAGAGGTGAGGAGAAGAGCTGTTTCAGCATCGGTTTTGCAATTACAAGTAGGATGAAAGAGACGATAGCTGAAATCATTTGCCCGTGCTTGAACCTCCACAGGCAGACGGCCAACAACAAAGAGGAGAAGCAGGAGGAGCAATGGAGAAACAGTGTAGAGGGGACCCTCCCCCCAAGTCATGCAATTAAAAGACGCGTCTGCAGTGACTGTCCTGCGCCGATTCAACTTCTGTCTCGGAACACACACATGCACAGACACTCGTAAACAAACCTCTTTTATCGCAACCCATTGGCTAATTATGTTCACAATTACCCCCTCCGTGCCGTTTATGATTTTTCCATCAGCAGGTCATTACTCCAGTTGTCCCAGTTGAATCCATTTAATGCTGCCAGCAGCCTGAAGTGCAATTACACACTGGGACGGAACGCAGGGTTGGAGCCGGGATGGTTTTTAATAGGAAACTGACTTTGATGAAAGAAAAGTCTGTGTGATGAGATCTCTTGACTCTGCCCCTGAACAGAAAGGTTTCTGGTTTCGTACTGCACCTGAAATAAAGACAAACTTACCTTGTACCACTTGTTTGGCACCTGCACCTTCCTCTCTGCACCTCCACCTCTCTCTCTCCCTCTCTCTCTCTCTCTCTCTCTCTCTCTCTCTATCACTCTACACCATCTTCAACAGTCACCCAGGAAGCCACCTTGATTGACGGCTTCTCAGCCCTCAGCAACTCAAAGCACAACATCTAAGGCATCCAGAGGATTCAGAGATGACGACTTTATCAAACTAACTGCTTACGGCAGCATGACAATGAACATTTTAAGCCTGTTACAGTATTCAGCAGTTCCGCAGTTGATTCGGTCGGTTATTTTAAAATATTTTTAATGTCTGTGTCGGCAACATCAACTCAAAGAAAAGGGAGGGAGGTGGCACCACCTGTCTTTCACCTGCTTCCCCCTACAGTCTATTTTCAAGCAAAGGTTGATAAAAAAAACTCCATGATGTCTGCAGTCTTAAAAGCAACTGATGACAACATCATACTTGTTGCTGTTCCAGATATGATGAGGTGCGCCTTCGGTGAGTTGTATTTTCTTGCCTCATTCATTCTCAACCCACCTGTAGCCGTGCTGTGTGTCCACACACACTCCTCCATTAAAGCAGGGGTTCCTGGGGTACGCGGCACAGGGTTGGTGGGCTTGCTCTCTTCCCGGGCAGGAACACACGGCCAACGACTCCACGGTCACCGAAACCAGGCTCATAGTCCCACAGTCCACCACGGTGGGCGTGTCCCGCACATTCAAAATGGTGTTGCAGCCCCCCGCGCTGACGCAGTCCGAGCTGGGACACTCGTCCACCCGGACTTGGGACACGCTGACCTGCAGGAAGGACTGCAGCTGGACGGGGAAACACAGAGGTGGGTGTTAGCTGGAGAAGCTGGATGAGAGAACACGCTGAAAAATCTACTTAAACCCACCAATTTTTAGTTGACAGACACAAAGTTTTAAAATATATTTAGACATGGCTAAGATATACTGTCCTTGAGCCTTTTGCTTTTGTGACCAAATTCTGGTGCCACTTGAAATTGAGGAAGGGCAGAGCATTAATGGAGGGTGATGAGAGGCCAAGACGGCCCTTCCCTTGCAAAGGGTTTGGGATCACCATCAGGATTGGAAAGACTCTTGAGTTTGGCTCTTGATCACGACACCACAATGAAGTTTGGCTGCCCAATCTCGACAGTGTTGCCTCTAACAGTTCAACTTGACAGACTGCTGTACTGAGAGCCTGTGTGTGTTACAGTGCACATTGCAGATGGTGTGTGATGCACTTAGGAGCAGCGTTGTCACCTCATGGGGTGAAAAACCTTTCAGGGGTTGGCAGTGAGGAAACCAAGTCCCCCTCCTATCCCTCCACAGCTGCAGGCCTGGATCTTTCTGACTGGGTCTTCCAGCAATGTATGTTTGTAATGCAATGTCAACCAGAATGTGGTGGGTGCTCCAGTGAGACCCTGGAAAACAACTAAGAGGAGCCCTCCACCATGTAGCAGCCAAGCCCAGATGCAGCCCCGACACAACTCTGACTCGAAGCCACCTAATGTGACTCCACCCAACTTCCCCAAACTGGACAGAAAAGTGCCCGACTAGCTAAATTAGCTAAATTCAACCCAGCAAAACTAGTTAGGCTTCTTACTGTGACCAGTACCAACGTGCATTTTAAATGTCGAAAATATCATTTCATAAAATGTAGTGTGTCAGGTGTTCACAGTAAAATCTCTCTTGTTTAAATTCTAACAAATCCTAAAGCAGCCTATCAGTCACACATTAAAGCACATGCAGGAAATGATCACTGAGTAATATAATTCACACAGGCTGGTAAACACATGTGTGTCTCCTTCCACGTGTGTTTGTGTTTACCAAACCAGCACACTGACAGCCGCGTGCCGCGTGCCGATGAGGAAACAAACAAACTGGACGCATCAGATTACAGCAAGGTGGGGTGGGTGAAAGAATTCCTTTAAAAAGTGGGCTCAATGTCGATGAGGCAGAAAGGAAAACTGCAAATGGAATAGAAATTGAATACCCATTCTCTGTGTGTGTGTGTATGTGTGTGTGTGTGTGTGTGTGTGTGTGTGTGTGTGTGTGTGTGTGTGTGTGTGTGCTGTTCACAGCCAGTTGCACTCGCCGTGGTCAAGTACGTACGCTTCCCTGAGTTTCTGTGTTTATGTTCATACGGAGGGGACGCGCATTCTCAGATACAGGTAATATCAAGCAAAGTGCGCAAAGACCAAAGCGGGTCACTCCATGCTCAATGTTCTGCACTGATTGGACTTGATTCAGTGTGGCTGGGTTTCACTGATGAACCACGCAGCTCAATTATTCCACGTATTCACTCCGACTGACTTGCGCTGCTAAAGAGGCTGCGACTCTGATGAGGGCTATGTGCAGAAGAGCCTCGTTATTGCTAACTGATGCCGCACACGCCGTTTCAGTCTCCAGCCACGTGAACATGCCAACGTCACTGGGTGGTGTTTCCCCATTCACACCAACCAGCTGCTGTAGTTCCTTTTAAAACTAAACCTCACCTGGGATTTGGCCCTAAATGCTCCAGAGGGCGCAGGCGGGCCGCAAAACAAATCCGTTCAAACCTGGAAGAAGTTAACAACTTCTGCTTTGAGTCACGTATGTACTCTGTCTATCAACACTATGTTCTGTGCTCTTTGTCTGAGAAAATGTGTTTTGTTCATAACAAAACGACTTAGTGATGTGATGAAAAACCTGAGTCATGAGAAATGAAATCACAAATTTATTTTGGTGAACTCATATCATTAACTCCAAACTCACACTTCTGAGCCTCTGGCCCAGTTTTAAATTTTTGCTGAACACTGAATATGCTGCGATTTCACAACAGAGAACATCAACGCTATATTTGGTGTTTGGGTGATGTCATGCCGGCTCCTCCTCCACCTCTGCGTTCAGCCTCACCTGCCTACCGATCACCGGTTCTCACCCCACAATCCCTCTGTCCTGTTCATTATGGATTACACCTGGTCCTCATTACCATCACCAGTCACACCTGTTTATCCCTCTATTCAACCCAGTGCGACCTCTTCCCCAGTGTTGTGTATTGTTTGAGTCATTCAGATGTGAAACTTCCTGACCTGTGATTGCATCCAGCCTCTGCTTCAACCTGACAGGCAACCTTGTATTCATGCCTGTACTTCTTGCTTTGGCACACTGAAAAGCCCTTGACCAAAAATTGCAGCCCCCCCCCCGTACTATTTATTTATTCCTTATTTATAGATAATAGAGAACTTTTTACCTTGTCTTCAGTCAGGGCTGTGCTGTAATAGTGTCGAATTCAGATTTTAGGTTGGAGATTTGTTGGGTTTTTTGTCATGCACTCTGGATTAATGTGTTCCCCTGGAAAGTACTCTGCCTGCTTTGGAGTTTAGTTTCCCCCTGAAGACGAAATTGCTTCAAATACATCACGCATGCTTTGTTTTTTTAGTTTCTATCTCAACCCCCAAATTGTGGGAAATCTGGAGGGGGTATGGACTGAATGCTTCAGAAGCAGAACAGCGTGTGAAGCAAAGGGATAAACACCAGAGGGATGCATTGTTTCTTATCATGCTGCTGTTGGGGGGCATAGAGGGGCCTCCCCTGCACTGTGCGTCTGCCCTCCAGGGCCACATTGATACAACGGTATCCCAGCAAAATACAAATGATCTTTGAAAAGTGTAAGGAATGAGAAAGCAAAGTATAGTGTCATTAAAAGTCAAGTGGAGCACGCTGGACTGAAAACACACAGGGATAGCTTCCATTATTGGTGGTAGAGCGTGGAGAGATGGAGAAACACAGTATAAAGACCCGTCTCTTATCTTCCTGCTTTTAGAGCATTACAGGGGAATGGAGAACATTAATAATAGGCACTGCTTCATTTTCTCCAACCGTCCCTCTAAGCCCCCCCCACCCCATCTCATCCACAGTACCCCCCCATCCACATCATCCCATCCAGTTTCTCGTTCATTCTCTTTGCTCACATCTTATTCTGATCAATGTCTTCCTCAGAAAACTTGGCTGAATTCAGATGTAATGCTCGGCAGGCTCTCTCATAAATCACACCCGAAATCCTCAGCTGCTTCCCACATCATCCCCTCCCCTCCCATCACCACCCCTATTTCTTTCTCCCCCATCCTCACTTGTCACAAAGCTTACAGGAACACATTTTCATATCCCCCCCCCCCGCCTCTCTGATTTCTCCATCCTCTCACCTGACAGCGGAGACAATAACACAGTGAAACAAAAAAGGAGTTGGTGGAGACAGATGCTGAGAGGCGTGGGGGGAAGGGGTGAGGTTGAGTGGGTGGGGGGTTGACCTGGACTGACCAATGGACTCTGGACATGTTCTGCTTTTTTTAATCCCTAACAGGTGCAGACATGCAAAATCGGAGGACACGACACCAGCGCGTTCTTCCTCTGCACATGACTCAACTTTTAGAGGTGCATGCACGCCTGCACAAACCCAGACCACAAGCACACAAGGACAAACACTAACATGCTAACACCCTCGGAGCTATCTTTGCCAGTGACATCGTACACTTCTCAATCCCCTACCATAATTACAACCCCCAACCAAGCTGTTGCCACAACAGCCCTCAGTGACTCTTGAGAACAAGGGGAAAAAAAGAGAGAAGACATAACGTGGACTGCTCCAGGTGGACAGTGAGGTGAACAATGATTCACACAGGCACACATGCATGCATTTGACCCACTTTTAAGGCAACCAAAACAACCATTTGTTTTACACTGACCATAGTCGCCCCCCCCACACACACACACAGAAATATTAATAATTTCACTCAGAGAAACTTGTGTTGATTTGTTTAAAGCCACCCTGAGACAAAACATACTCAAACACACAACAACAAACCCTTTTAGTGAGACTTGTGATCCCAACTCAACCATTAAAAATCAAGGATTTCAATTACTAAGAGCCTAAAAAATGCAAATTGCCAAATTGCAAACTCCCAAACAAACAAATGTGTGCGTGCAACATACTCTTGTGCTCTTGGTTTGGCAAGGATCAGCTCGAATAAGGACAATGTTTTGCATGATCTATCTATCTATCTATCTATCTATCTATCCATCTATCCATCTATCCATCCATCCATCCATCCATCCATCCATCCA
>JAUESF010000439.1:0-12544 GCA_032274765.1 Malacoctenus tetranemus | reverse complement strand
TTTTACACTGCAGAGGGGACCATTTTTTTCCGTTTCACTTCCAAACCTTCTTTTTCACTGCTTGCAACGCGGCTGTGCGGAGATATTCAAGCCACATGGTAATAAATGCTTCAGAAAAGATCTCCTATCACACCTTTAAGACAGGTATTTTATAATGATCCAATGTAAAAAAAAAAACAACAACAAAAAAACATTCCTAATCATACATTTAGTACAAGAAGTAACCAAAAGGCAGAGTTCAACAATACATTTGGACAGTCCTTGTCACTTCTGGCTTGCAAAAATATTTATTTGTATTTCACCACACTAAAAAAAAAAGAACATCATCACAATTTTTAGTAAAAATAGTTGTTATTTTGTGCTGTTATCCTGCTAAGATGAATAAAAATAATTGGCTGACTTGGTTGCCAGGGAAAACGTGAATCCTGGTACATTGATGAAGTCATTTCTCACCATGTCTGTTTTTTAAAACAAAAAAAACAAACAACACTAAATCGTCTTGCTTTTGTATGCGTAATATGATTTTAAAAAAAAATGTAATCTCTGAAATACCTGAAAATTGTAACTTTCAAAAGGAGATTCCCAGTTATGAAAACAAGGTCCCACAAAGCTTTTGAATTTAGATTCACAATTCACTTATCGTAATATTTCAAAGACACAATTTTCACCCACGTGCTCACCCACAACCTCTACGTCAAGCCTGCCCACGGCCTGGACCTCCTCCCCTTGCAGGCAAAGCTTGATATCCAGTTTGAAGTGCTGCAGCTGCTGGTGGGCCCTCACGATCAGATTCTAAATCAGAAAGGTCTAACATCTCAGAGATCTGACCATCATTGTGATGCCCACTTGTCTTCGTCAATGAAACTGAATTCATCATCACTTTGGGCTTAAAGTATTATTCTGAATGCTTCAGCGACTGTAATTCTTACCACCCAGGCTCTGTTATACATGGTTCCCTACAAAATACTATAAAGAAAAAAAACTATGTATGTAGGAGGAGTAGACTGATGAACTCATGTCAGAAAATTCAAATAAAAAATGAAGAGACGACACACCAAAATATGTGGCTGGGGTCATAAATGACCCCACTCGGTCACTTGAGGGTAAAGACAGACCAGAGCTAGTCTCTTCTGAGAGGCTACTTTGCTCGGCTGTGTGTGAGTTTTCAGCCAAACTTTAGTCTGACCAGAGATTTCGATCAGGTCCAAAGTAAAAGCTCACACTGGATGCGCCGGTTGCTGTTGTTGACCTTTTTAGTTTTTCTCTCAACCTGATGTGCTGATGACCATCCTGCATGCAAACACTGGTTAATGCAGTGTAACCATGTGCAATCATGACTGTCAATCTCTCATGCAACAATCCTTTATGGTTTTTTTTTTAGATAAGCAGATGTTTTGTTGTGTAACTGAGAAGTAACAAGCGTGTTGAATCCCCTCACAAGCAAAAATGCTAAGTATTTAGAACAAGTTACAAAAAATCACTAAGAAACAGTTCTGAAACAGTGTCGCTCCACATCTGACTGCTTGCCCTTTCAGAAAACTGTAATGCTCACTTCTACAGTGAGGCAGCTCTGTTTCCAGGCAACACAAGTGATTGCAGAGCTACACAGCAGGTTGGCCTGCAGTGGGAGGGAACCTTCAGCATGGATGCATCATTGTCAGGAGGTAACAAGTCATATTACTGTGAAAGTGTTTAACTGTGTAGCTCAATGATCGATGGAGGCTTTCAGAGAGATGATTATTTCACACTACAAACTTCAAAAATTTAAATGAATAAATAAACACACTGAAGCAAAAGTACTGACAGACACAAGTAGGAGAAAATGTAGTTTGGGGCTTTCTTAATCAGCTCAGCCTAAAACCATGTGTGGATAATATCAACATGCCCGGAAATGCTCCCAAAGATGGTACTTTATCACGAATGGTTCAATCTGCACAAAATCAATCCTGTAGCATACAGGATAGGACAGTCGGTGGCACTGTAGTATGCCACAAAACAGACAAGAAGACTCCAGGAGAGACAGTAATCAAATGGATGCGGTCGATGTGCCTGCAAATTAAAGGAGTGGGGACACTTCAAGATATATGCACTTGTCCTTTTGAACATCTCAGTGCATTGGCTCCATGTCGTAATGCCTATCACAAAACAAATGTTTTAGACCCCAACTAAAATAATCCCAGTGTGGTCTTGGCTGGAATCCAGGCTCAGGGTTTTGTTAGTGAAATGTGCATGTGCTCTTTAGGTTGCCCATACATGTCAGTATCTGTCTATGTTAACCCATTTAATGGAACCCTTAAAAAAAACAGCTTTAAAGGAATAGTACACCCAAACAATAATGTACCTTCATTTTCTACTCACCCCCATCCTGAACAACACTCTGAAGCACTTTTTTGAAATCTCAAATGCAGCTGGAGATCATTCAGGTTTCTTGTTATCTGCCCACGTTCAAATAATAGCGGTCCATAGGGCCCGGTACAAAAACATCCATAAAAGTCCACAAAAACGTGTCAATATTCCTCCATACTGCTCGTCCAATGTAATCCAAGTGTCCTGAGTGGGTACCGTCCATAATTGACTCCCAACAAAATCATTTAGAATGTTTTTAGAGCCTAAACAGTTGTGAATAACTGCGCTCCTGCAAGCTCTCAACACTACCGGACACCACGGCAGACCTCACCAGCTGAGAGAGAGCGTTCAAGAGTCCGCTGCTGCGAAAATGAACACACTCAAACCATCTTCTCAACTTCACGGCAAAAATGACTAATCAGCAGCTTTTTCCAACTCTGAGAGAAGCCAACCTCCTGCTACTCTGGCTCACAGTAGAATGTAAACAAAAACAGCGGGAGTTCTTCTTCTATGCTTGCGTTATCTGAACAGTGGACTCTTGAACGCTCCCTCTCAGCTGGTGACGTCTGCCATGGTGTCTGGAAGTTTGGTGAACTCGCAGGCTTGCAGTTATTTACTGATTTACAATTACTGAGAAACTACTGACAACAGGGGAGGAGGGTCACTGTACGATCTGGTGTAACCACTGATATCCCGCAATCATCAAGGCAACACACACCATGTGTGATTTACTCTGTGTTTGCACATGAAATCCAACAGTGTTCAAGTGTGTAAAAGAAAACTCAACTTACGAAGCCAAACAGAATCAGGGGTGTCTGGAAGCAATTGTTTTTATCAAACAGACATTTTCATGAGATTTTTCTTGATTAAACAGTTGGATCTTGTGCTTAATTGAATGTTGCTTACAACTTTAACGCTTCATCTCTTGATGGAGACAAATTTAACATGCTATCATGATGAAATTAGGAAACAAAAGAAACAAAATTGTAACTGTGAACGTAAGTATTGGACGTATCTTCTTTGTGAGTCTCTAGTTGAGAGTGAGTGGTGTGTGGATTGTTAGAAGATTTGCTAAAACTCTTCTACTAGTCATGGTTCTGAAATATGTGATAAAATGAGTTATGGCCTATAGTGTAAATATATGTTGAACATTTACTTGCATTGTACAAAGTGGTGGCAGTCACAGAGCTTCTCCTAAATCAGCATCAATGAAGTGTGCACGTACTCAAGCAGGAACATTATTTTCCTCCCTCCTATCCGCCCAACTACAAAATAGTTCTATTCATGCCGCCAAGAGCATTGCATAACCCAGCTATGGGGTGGAAACTGCATATCATTATGCTGTGTGCATTCATTATTGAAAGGGAACTACTTTGCTTAGTAGAGCTGACAGTAATGTATATAATCATGTTGTGCAAAACCATATGTTCTGAAAGCAGAAATGAGAAAGGGGATGAGGGTGAGTGGTGGTTGGTAAAGGGGAATTCATGTAATGTCAGACCAGTCTGGTCCAATGGCACATGTCACTGGGAAGCATATATTTGTGTCTCAGGGATAAGATGCAGAGCCTCACATCAGGCATGAAGAGGTCTGAGCTTCTGTTATTCTCTTTAGCCTCCTCCTACACAGGTCCACAGACCAGGATGAAATTATGCTGCAGCTATGTTTTCCATCCCAGTATCCAGATAACACCTAGTGCAACACTCTAACGAAACATTCATCAGGGCTCTCACCACATTGCAACTTGATGCTTATGTTACCCCAAAAATGGCCAAAAATCCATAATAAACTTATTTGCCAGCTTTACCTTCTTCAAAGCAGCATAGATCTTTACTGGAAGAACACCTTATGACTATCCCACTCTTTATTTTTGCTACACTGATATCAGTCAAACTGTAGTTGTTTTGGAGACTGCCTCTGTCCACAGGGGCATAGGCGGCACTTCCCTTGCATCAACTCCTCATGCATCGCCTCCCTCTGTAATGGGGACTCGACTCGACTCCTCCTGCTGTCGCACTTGCACTGCATCTCGTCAACTACCCTCTGCTCTTAAAGAATGATGTGCCTTCATTCATTACTCACCCCCATGCTGAACAACACTCTGAAGCACTTTTTTTGACATCGCAAATGCAGCTGGAGATTTTTGAGGTTTCTTGTTGTCTGCCCACGTTCAAATAATGCAGGTCAACTGGGCCCAAGCCAAAAATGTCCATGAAGTCCACAAAAACGTGTCAATACTCCTCCATACTGCTCGTCCAATGTAATCCAAGTGTCCATAATTTACTTGAAACGAAATCATTTAGAATGTTTTTAGAGCCTAAACAGTTGTAAACAACCGCGAGCCTGCGAGTTCACGACACTACCGGAAACCGTGGCAGACCACACCAGCTGAGAGGGTGTATTCAAGAGTCCGCTGTTGTGAAAGAGACAGAGAGAAAATTAATTATGGCCGAATGAATTAAAAAAAAAATGTAATTGTGACCTCATCAATGCTCCATTGTCTCATCACAGACAGCTCCCTTTATGTGTGAGGCTCTGAGTGAGGAGCGGTAGACTAAAGCTGACAAGGTAATGGTCTTTCTAGTTTGGCCAGTGTTAAAAATTAACCATTGCTCTTAGCAAAGTAGCATTGTGCATGACCAAGGGGGTTTCTGCTCCTGCCATATATTCCATAGGATGTGTGTGAGAGAGCGACGTGGAGTTAGTGTCGATCTTAAGCATGATCAGTCAATGTGATTATGTACTGCTGATGTTTTCCACAATGATAACACAAACTGTGGATTTGCCAATCTTTTTTTTTTTTCGCAAAATCAATCATTTCAAGTACTTTCCACTGAATTCTCTGATTTGCTCTGTTGTTCAGTTTCTGTAACTTTGTGTTTTTTCCACAATCATAAACCACACACATCTGGCTGGCAGTCGGCATATTTGGTACACATTTGTTTACATTAGGGCTGGGCAACGATTAGAAATTTTAATCAAAATTAAATGCATGGTTTCCCTAATTATTCACAGATAACTGCATTATATATGCAAAATCCAATAATGAATCCAAAAGTAGTGCATCGTGCACTTTTATTGGAATATTCACCTATATGAATATAAACGTTAAAACATTTGTTGTGCAAACACTATAAAATCAGCGCTTGTTAAACAGTAACAGTGAAATAACATATTCAGTGAAAAGCTACTTTAAAAATTGAAATACAAAAATTCAAGCCTATTGCCACAGCCAGGGCATTTATGTTGTCCTGATCATTAGGAAATATAAACACAATCTACATACAAAATCCAGAGCCACAATCATAGCATTGAAACAGACTATTTCTGAAGTAACAGAAGAAACATTTTTCTTTTATCAGGGAGAAAGAAAAGAAACACTTCACTGCTGGGACTTTCCTCACAGGGTTGTAAAACGTTGGTCTGCAGCTACACATTTCGCGATGGCGTTTGTTAGCTTCTCTTGCTTTTGTTTATCTGGACTTCTCCCACACACTGCATTTAATGCAGTCCGCCAAAGCCTTGATCCACTCTCTGCTTTGTTGAATGGTTTACTCATATCAATGGTGTGCTTTGCATTAAGGTGATATTTGAGACTGGAAGTACTCCTGTAATAACATAATTCAGCTTGGCAGTGGCTAGAAATGACTTTGTTTCTGTAAAATCCACAGTCTGAAGGTACTTCACATTGAAAATGACCATGTAAAAGTTCTGTAGCGTTACCCTTCTTCTCCATGTTTGTTCTGTTTACTTCTGCATTCTCCCTTCTTTTCCAATTCCGCAGCATTCTGCAGTAACACATGTATCTTCACTGTGGTCGAAAGATGGTACACTTTGTTCCCTCTGCTAAAGTGACGGCTGAGCAGGTACTCCATTATGTGTTCAGGCTCCATGGACTCCCCACCGATGTGGTTTCTAATCATGGACCCCAATTTCGCTTCCATTTCTGGAAAAAATTTTGCAACCTCATCGGAGCTTCAGCCAGCCTCTCCTCCAGATACCACCGACAGTCCAACGGGCAGACAATGCTCTAGGGTCCTAGTTCTGTGTGCTGACCCATTTGTTTGGATAACTGAGCCTGCCATCCCTTGGACTGTCTTTGGTTTTTGGATTTGCTTCATCTCCCTAGATTCTCCTGCATGGTGCCTGATCCCTGCCTGTCCAGGACTACATCTCCTGATCATCTGCACTATGCTGGTTATAGAACTCTGGACTGTTGACTTGCCTTTTCCGAATAAAATGTTCTCACATCCGTGCTGTGTCTGTCATGCAATTGAGTCTGCAAACCCAGCCGACATTGCACTTGTTAAAGGAATAGTACACCCAAACAATGATGTACCTTCATTTTCTGTTGCACTTGCACTGCATCTCGTCAACTACCCTCTGCTCTTAAAGGAATAGTACACCCAAAGAATGATGTGCCTTCATTTTCAACTCACCCCCATGCTGAACAACACTCTGAAGCACTTTTCTGACATCTCAAATGCAGCTGGAGATGTTTGAGGTATCTTGTTATCTGGCCATGTTAAAAAAAATAGCGGTCGATAGGGCCCGGTACAAAAACGTCCATAAAAGTCCACAAGAATGTGTCAATATTCCTCCATACTGCTCGTCCAATGTAATCCAAGTGTCCTGAGTGGGTACCATCCATAATTGCAACGAAATCATTTAGAATGTTTTTAGAGCCTAAACAGCTGTGAATAACTGCCCTCCTGCAAGCTCTCAACACTACCGGACCCCGCAGCAGACGTCACCAGCTGAGAGGGAGCGTTCAAGAGTCTGCTGCTGCTGCGAAAATGAAGACACTCGAACCATCTTCTTAATTTCACAGTTATTTACAGCTGTTTAGGCTCTAAAAACATTCTAAATGATTTTGTTGCGAGTAAATTATGGACGGTACCCACTCAGGACACTTGGATTACATTGGACGAGCAGTATGGATGGTGTTTAGACTACTTCTCCACAGACATCTGCTTAACTCACATTTTTTATTTACCTTATTTATTTATTTATTGGCTATGTACTAAGGTCTCCAGAATCACTGCCAAAACAGTTGCCTCATCTTCTCTCTTGCATTCTGCCTTAATACATATCTCCCCAACTATTCTCGACCAATCATATCTAGAGTGTTGCCACCCATCTCTGCAATAAAATCATGTTCGGCCATTAGAGTGCCGCGCTTTCAAGCTTTCTAATTTTCTATTGATATCGTGTTTATTAATGGTAGGTGTTTCCTTGTTCCGATTTGGGGGGTGGGGGGTTGGGGGTGGGGTTACTCTTTTGATGTTTTGTTTTTGTCGGGTTTTTTTACTGTTGTTTTAAAAAAATGGGAATTGTAACATGTAACCATGTAACAGCTTTTCTTTTGCTTTTTCCCTTAAAAAAAGAATTATTTTAAGAAAGCGGAAGCAGTTGAGAACAACTGGATAGCCATGGATAGATGTTAAATGACACAGCTGGGGATGTCCTCTCGTTTCGCAACCTGACTGTCGAGATGGATGAGGGAGCTTAACAGGGACGAAGTTCACTGGCATGCAAAGTTCTCATCTCAACCTGACACCCCTTGATGATATGCCACACCATTTGCCCAACATCATTCGGAGAGAAGGGTCAAAAATTTTAAGAAAAATATTATTTTTCATTGTGTGGGTTTTAACAAAGGTAAAAGGCAATAACCTATACTATTTCCTCTTTTAGATCATCTACTGTCTGATCTTTGCAAGAGCTTTGGCCAGTTTTCAGTCATTACAGCAGATCACCTTCACAAAGCATCATTTGATGTTAGTTTCAGTCCCCCCCCCCTTTGTTTTGAGTATATGTCGACGCTGCCACACCAGTCAGACGCTGCCACGCCAGTCAGACGCTGCCACACCAGTCAGACACTGCCACGCCAGACCTCGGCCCCGATCGTTCTCCCCCACGGCACTACCTGCGGTTCCATTCTTATACAAGGTAACTGGGGAAGCAGAGTGCGAAGCCTGGTCCGGCCAAGGGAGGGGTGAGCCCGGTCCGCGGAGACGTGAGCCTGTTCCGGCCTCTCTACCTTGCTCTGCCTCCTCCATTTTCTCTCTGACATAAGTTGGAGCATCCTACCGGGGACTATATGTCTCGAGTGGTAGGTTAGGTTAGGTGGAACCAAATGAGTCCCAATCAGGTCACGCAACCCAGTTAGGTTACGCACACACACCAACACCAAGTAACCCAGCCAGGTTACGCACACACACACAAACACAAACAGTGAAATTTAGAGTAGAATTTAAGATCCTTCTCTTGACCTATAAAGCTCTAAACAACCAAGCCCCCTCATATCTTGGGGAGCTGTTGGTGCCAAATCAGCCAAGTGGAACTCTTCGTTTACGAAGTGCTGGATTATTGGAAGTTCCTAGAATATCTAAAAATAGAATTGGAGGCCAAGTTTTCAGCTATCAGGCTCCTCTTCTGTGGAACAAACTTCCAATTGCAGCTCAAGAAGCGAGCACAGTTTCTGCTTTTAAGAATAATCTGAAAACTTCTTTATTTCACAAAGCATAAAATTAAGCCATAACACCCTTTCATGTTGCTACTGCATGTCACTAACCCCATGTGTCTCCCCTGTAGTCCGTCCTCTTTCCTTTTGTATCTCCCTTCTGTAGGTCCTGTGCTGCAATCAGGAATCTGATGTGTATTACTCCTTGACCTCAACAAGACGGCAGCATGTGGATTAACGACCCAAACCAATGCCAACTTCCCCGCTGCTCTTCTATTCTTCTCTTTCTATCCACTAACCCCAACCGGCAAAGGCAGTAAGCCGCCACCTCTGAGCCTGGTCCTGCTGCAGGTTTCTTCCAGTTTAAAGGGAGTTTTTCCTTTCCACTGTCGCTATTCGCTTGCACATGTGGATTTGCTGGGTTTTCTCATGATTAATATTTAATGCCATGAGACAACTTTGTTTTATATGATGCTTTATAAATAAAATTGAATTGAATTGAATTGAATTGAATTGAATTGAATTGAATTGAATTGAATTGAATTGAATTGAATTGAATTGAACGTCTTTGGGCAAGACACTGAACCTCAAGTGGTCTCTCAATAAATTAGTTTGAGTGTGGGCATACAAGTGGTTGAATGCATTTATGTGACTAAAAAGCCATATCAAGTGTAGGCAGTGTTGAAGCAGTGTTATCGAAGGCCAAATGACCCCTTAACCTTCCTAACCATCAGTTATCAAAATATTTTTTTAAAGGATTAGGTATGTCACAGACAAGAAGTGGGACTTACAGTCAGACTGATTGCTCTGACTCAACACTGCCAACCTATCAGCATGCAAAGCTGGCATGGGAAACAGGTTTTGCAGACAGCACAGGATCTTTAAAGTTCTTAAGTGAGTCACAAAAAAAACACAACACCTGCTTATATGAGGGTGAGTGCTTCCTGAATGAGCTCACCTGGTTGTGGTTGATTTGGAGAACAGGTGGGTGGTGCACCTCCACAGGTCAGGAATTTGAAGTTTGAATATAAAAAAAACATGTCTATCCATACAGTAAATAAGTATCCAGGTTTGTGCCAGCACATGTTGAATGTGATCAAAAAGACCTGGAATTTTCTTTTACAAAATATTTTGGTTTCTTTACGTAAACCTGTTAAGATGTAAATGAGACAGTCTTGTTACCAGGAGTAACGTGAAGGGAATAGAAACCTATCTGAACATAGTCTGATGGTCACTTTGGTTACTGTATGGTATTATGACCTGACAGAAGTGCACACACTGAAACTCAACACTTAACACACTCTCTACCAGCACCACTGAAGATCCCGAAAATCAAACACAGCAGATATGCAGCAAACAAGTGCAGCAGAAACACAAGGTTCAACAATCAAAACGCTTGGTACCTCTGCCAGGTGACCCACCAGCTACAGTTTCAGAATAAAATCAATTGTTGTTCTATACAAAGACGCTCTCGCACAGTGGGTTTTTGTGTAGAAGACCATCGGGACTTCAAAGGAACACAGAAGTATGCACGTGCAAACTCGGAGATAAGCCCCACACAGTCCGAGCTTCCCTTGGTCCTGCCACAAAGCATGCTTCCCTCACTTCAGTCCAAAACATTCCACATTCTCTCTCATTTCATCTCTGAGCCACTCAGTCATTTGAGCGCTGTCTCTTACCTTAGTGGTGACAATGCAAAGGCAGTCCATGCTGGCCACACAAAAAAAAATGGAGCTCTCAGTAAACACTCAATTTTATCTCAACTGACACCACTGCCAAATGCAAAACAAAACAAACCAAAGGAGGAAGCGATAAGGATGCCAGTTTGTAGAAGCCTGTAGGTAGGATGAATAAAACATATAGATTGCTGAGGAGGTTGATGGTTACTGAGGAGAAGGAAAATGAACAAGTAAGGGAGGAGAAAATGGAAAGAACAGATACACGCATACACGCCTACACACACGTGCGCGCGCAGGCACGCGCACACACACATACACACACATGCTTAAAAACGCTCCACAGCAAGGGAGGGAAATCACTGTAGACCGACGTTGCTGCATGTGTGTTCCTCATGAGGATTAAAATGCCTCCTCTGCAGCACTGAAGGTAATCAGGATTGGTTACGCGATCTCAGAGAACAGCGCTGTCTCTGACCAGCTCTCTCTCTCTCTCTCACACACACACACACACACACACACACACACACACACACACACACACATACACACAAACACAATCACACATGCCAAAACAAGGAGAGATGAGCAGCTGGTCTCCTCCAACAATCTGAATCCTTCCTTGGTTTCTCCCCTCTCTCATCCTGTTTTCAGCCCTCTCTCGCTGCTCCTCCAGCCTCTTCCTCCTGTCTCCAGGCTGAGCAACTCAGCAGTGCTAAAGCAGGAGAGAAGGGGTAGCACTGTTATGAACGCCGACGTCAGCTAGCTGGAATCAGTTGCTGCACGTCTCACTGGCTGTCACCTGCTGTGGAACACCACTTCTTGATATGATCAACTTATCAGCTTTAATTTCATCTGTTGACTAGCATCAGTACTGGCACCTTCCGTCACTGCAGCCGTCTTTGCTATGTTATCAGCATGATGTATTCTCACAGTGAAGAAATCTTACTTTCCAAAGGACTGTCATTCTTGTTTCTGCCACATGATAGAAAATAGCAAAGATACTCCAACACTTTTGTGGTACTATTGGACAAGACATGGGGTAGGATTGACTAAGCATGCCACTCCCAAGTTTCTTTTTTCATCTAGCTTAAAAGAATAGTAATAATAATAATAATAATAATAATAATAGTGGTCAATAAGGCCCGGTACAAAAACGTCCATAAAGGTCCACAAAAACATGTCAATATTCCTCCATACTGCTCGTCCAATGTAATCCAAGTGTCCCGAGTGGGTACCATCCATAATTGACTCGCAACGAAATCATTTAGAATGTTTTTAGAGCCTAAACAGCTGTAAATAACTGCCAGCCTGCGAGTTCACAAAACTTCCGGACACTGCAGCAGACGTCACCAGCTGAGAGGGAGCATGGTGCAGCATGTCTTGTCTTTAACCAACCCAAGAGGCCACATTTCATCCCGCTGCTAACCTCTCTTCACTGGCTTCCAGTGGCAGGTCGCATCACCTTCAAAGCTCTTCTTCTGACTGACAAAACTGTAACAAAAACAGCTCCTGCCTACCTGGATTCTCTCATCTCATGAGCTACCCAACTCCATACGCTCTGCAGTGTCCCTTTCTAGTTTTAAAAGACATTTAAAGACTCACCTGTTCAGGAAATACTTTGGGGCTTAGACGAAAAGTGCACCCAAAGAAAAATGTGCCTTCATTTGCTCCTCACCCCCATGCTGAACAACACTCTGAAGCACTTTTTTGACATCTCAAATGCAGCTGGAGATCTTCGAGGTTTCTTGATATCTGCCCATGTTCAAATAATGCAGGTCAACCGGGCCCGAGCCAAAAACGTCCATAAAGTCCACAAAAACGTGGCAATATTCCTCCATACTGCTAGTCCAATATAATCCAAGTGTCCTGAGTGGGCACCGTCCATAATTGAGTGTTGTGAACTCGCAGGAGTGCCACTATTTACAACTGTTTAGGCTCTAAAAACATTCTAAATGATTTTGTTTCGAGTCAATTATGTACCCACTCAGGACACTTGGATTACATTGGACAAGCAGTATGGAGGAATATTGACACGTTTTTGTGGACTTTATGG
>JAUESF010000398.1:0-12546 GCA_032274765.1 Malacoctenus tetranemus | reverse complement strand
AGACAGACAGACAGACAGACAGACAGACAGACAGACAGACAGACAGACAGACAGACAGACATTAGTCTTTTAAACCATGTTGAAAAACCACAAGAGACAATAGTTCATAGAAGACATAACATAATCTCGAACACAGCTTGGACTTCATTGAATGAATACTGGCTATGAAAATCCTCTGAGAGCTTCTCCTGTTCTCTTCTGCATACTTCAGTTGAACGTTTCATAGTTCCTTCACTTAATCTTCACTGTAACTTTGCACTTTTGTTCCCGTCTGTTTCCTTCTCATTGTTGCTTGTTAAGTGATGAGTTAATGATTGAGTCAGCACCGGGAAAAAGAAAAAAAAAGGATCTAGCTTCGCCACCTCATCCATTGTTCATACGCATGATCTGTAGATAGAAGATGACCAAGTGAAAAATATCATGCTTAAAATATGACATGAGTGTAGCCTTTGCTTGTTGCTTTTGCTCAATTTTCTCAACTACAAAAACTGCAAATGATGAGAGCCTTCTATTATTGTTCAAGTCAACAATTTGTGCTTTTGTATATCATCAGTTATCTGGTCATTATGGTGTTTTCCCCACTATTTTCTTTTCATGCATTCATTTTCATTAATTGTTTTTATAGGCTGTGAGAACTTCACATAGGGAAAGAGGGATGATGTTACCTTGTCATTGTTTGGTTGAAGGTGCTTTGAAACCTTTACAACTAGCCTTCACAGCAACACAATGAACCATTTAATCTAAAAAAAAAAAACAATAACAAGTTAACCGTCTATCTAAGACCACATTAGAGAACACAGAGGCTATTTTCTTTTCACAGTGAGACACATTTCTGTGTTTTAAAAATTTTGTGGAATGTCCATTTGGCTTAAAACTGACCTGGTTTTTCAGGTTGCATGACAACAAACTTCACTGTTATGTCACTCCCCCTGAGCGGAGGGTGGGACAATATACAAAAACTAAGTGCAGCTCTCTTTCACAGACAAAACACCTTTCTGTTCGGAACGCGCTGAGAAAACTCCTCCCATCATGCAGACAAAAATCCTTTTGTGGATATTTGGACATTTATTCATATATTTATTGCAAGGTAAGAAAGCAAAACAAATAACATATTCCTAATGTTCTGTTTGTTTGAGTGATATGTTGTTGTCTAATAGATAATGTAACACTGGAGTCTGTAAAAGGTATATTTGTGCAATGTTTGTACGTTTCATGTTACCCTGACAATCGCTACATTTATCACAAAAAGGTCAATAATTTGAACTTCCCTCTATGATTGTTTCAGAAACAGTGTCAGACAGCACACAGCAGGGAAAAAAAGGTGCTTAAAATGAGTTTTACAAAGACAGAGGGAGTACTTTCAGTAATCAGTATTAATGAATTATCATTCAGAATAAGTATTGTGTAACAGTCTGATCATAAAGTTGTACTTTAAGAAAATCAACAACTTTCAAACAGTGTAGCAGTAATGAGCATGAAATAAACTGAGCTCAGAAACTTTCAAATTGCACACAATTCGTAAAAAAGCTCTCCACCTTTGAAAAAAAATGCAACCTAATTTTAACTGACAGATTTTAAAAAGCTGTTCTACAAGAGTGGCATATTTACTGTGAGCAAAAAGCAATTAAATAAGTGAATATAGAAATCAAACTGAAATAAATGATTTGCCTCATGAGACTTGCATTTTCCATCAACCTAACTGAATTATCCCCCAAACCCCACAGGTCCAACAACTGGAGGTCAAGAAATAACACGGCCAGGACCTGGAGACGCAATACCTGCAAACTTCACAATTGAAGAGCCAGCAACTGCAGATTCTAAAACTGGAGAACTTACAACTCCAAGTCCAACAACAAGAGGCCCAATGACTGTGGATCCAACAACTATAGAACCAATAACCTCAATTTCAAGATCTGTAGGTCCAACAAGGGGAGGTCCATTAACTCAAGACCCAACATCATTGACTTCAGATCCCACAACTAAAGAACGAACAACTTCAGGTTCAGAACTTGGAGATCCAACAACTCGAGGCTCAACAATTCAGCACCCAACATCTGGAAGCCCAACACCCAAAGGATCCACAACTAGAGGCCCAGTGACTCAAACCCCGACATCTGGAAGCCCAATACCTGTAGACTTCTCAACTGAAGAGCCACAAACTGCAGGTTTACAAACTGGAGGTCAAACATCTGAGGGCCCAGCAACTGAAGAACCAATATATGGAGGTCAAATGCCTACATCCCCCACAACTGGAGGGCCAAAAACTGTGTTCCACACAACTGCAGCTCTAACATCTTTGGATGTGACTGGAGGCACAGCAGCCACGGGTGAAACAACAGTTTTCCAAACAAATTCAGGGTCTGCACCTGAAAGTCAAACTACTACAGTCTTAAAGACTGCACCACAAACATCTGGGGACCCATTGACAGCAGATCTCACCATTGGAAGTTCAGCAACTACAGGTCCCATACCTGGAGGTCCAACAACTGGAGGCCTAACAATTGAAGTTGTGACAACTAGACCTAAAACAACAAGGGCTACAACAACTACAGGTCCCAAAACTGCAGGTGTATCAGCTGAAGGTACAACAGCTGGAGGCCCAATAACAACTACAACCTCGACAACTGGAGAGCCAATTATTTCAAGTCCCTCAAGGGAAAGTCAAACAACAAGAGGCCTGATAACTGAGGATCCAGTAACTGTAGGTTTTACAATAAAGGACCCAACAATTGCAGGATCAACAACTGTATTTCACACAACTGCAGCTCCAACAACTGCAGATACCACTGGAGGTACAACAGTTACAATTCAAACAGATGCCCTAACAACTTTGGGTCCTACAGTTGGAAGTCAAAACACTGGAATCCTAATGACTGCACCACCAACATCTGGAGGCCCATTGGGTCCCATGCCTGGAGGTCCAGCAACAACAGGGCCCATACCTGGAAGTCCAACAACTACAGGGCCCTTGCCTGGAGGTCCAACAACTACAGGTCCCACACCTGGAGGTCCAACAACTACAGGTCCCATACCTGGAGGTCCAACAACTACAGGTCCCACACCTGGAGGTCCAGCAACTACAGGTCCCTTGCTTGGAGGCCCAACAACTACAGGTCCCACACCTGGAGATCCAGCAACTACAGGTCCCTTGCTTGGAGGCCCAACAACTACAGGTCCCATACCTGAAGGTCCAACAACTACAGGTCCCACACCTGGAGGCCCAACAACTACAGGTCCCTTGCTTGGAGGTCCAACAACTACAGGTCCCACACCTGAAGGTCCAAGAACTACAAGTCCCACACCTGGAGGCCCATTAACTCCAAGTCCCACATCAGGAGGCCTAATGACTCCATTTCCCACAAGTGGAGGTCCAACAACTACAGGTCTTACAATTACAGTTACTGAAAGTGTGAGTTCAACTATTGGAGGCCCAACAACTGCAGCTCCAACATCTGGTGGCCAAATAACTACAAGTTTGTCAACCACAGGACCCACAACTGAAGGTAAAGTGATGAAAACTGGGAAAGAAAGGGGGTGGGGGGCAAACTGTGAGACTTTTTTGACTTTGAAATGCGACCATTTTTTCACTGCTTTTCTTCAATTCAGTTGGATCCTTCCAGTGTCAAAGCTGCTCAGATCTGCATTGTACAACTAAGGAATCCATCACATGTTTGTCTGAGACCATGTGTGTTACAATCTCCCTTTCAGGTAGTCCTGTGTCCTTATTTATTGATTTTTTTTTTGAAGAAATGCTCGCAATGAAAGGTTCTTTACTTTTTTAAACACTGCATTTTGACTCTGTAGGCTCTGTACTTCAAAATCGAACGCAAGTCTACAAAGGGTGTGCATCGTCCTCACTGTGTCCAACCCCAGGAAATCATACATTTTCAACCAATGAGGGTTTCCCAATGTTTTTTGCATTTTTCACCTGCTGCAGCACAGAAAACTGCAATGCAAACATAACTGGTGGGTAAAAATGTAAAAAAAAAATCATTTGCTGTCACCTTTATGTTTATTGTGCTTAAAATGCTAATTTTTTTTTTTTTTTTTTTTTAAGTTTTTAAGCCCTCTTCTAAGCCATTAAATGGTCTGGAGTGTTACCGATGCGGTGCAAACTCCTTGAATTGCACCTCCATTTCACAGTGTCAAGGTGAAGAGGACCAGTGCTTTTATGGAACAGGTGAGAGTTCAGGCGATGGCATTTGATTTCATTTACTTTCTCCTTTGTCATTGTCAAATGCTTGAAAGAAAACTGCTGCTTTTGAGATCAAGATCAGTTAATGGAACAAATCGAATGTAATGCATTTCTTGAAAACACAAATAGGACACTGCTATTTGTATTTTTTTCATCCACAGTGACAACTTACTTGTTGGTTCATAAGATAGCTGGATGCATTTCTTCTCACACTTGTCAAACTGCAATGGACTGGACGGCACCATTTGTCGAACGATTCGGTAGTCCTATTTTCACAAGTCCACCAACATGCTGTAACACCAGCTTTTGCAATATTATCCCAACTCCTACGACCCCGACGAGCCACATCACAACTGCTGAGAACCCAACCACATCTCCTGCTCCACCCAGCACAAGTGATGCCACCACAGATGCAACAACTGAGACCAAAGTAACAAGTGAAACTTCATCTCAACCTGCAACAAGGCTTAAAACAACAGAGTCAAGTAAGTGGTTCTTTCCTGTACTGTACAGCTGACAACTCACAATCTCAAACAATCATGCTGAATCAGTTGGAATACAAGAGATATCACTTGGATCTCACAATTTTATTCACAAGTTTCACATATCAGGTGTTTTGTCATTTACTGGAGAATATGTTGTTCTTCAGTCCCTACTGCTTCTGAATTAGTTACACTTCTGGGCCTAAAGATGACAGTGTCTTCCCATGAAGACATCAGCATTGAAAGTGTCTCTGATTTAATTGAGAAGGTAAGTAAAAGTCAAGAGGTATAAGCACTGTTGTTAAATGTAATACATGAATGTATTTATAATGCCTGCTATCTATCCTATTGTAGTATCTTGGTGATCTGCTGGCTGGCATCCCCCACTCAGTCAGCGTGAGGAAGATCCAAAGATTGTGATGATAAAAGAAGGAAAGTGTCCAAGTTTCATGGGGAGACAGAAACAGCCAAACGCGCCCGCATGAAGACATTCACAGTAAAGTGATGTTACTTTATCATGGCCGCTCAGGTCTTCTGGAGCAGGAGCTGGAGGCCAAAGGGGTTAGTGAGCATTATTTCCCTGAGTTTAAATCCATAAATGTGACCAAGCTTGAATGATAAACAACCTACTTCTCCAAACATAACTGACATAAACTCTGCATTTTTTAATTTTGAGGTTATTTTTAGTGACATGCTGCTGCTGGCTTTATCAGTTTTGTGAATTTTGAAGCCAGCTCAAGTGTCCAACTGAACAATGACAACTGTAAGCAACCAGACCTGTCAAACACATTTGTAATGGAGGCTGTTATTGTTGTGAAAGGCAGTGTCTGGTAACTTGAGGACAGAATGCCTCATTGACAGGCCTGTTAACCACTGTGTGGTATATTATTTACTCACCACTCTTATTCACTGCACATGAATGAGGAAGCACTTGAAACCATGTCAACCCGTAACCTCAGTGAATGGCATGTGATTGTTGGAGATCCATCCCGTGTCAGGTGTGAAGGAAAACAAAAGCGTTCCGCTTCCTTGAGACAAGCCTTTGTTCCTGCAGTTCAGTAAAAACCAATAATATATAAGCTGTTTATTTAGTTGGCTCCTAAATATTGAAACAGCACAGAGAACCGCAAAGGAGCAAAGTCCAGCCCTTTTCTGTGTGCAGGTTAGCTTTTAATATGTTTTTTTTGGCAAACATGTCACAATAAATGCAAGTTTCAAGTGTGCTGACTTATCAGGTAAAGGTTTGTCAACAGTTTTCTGTCAAAGACTCAAAATAATATGTCAACATACTGTAGAGGTGCAGTGGAATGAAAAGGTTTTGGCACCACTCACAATTTCCATTGTTTTCCTTTATAAATCTTTGGGGTTTTTAGGTCAGAATCTTCATTTTTAACAATCAAAAAGAGCCTGGCCCTACAGTAATCTTTCAGTTGTGAAACTAAAAAATGAAACGCATGCAAAAATTTGGGCACACTTGTTTTGTTGATGTGGATACCTGTAACTACTTGGTACAGGTTAACAGAACACAAAATTGGCTTCTTACTGTTAAAACTTGCATCTTTCTGAACTCTACAATGTTGACAGTTCTTCTCTCTCCACTTTGTGTTTGGAGTCAACCTCAATAAACTGCATTAACAAATTCAGCAAAACAACATGCAAGAAAGACATTTCTTTTATAGATTTTGTTCATGTTTAAAACCAGAAATAAAGTCACATTTACAAAGTTCCAGTTATTCAAGAACAATTTATTTACTTTTCAATTTAAAAATCTCAGTTTAAGACCAATGTTTTAACATAACAAAACATGTCAGAAGGTAAAACTGCTAGAAAAGCCTGTGAATGTTTCTCATGCAAGAAGAAGCTTTAAATTCAATGAGAGAGTTTGTTAAAGTAAAAGAGGATAAAGCACTGTTGTTGACTCCACAGGGGACCTAAAAATAGAGCCATTAAATCTGTGTAAAAATCATGTTTGTGTTTCTGTTCAGTGTGTTTTTTTTCCAACAACTATCTTCATGCCAGACTTATAAAAGCTGAAAAGGTTTTCAGAGACATTTGTCTTTTGTTACCATCTGTACAAAGGAGATAAAGTACATGAACTGTCACGATGAAACCAAAGATGGTGAGTGTATAAAATGCACAAAAGTCCTGATTCTGCAGACAATGCAGCACTCCTTCTCGGGTTTCTTCTTTTCAGGGACTCGTCTTCTGTAGCAGCTTTGAGGGCGTCTCCCTCTCATCGTTCAAACCAACAGGCTTCAGGTTTTTCCTTTTTCTCCATCAGTCTGACAAGAACCTTGACGTACAGTGTCCACGTGTTCGTTGCATTCACTGTGCTTGCTGCGTTCTTCTGTCTGAGCAGGTGTGGAGGAAAGATTCCTGTTCACAGCTGAATTTTTAAGCTTGATCTTCAAGAAGTAGCACAGGTGACACCAGTCACAGTCACCTTATATAACTAACTACATTGTTTTTTTGTTTTTTTGTTGTTGTTTTTTTTACATAGAATTAAGCCATTTGTGTTTTGTAAGATTAAAAACAACATCATGAATCCTTGACTGACATTTCTGAAGTTACAGCACTTTATTTATTTAGTTATTTTTTTCCAAAGTTTTTTTTTTTTTTTTTTTTAAATTTGTTCATACTGTCTGTTGGTCTGTTATTAAAGATCTGACTACAGTATTCATTCAGGCTGGGGGTCTTATTTTGGAAAGAAAACCTCTAGAATTGGCACAACATGCAAAAAATGCAATGTGTAGTTGTTGAGGATCACCTGTGCGTGGTCGTGGTGGCTGAGGATGTACAGAGCGCCGTGTCCACTGATCCTGAGGACCTGCTCTCCTGTCCAGCCCTCCACAGGAGTGTCGGGGACAAACAGAGCTCTGGAGCCCTGCACACACTGGATCCATCGTCACACAAATATCAACCAAGGTTTATATCTTACACCACAGCAAAATAGAGTTTCCATTCAACCAGAATTGTTTGGTTCGGTCTCGTCGAGACACATAAACAAAATAATCCAGCTGGTTTTGAGTTTATATGGTTTAAACTGGATACATGGATGGACCCACCTGCAGATAGGTGAAGGAGAACCTCTGTCCAGCCCGTTTTGTGAACCGCTCCCAAAAGAGCATCTCCAGCCGGCTCCCCATCTGACTGGCTGACCAGCTGCAGTCGATGGTGATGCGAGCATTCAGTGCTGCTTTCTCTTCACGCAGTGGAGGAATTTGTCTGAAACAATGCAAGTGGGACAAACGTCACTTCACGTGTACTTCAACTGAGCGCCGCTTTCCGTGAGAGCAGCACATCCATCAGAAACAAATTATTTCTGCCACCGAAGACCGAGATTAAAAAGTGGGAAAGGTTGAAGGTTTTAAACGAGAAGTCACTTTACAATTGCCATTTGATTTAATGTGTGAGGATGGGGAAAATCAACACAGGTCCAAACTTTCTGCTGTGAGCAAACAGTAGTAATTCAAAGTTCTGGACTGAAATTATTAATCATTTTTGTAAAGGTTTGGTTTACGGTTTGTGAGTATAAAAACAGGCTGAAACTTGTCAGTAACCTTTTTATTTTCTCCTGAAAATCCCGACTTCACATCACAACAGCAAAAGAATCGAAAGATCCATCAAGTAAAGACTGAGATCATCCAGATTAAATCTCACAGATTCAAAGATTTAAAAAGAACCAAAAAACAAAACTCCCAGTAAAACTACCGACACTTTGTTTCTTTGAAAGAAAGACTCTTAACCAAACCATCTTCCTCCAGACACTCACCGCTCCAGCTGTGATAAGCTGTGACCTCTGGGCAGACAGATCACGTCTCTCACCACCAGTTTTGTCCTCTGAGGTGTCTGTGGCTTCCACTTGAGCCGGCTGCTTTTATTCGAAGGCAACTGAAACACATTTGTACGGTTGTGTTGCCAAGCCAAACATCAATGCAGTCTGGGTTTATCCACAGCTTGCACTACTGCGGAACCCAAACAGGAATGTGCAGCAAATCCAGCCACCAGCTTTTCAACAAAAGATGAGAGGCCGTACCGGGATCAGGATGCAGGAATTGGACTTTGTCTCAACCAGCTTACTGTTTGGTGCTTTGATGGGCGACAAAATCTGCAGGAATGAAAAGGAAAGGATGTAAACACTTGACTGCACGAAGCCCCTGAACTAAACACAGTTTGACACCCAGTAACATGTGATGAGAAGTTAAGTTGTGTTCTTCAGTGATTAAACGTATTTAGAACCAAGATTCATCCCCATCGCTCACCCTCATTTCTATCTCAACCTCCTCCTCACTGTTGACTTTAGAGGAGCCCCCTGAGCACTGCTCGGGAGCTTCCTGGACGGGGCAGTCCGGGATGGGCCTGGCCTGCTGCCTCCACTTGGTCCTGACCTGCGACTCTGAACCCTCGCCGCTTTCAGGGACTCGTGGATGTTCCTGGTTTCGCAAGAGGTGGAAGGAAAGATGGTTCATGTCATGAAAACAGTTGTAAAAACAAAGAATGCTTCTACAGAAGGAAACATATCGGTATCACTGGAGAGATACGATCAGGAATGGAGACATCTCAGTTTCAATGAGGGAAGTTGGCGGCTCTCTGAGGGACAAGGTTTATCCATGAGATTTGTGAAGAGTACCCTCTAGTGGATCCTGACGATATTACATGTGGGGCGTGAGAGTTTAAATATACGTAAATAAAATAGGCATTTTCTTCTCTTGAGATGTCCTATTTTTTAATTGCATGCAGAGTAGCATTGCATTTCAAACTATTCAGGGAAAGCAATTACTCCCTCTGATGAGATACGCGATCCAACCTATTTGGTATAACTGAGAATCTGCGATCAGAAACAAACGAGAACAAAAGACTCGTTCAGCATTGCAGAAATCAAACCTTCTGGAAGCTGCTTTCTTCTTGTTTCTCCTCTGTCGTCAGCACCTCACACATCTCCTCGGAGGAAAAACGCTCCATCTCGATGTTTTCTCGGACGACCAGCAAAGCTGCAGCCCTTCCACTCGACTTCATGTCTCCTGATCACCACCTGATCTCCTGATTCCTTTTCACTTTGTTGTTCTTCTTACATGTCTAGAAACTGCAATTATATAAAACTTTAAAATCTTCTTCTCCTTGCCTTTATTTAATCTCTTTCTTTACGTCTCCATCACCATTTAAAACTGTCTTTGGAACTCATAGACTGCTCTGGCCGTGTGACTTTACTGAGGCGACTGTGCCTCTCCAAACACCTGAGCAGCTGAGCTCTCATTAGCTCAAGCTGAGATTCATCAGAGTGTGAAGGCTGTGATTGGCTCGGTGGGCCTGACTTATTGACATGTTCGCAGAGAGGTGTCGTTTGGTGAGTTAAGAGATGCAACATGTGTCCCGCAGTGTTGGTTGTTCAAGGAGTGCGACAGAAGTTCAGCTCCCTTTATAATGTCCAACAAATATGGTCAATTATTTACAGCTGGGTTTACTTTTTAGTCACTAAAAATAGAGCGTGATCACCTCTGATAGGTGTCCCTTCAGAATCAGCTGCTGATGGCAGGTCCACTGACAGTATTTCACTCTCCCTCTTTCCTCATAGTGCATCAAACCTGTAAGTTTGTAATGGCTTCTATTGGCACTTTGGTATCAATATCAATAAAACCTACTGAACTGACATCAGATCAGTAGGTTTTATAAGTAGACTGACAAGTGAAGCAAATATGTCAAGTGAAGTGGAAGTACCCCAGACCCAGAAGCTGTTTTTTATGGTTTGGATTCAATTCCTAATAAGTCTTCATGGTTTGTCACTTCATATGTGAACGAGTGGAAAAATGCCAACGATTGAGTCAGAAGAAGTTGAAACGGGATCTTCCAGCATTCACACAATTTTAAAGCAGGACAGGTCAAGTTGTGCCGTGCAATCATTCTCATATTTGCATAAATGAGATTGTCTTTGTTACTGACGTGTGACAGCCAATTGTCAGTTGCATCTGACCGACTCACACTGCAGCTATAATGGAAAAGGGTGTTTTCTCCAGTATACATGAGAAACCTGCTTGGTGGTTTAGGAACAAACACATAATTTGCGCCTCACAACATAAAAAGTGAAGCAGTTCTCACAAAGCCACAGTCTTGGATTACTGACCTGATCTGTTCACCATGATGAAGCTGATCCTCCTCCTCACTCTTCTCTGGACATTCTCCACTTCAGGTGACTTGAATTTACCTCAACATCTCATTTTGTTTGGTCATTTCAGTGAACTTAACAATACAGGTGAAATCAGTGATTTACAATAGACTGCAGGTGAAGAAAACTAGTAGAAAAAACTCCTTCAGCTGTCTGGAAATGATGTTTTGTCTCTTCCTTGCAGTTGGAGCTGTTCAGTGTTTGACGTGTCCAGATGTGCAGTGTTCAGCTCCGGTATCTTCAAATTGCTCTTCGGAGATGATGTGTATAACAGCATCAATACGCGGTAGTTTTATTTGCTTTTGCTTCTCGTACTTTTTGTTGTGAGGCTGTTGAACACCAACTAACTCATTTCCATCCCTGCAGCCACTTCACAGGTCGATCAACAACAAGCAGTGCGGTTCTTCAAGGGATGTGCACCGTCCTCACTGTGTCCAACCGCAGGCAATCAAACATTTTCGGTCGGGCTGGCTTTGGAAAGTACAATTGTATCTGCTGAGTGCTGCGGCAGATGACTGCAACACAAGCAATCTTATTCTCTATTTGTTGAACAATATTCAAGTGTACAAAATGTAAATGTACTAAAAGGCTGGATTATTTCGGCTGAAGTCTTACACAATGTCTGGATGTCGTCCAAATCATCCGTGACAAACCAAAACTCTGTTTGGCTGAAAACGTCCATTTGGTCTGACATACAAATGTGTGTGTGTGTGTGTGTGTGTGTGTGAGGGGGGGGGGTTGGCGTCACCACATGAGTGTTATTCTAAGGTAAGAATTCTACAGTAAAATGTAGTTTCACCAATCTGGTAAGTTTGGCTCACACTCTTGTTATTGAAAACAACACATTGCTGGAGGTGGTCTGAGAGAAACCCATGAATGAGTGTTGACTCGGACCAAATAGCAGGAACTAAACCCCAGTCATGCGTCGTGAACAGGAAGTACTCATCCCTGTATTCTCTTGCTTTTCTAATTTGTGATACAGGTTTGTCTGCATGTTTGGCCACCTCTTCCATTTGCATTTTCTTTTCATTCTGTTCATACATTTCATCTCCCCCAGTAAAAACACATGTCACACTGTGGATTAATTCAGTTCCTTTATGTTTACTAACACCCCCCCATTTCAGGTCCCACCACATGTGCATCTTTAATCCCCTCGAGCACTTGCATATATTACAGTGCTGCCTGTGTTATGTCAGTTCCTGTCCAGCTTGTTTGTCGACTTGGGAAGTTCCTACATGCTGCTTTGGCCTTGCACTCATGTGAACTGATCTTGTTGAATAGTTCTATGTTATTAGTGAAAATTGCTCCTTCGGTAGTTTGAGGATAAATTGCTTCAAATAATACTAAAGCTAAAAGCTGGCTCAGCATGCAGGTTGGCGAAAGGCTTATCCTTTAAATAAAGTACATTTTAAGGTCAATTTTAAAGCATTTTCTTTCAAAAGTATTTGGTACATCAAGATCGTGTCTTTTTTCAGGAGGAAAAGTTTGTCTCGTATGGGAAATCATAGCCAGCAATGCACAATGTCCAGCTTGGTGGACACATGATAAATCACAATTTCCTCAAAACACAAAGTCAATATTCAGAAATTTTCACACGAATATTACTCCTTAGTTGTTGCTTTATGTCCCCGTGTGCCGTGTGTGTGTGTGTGTGTGTGTGTGTGTGTGTGTGTGTGTGTGTGTGTGTGTGTGTGTGTGTGTGTGTGTGT
>JAUESF010000361.1:0-10699 GCA_032274765.1 Malacoctenus tetranemus | reverse complement strand
GGGGACACGCGCCCCCCCCCCCCCCCCCCCCGAGGTCAATTGTTGAATCAGAGATCGAGCGCTGGCTCCGGTCTTCGGGACAGACTCACGTGTCCAACTTGGCGTCCTTGGACAAGCTCAGACCCCTTGGAGCACCTTTTTTTTCCTATCGGTTGCGGTCTTCTGCCTCACTGCCCACCCACCCGCACCCCCCCTCCACTGATAAGCAGCCGTTTATGTGGTGTTTTCTTCTTTCTCTGAGCATTACGGACTCTCCAAAAAAAGACCTTTCCATTCTCGACACTGACAGTGGCAATAGAGCTGAAACAAGGGGAGGAGGAAGAGGAGGAAAATGGCCCCACTTTTGTGAATTCTGATAAGTCAGCAGTGTTTGCGCATGAACCAAAACGCTCCAGAGTGGCGGTGACATTTCCATACATTACCACTGCCGATAGTACTACACGGTTCTCCCCCTGCTGCACGTCTTTCCACTGGCCTTTTGAAATGCAAATACTGCAAGTCCGTCTCCCCGAAACCCACCCCCCACCCCCACCTCTGCAAAAAAAAGTGCTTATCATGTCTGGCTGCACTTAAATAGGACTAGATAAAGTGCGGGGCCATATCTGACTCAGCTATTGAACCCTTCCTGGCACTCGGCTGACATGGCCGCACGTCCGGAACGCGTGAGCAGTCCGTGACGCCCCGTGTGACGGCTTCAAGACGCGTCGGCTTCGCTTCAATGAGGGGGAGCTCAGAAGCTCTGCCTCAAAGGGTTGTTGTGGGGTGGGGGGGGGAACAGTAGGCCTTTGATACATTCACTTCCCCACCATGGCTTGGAGAGGTAGTGTGCCCGCAGAAAATGATCAAATACAGTCCAACGTATGAGTCTATCAGGCATCGAAATGCCCCCCCCAGGTGTCCACTTGTGGCAACCAAGGGTTTTTGTGTTTTTGTTCACTGTATTGCAGCCCCCCCCCATCTCATTGGCTGTTGTTCTTAGTGTTAGCCAAAAGGCTAACGAAATATTAACTATTTCTGAAGGCGCCCCTTTAACACATATACGCTAGCTAGCTCTCTCTCTCACTATATATATATCTGTGTGTGTGTTTGTTCATCTTACGCTTGTTAAGTGACATTTATGAAAAGCTATATATATATATGTGTGTTTATATGGCCAGCTAGCTAGCAGTTCTGTGATATGCTAGCAAGGTAGCATTAACAAACAGCTACCGCAGCTATGCTAGCAACCTTGATACAGAGTGCGAGCAATAGATATAGTTGGCGAGCTATAAATAGAGTGTGAACAATGTATATAGCAGATATGTTAGCTAGCAGTTATGTGATATGCTAGCAAGGGAACATTAGCAAACAGCTACTGCAGCTATGCTAGCGACCTTGATGCACAGTGCGAGCAATAGATATAGTTAGCGAGCTATAAATAGAGTGTGAACAATGTATGTAGCAGATATGTTAGCAAGCAGATGATTTACATGATTGCGTTCCAATGGAAAATCACCTACCCAGTTAAACTTTGCAGGGCTGGGATCTCATCTGAGGACAGCGTCCTCTGTGTCCAATCGCTGGATCCAGTGACGTTAGTTCTTGTTTACTGTCGCTTGGTAACAAAGTTTCTCATCAGAATAAGTGGGGGGAGGGAGGGGGCGGGCAAATTTTGGTAAATAGATCACCTTCGTCGTCATGGCTACAGTTATAAATAGCAAACGGCAAGGGCAAAGGTCTCCAAAGTGGCAGTGTCAAAGTGATTTGCTCATTCACACGCTCTCCTTGTGAGCTGATCAGGGTTCATTGTTTTTCCAGTGGGCACAGTGAAGGACCTTAGTAGAGGGGGTGGGAGGCGGGGGGCAAAGCACTCAAACCACATGAACCATGTTCAAGACCACATGGATGAAGTCTAGTGGTTCCAATGCTGTTGCATTTGTATGTTCTCACGCTGTAGTACCGTTTTTTCTGTTCCACTTTTATTGTCTGATCAGCTCCAAACGCACCAGGGATACGGAACCTGGAACCTGGAACCTGGAACCGGTCCCGGAACCAGAATCGGTGGAAACCACTCAGTTGAGGTCGGAACCGGAGCTGGAACAGGAACCGCTTTGTCAGAAGTGGGAAGATAATAAATGGGGATCAACCCTGCAACCTGCACTGTTCCCCGTTCGGGGTCTTTGAGATATGACTCGTCCCCCCTCCCCCCCTCCTCCTTTGATCCTAAACACCGCAATCCATTTATTACTCCAAGCAGATAATTAAACATCCCTAACACCCATGAGTAGGCACCGTTTTTCTTCTTCTTCCTGTAGGCGTCACAGCAGGGGGTGGGGGGGGTGAGAGAGGAGGAATAAAGCCTTCTGCTCATCTGGAATATATGGATAACGGATGCAACGTCCTCCAAATGAGGTCCTCAACCCCTGCGTCGCGAATTAATCGGTACTTTTTCCTTTTTTTTTCTGTCTCTCTTTTTTTTGCTTCGATGGCACAGCTTGGAGGAAGGGAGTGAACAAGCGCGATAAAGACTGACAGACAGTTTGGGACTGGGAGGGGGGAAATGAGGCGTGTGTGTGTGTGCAGAGAGGCCTTGGAGCATCTCCAGAACCATCGGAATCCAACGCAACCGGCGTGACCCCCCCACCCCTATAAAAGCCTCAAAGAGGGGAAATGAAGGGTCAAGCAAACAGCACTGGGAGAGTCTATTGTGTTGCGCGTCGCCTTGCTTATCCTTACACTGTGAGTGTACACAGTACACAGTGGTGTGTAGTCAAGGTAGGCAGAAAGGAATAAATGAAATAATTCCACATCAATTATTCGTTTTTGTCATTTTTCTACTTTATTTGCTATTATTTTGTTTATTATTTTTATATCTTTATTCATATTATTATTTATATATATTATATATGTTATTATTACTATATTTTATATTACATTATTTTATTATATATATATATATATATATATATATATATATATATTAATATAACATATATTTTATTATAATTTCCTCAGTAAATTCGCACCCCTTCATTAGGGGTGTGGCCTTGACCTTCATCCACCACAAGTGTGAGTTACTCACATAGCTTCTCTGCCTGAGCAGCAGGAGGCAGTGTCGAGCCTTTTGTTTTCATTGGACTGTGAAAATTCCAATAAGTCCTCACTTTCGATTTCATAGGCCTACATGTTTTTGGACTGTGGGAGAGAATCCTCGCATGCACAGGGAAAATGTGCAAACTCCACACAGAAAGGCTCCCCAACCTGGGCGCGAACCCACGACCTCCTCGCTGAGAGGCATGCGTACTAACCACCGTGCCACCTTACTCTTCATGTATTCCTTTCTGCCTTGGGTAGGCAGGGTAAGCACTGCACACCCACTGCCTTATCGTGGTTATCGGGGAAGGGGGGGATGGAATTCCTCACCCCCCCACCCCTCCACCCCTTACCTAGCAATTCACAGTAGCCAAAGCAGAACCATGTAATCTCGTTAGGCATGACCCCCCCCCAACCACCACCATCACCACGACAGCCCTTCATTTCAAGGAACAGGTGGTTTTCTTTTTGCTTTCTATATTTTAGGTTAAGAGGTGGTTTTGTTTGGCACGCGCCCTCTCCCACTGCCGCCTCACTAATTGATCCTGTTCTACATTGCAAATGAGTCATTCATACTAGCGCTGGCGCCCGCTCAAAGGGGGGGGAAACGGGCCTTATCCAGCCGCTGCAGGAATCGATTAGCATTGCGCGGCGCGCGCGAGGGTCTTGGCAGCGGCATCCGACGCAGCCATGCAAAATGCGAGTGAATGGCTAATGTGTCATGTGGAGGATGTCGGTTTGTTTGTTTGTCTCGCGTCGGGGATATCCAAAAGGGGGGGGGGGGAGTTCTGGGACGGTCGTCGGCCTGCTCTGTTGTTCCAGGGAAGGGGAATGAAAAGAGCAAAGTATAGCATGGCAGCGCTAATGCGTAATAGAAGGCACGACGGTCGGTTTTTATGCTCCGGGAGTCAGTCGAGAGCGCGCCACATTGTAACAATGCTTCAGGGCACCGGCCGCGCCAAGGGCGGCTTGCTATTCTGGTGGGGATCCGACGCGGCGCGCTGTCGGACCGGGGCTTGGTACCTCATTAGCTTCACGTATAAAGGGGGGTGGAAATCCCATTTCATTTTTTTGGGGGGACAACAAACAGTAAAGTTTCAGAGAGTAACTTCTTGGGGGGGGTGGGGAGTCTTGACTGGCTGTATTTGAAAAAAGGGGCGGAGTCCAAAGACCATTTGGAGCCGAGGCCCCCGCACAGGTCCCGTTTACAAGCTCTGCCTCGAACCTCGTGGGTTTGACTTACTGGCTTCGACTCAGGCTCACCATAACCGGCTGGTAGCCCTGTCCGCAAGAAAGAGAGCAGGTGGATCGAACCACTTTGAGAAAGAGGGGCGTCCGCATCTTTCGACAATTTAAGAAACGTTTTGTTCAAGTGTAGGTTTGGGTTGTTTTAGGGTGTAAGCCCAAAAAAATTCATACATTGCATGTATTTTTTGAAAGTGCTGGAATTCAGATCGACCGAAACGACGCCATTTTAAATGGGTTCACGTGTTCTTTGGGATTGATCCACCGTCGTACATGAATCAACCAAGGGATGTACTTGAAAAGTACCACAACGTGCAAGCTCTTTCTACCCCAACGCCCCCACATGAACAAGACCTGTATGTAGGAGAAAAGAGGAGGTGGCCTGATAATGACTGCTGGGGCTCTGGAACTATATAAACTATAACTATATAAACAGCCTTCCCTGGCCCATCCTCAGTACCTTCACTTGCATCCAAATAGCCGACAGCCATATTGGATGACGTAATTCGGAGGTCAACTGACATTGTTGCTATAAGTTATGCCAAAAGATAAGACAAGGGGATTTGTTTTGGGTTTTTTTGGGGGGGGTGCATTTGAAGGATTAAGAGGGCTGACAAACAACGTGTGACACAATAGGGCCGGGGGTGGGGTCTCCAATCCTGGTCCTGGAGGAAGCCGCAGCCCTGCATGTTTTTCAGTGTGTCCCAGGCGTCAACACACCTGATTGCAATAAGCTGCTCGTTATCAGGCTCCTGCCGTGGAGCTCCGTGACGAAGCCAATGAGGTTCAGGTGCGCTGGAGCAGGAACATGTTGAAAACACGCAGGGGCCGCGGAGGAGTGGAGGATTGGAACCCCACCAAGGTCACTCGATGCATTGCCGTTCTTGCTTCCACTGTTTCACTCAACCGAGAACCCCCCTCGCCGCAAGCTACAGGTGTTAGATAAAAAAAAACTGGATTCAGGCTCATGAGCTGTGAAAACAATAGCCCCCCCCAAAATGTCACAAGTAATACCACAATCTGATGCCGTCTCACACCCGGCTGCCTCGAGGGGGGGGGGCGGCAGCGTTAAACGCCAACGTGCTGAATTTCAAATTAGCCTCCAAATGGACTTGTGGGCCAGTGGAAGCGGAAAATCCCTCCCGTCGGATCGACTCCCAATACATATGTATGACTTCCCCATCTGTGGCTTTCCCACGGTGTGACGTGCCTGTGATCACGCGTGATCACATATCGCCCTCTGGAGTCCTGGAGTACGCCACCTTTACCAATAATATATCCGGAGACCACGAAAAAAAAATCGATCTGACTCCGGTTTGGCCGTTTTTTTTTTTTTTTTCAAGAAACCTCATGGCTTCTGGCTCTCTGGTTGCCACGGCGACAGCGCCTGCTCCGCAAACAAGCCCAGTTTTGTTTTGTTTTTTTATCCCAATTTGTCTCTGCAGACAAGTTAATGGTCTCTTTAAAAGGACACAAGGAAGCAAAGACACGGATCCCTGCAGACACTTTTTCTCAGCGCGTTAGAGAGACAAATATGACTTTGTGTGTGTGTGTGTGTGTGTGTCTGGTAAGACATCTTCAGCCCACACTGATACACCTCACTATAAATAGAAGCGCCTGATTCAGGGTGGGGGGGGGGTGTCGAGCTTGATCCGTTTGCTCGGGAGGTAATCAGCTCAAACACTCCCCGCGTCAGTATCCACCAGCTGGGCCCAGGGGGGCGCCTTCGGATCGATCAGAGCTCAAACTCCCGGCGTTTGCAGCTCAACGCCGTACAAATGGAATAATGGAAATCACCAAAGGCTCCTTTTTTTGTGTGTGTCTTTCTGCAAAATAAACACCATGCACTCAACTCAGAGCCCGAAACGCTTGAGAGCAAACCCACATCAGGCTGCCAAGAAGGCGCCAACGATGCCAATGGGGTCCCTGGAGGGGCACAGAGAATCACAAAATAAGTCCCAATGGACCCCGGGTTCCCTTTTTTTTTAAGGTTCGTACTTGGTTGAACGTGCGACTTCTAGTTACTGCCATGAAGATTTGGAGCCCCCCCCACTCCCCATCATCCCGATAAACAGCCTGTAAAGCCGCTTGGACCAGTTGCTTTCGATCACACATTCCATTGACGGGAAGTACTTGCGGAGATAAGGCTAAGGATAAGTGTCCACTCGATGTTGTGACACGCCACAGTCAGATGGGTGGAGGGTGTGGGAGGGTGGAGTAGTCCGAAGGAGGCCAGAATGACATGGGGGAGGGTGTTTTGTACTTGATGCAATACGACCTCCATGGAGCCAACGGAGCTCGAATTGGGTGCAACGTAGTGGAATTAACGGTGGGCACGTGTCATGATACTTAAAGGACTTATAGTATCTTTTGCAATGTGTTTATTAAAGGAAGTTTGGATGATGGGACCAAAGGTGGGACCGTAGCTAACCCACTCGTCACATTTTCCAAGACTCTTTCAGACACCAAAGTAAGTTCTGCATTAAAACATTCTAGAAAGGACACCAAATTGCATGTTGCATCGCTAACTGATCCCTATACCCCTCCCCTTGTTCCCCCCCTCCCCCCTCTCTCCCTCCCTCCCTTCCAGGGCCGCTATGTAAATTCCAAAGATACATTCTCCTCTCATTACAGATAGTGGTAATGAGAAACAGGGAAAAAAAGTGAGCGTGTACTTGTCACTATTGGCTGGGGCGCGTTGATAAATAGCCCCAATTAGCGGTAACCTTCAAGGAGCCACTCGAGGTTTTTGTCGCCGCGGGCAACCAAATCGGCTTTGTTTGCCGGCGGGGAACGGGGCCCCTGGCACGCGACCCGTTGAAACGTCCCGCAGTTGCAACGTTGCTAAGTTTCAGCATGTTGTATTTCCAAACACTCCTGATTCAAAGGTTTGCATTGGGGGCTAGCTTGTTGCCATTTAGCCTCCAACTTTTGGCGTCGACGTGTGTGGGGGGCCCCTCAGAGGGAGCGTGTGTGTGCCGCATGGCAGGAAGCCCCCTTGGGGGTCAATAATGACTTTATTGCACACTTGTCGGCGAGCGATGGGGTCCGGTAATGCGGCGTGCCGAGAAAGTTTGACCCCTTGCTCCAATCAACTGGGCAATTGACCACCCATGGTCTTGAACCTTGGGGTTAGAGATCGGTTCAAGAGGTCTTCTTGTGGCCCCAAACAGGATTTGAACACTCTGGTTAGCGAGACCCCCGGGAACACGCCGGAAGACCCCCCCGGTCTTGGACAAGCACTGGCGACCGATCGTCGGTCGTGCCGATTCCCTCCCCGCAGCCCCTGTCGCAGCTCCACTGAGTTCCCTTAATAAGCTCTCGAACTGGAGCGGGGGAGGTGGGGGTGGGGGCCTCCTTGAGATTTCCACTCATCTGAAAGCGTAATTAATTCATCCAAAGTTGATAATCGCGGTGTTAATTACACTTGTTTACATCTTCCCGAAGTGTAATCAAGGGGGAGGCCGCATGTGTATTCATGAGCGCTTGATTGTTAGCGCGCTCGAACGTGAGGAGTGAATCGGAAGTCCCGGCAAGCAAAACGACGGCAATGCGACCAACGATGTCGCTGCAAGGCCAATCGCCGGGCAGAAGACGGTTCCGGAAAGTGAATTTTGGTCCCTGGTTCCAAGAATGGGGGGGGGTTGTATGTTGCTAGCTCCCCTTGTGTCTGGTTGCAGGCTCCCTAACTTCCTCTGTGATTGCATGCTCCCTCCCTAACAAGCTGCACCTGTGCCTGCTCTGTGATTAGACTCACCTGGTGCTCCTAGTATCTATACGTGGGGCAGCGGTTCTTGTCTTGTTGCCAGTCGGTCTGTGTCCTCAGTCACTGGTCAATGGTTGCCCCCATTGTTTGTACCCCCCCTGGATTATCTCTGGGATCATGACCCAAGGCTGGGGTTTTTTTTTTGTTCCATGTTTGAACGCTGGACTGTTGACTCGCTTCCTCTGGGTGTATTTAAACTGGCCTGAGACTTGCGGCCGGCGGCTTCACTGTGAAAAGGACCTTGACTTCGATTTAGTTGAAGAGGATTGCAGAGCCAGGCCTTTCCGATCATAACTCAGACCCTGGCTGACCCCACTGCTTCGTAAAAAACACGCAAGCATAGAAAATATATATATTCTATCTTTGCATGTTTTTTACGAAGCAGTGGGGTTACGTGTGTGTGTGTGTGTGTGTGTGTGTGTGTATGTGTATACATATACATGTGTGTATACAGTATATATAGTATTTTTTTGCATTTTTCACTTTGACCAGTTGAACCACCTGTACGTACTTACATCAAAATGTATGGGGGAAAAAAAGTCTATTTGAAAGATCTGAGAGGACCAACACGTCTCAGACACAAGTCGCTTGCCGGCACAAGCAGAGCTGATGTCCCGCTTTCCTGAGGTTCGGACGCAACGTAGGTTTTCGTAAATTCCATCGAGAAGCCAGTCGTCGAGAGTTTTGCATCCGTTTTTTCTCCTCCCTCCGGTCTATCTTTATCATCACCCACCCCCCACCACACCACCCCCCGCCCCCGCCCCTTCCTTTTCCTGGGTCAGGAGAAGGGCTTGCCCGGCCACACCTGTTTAATCTAGACCAAGGACTGACGGCGAGGCCACGCTGATTTATGCCCGCGTCCCGTGACACATGCGAGTCGGGTTGACGCTCGCTTTTTGGGGGGGGGAAGAGCGTTGGAGTGTGTGTGTGTGTGTGTGTGTGTGTGTGTGTGTGTGTGTGTTTACTTTTTTTCTTCCTAAATCTCTCACTCGACGAAGCTTGGGCCTCGCCCGGGGGGGGGGGGCTCCAACACTGTACATTGGCTTCTTCAAGTGGAGAGAGCCAGCCCAAAGTTTCAGGAAGCGGGACCTGGTGGTCACTGGCCAAGACGGCTTGTTAAGGAAGAAGATTGAGGATTAAGGAAGACCATTGGCAATTGGGCCTAAATTGATTCCGTCATTCACGGAAGACACTGATCTGCGCCCCTGCCCCCTGACACGCCTCGTTTTTCCACTGTCATCTCCATCCTCAGGGCACGTGCGAGCCACTCTGCAGGACAGACTCCCGAGCCGGCTGCTCGCCGAATAACTATTGACAGGCCATGACAGCCCCCCCCGATGATTTATTGTCATTGTTTAAGGAAGACATAAAATGTAAATGTGTCCCGACGCTTGTCAGCACGGGAGAAACTTAGCATGCTGATTGATTTCTGTCCTTTCTGTCCAGGAAAGGCCGAGTCGCCCGCAGCGGGGGGGGGGGGGGGGGGGGGGGCGGAAGATGCTCCGCGACGGGCCGGACCAAGGCCAGAAAGGTCCAGAAAAAGGTGCAAAAAGACATTTAATTTACATTTAACACGGGCTTTTTCTCTGCGTTTTCTCTCAAAGCATGGACAACTTGCAAAACTAGAATATACTATAATAAACGATAATAATAAAAACCAAAAATATTGCAAAAAAACCCAAATCTTAAGGTTTTTTCCAATTTTTTCCCCCATAAATCAATCAATCAATCAATAAGTCAATAAATAAATATATAAATAAATAAATAAATACATAGTTCATGTGACATAAAGTGTCCCTGGATATTAGTCACAGTGAGAATAACTCTTTATTTTCGCCATCTTTTGCCATCTCGCCCATAAGGCGGTGTGTCTCGACTGTCTGTCAAACAGCCAACCAATGACAGGAGCCAGCAGCCAATCCCGACGCAGCAGTTTTGGTCTGGGTCTGGACTGACGCGCCTCGCGGTCCGGATTCCCAGACTTTGAGGATGCCACTTTGGCATCGCACTGGTCTGGGGATGACCTTGTAATTCCAAACTTCAGGGAACCAGAGATTTGGTTCCCAATGGACCCCAGCCACCTAGGGTGTGGGGGTATGTGTGGGGGCAGGGGGGTGTTTATGAGCCACACGGACAAGTTGGACTTGGAGGGGGGGTCTGCAACATGTAACCGCCAATCCCCCAAAAGGCCGGTCAGAACCGAGAGCGAGTCTTCCCAAGAGTACCCCCTCCCCGCCCCCCCTTCCCGCTTCAATGGAATGCTCCAACATCAAGGCGCACTCTGACTCTGCTTCCGAGACAAAAGTGTGAGCAGCCGAGTGTTATTCTGCGTCTGGCCCTCCTTTTAATTTCAGGGGTGGGGGGGAACAAGGGAACTGTAATGAGTGCGCATTCATTTCCTTTCAAACCCCCTCCCCCCCTCCGCCTCCCTTCTCCACCCGCCCTCCTCCTCCTCCTTGATTTTTCCATGTGCCGCTATGGAGCCATTGTTATTGGACTCTGCGTGACCCCCCCCCCCCCCTTGATAACTTGTGTCGGCCATTTTTTTTTTGTATGTGATTAGGACTTTTGGAGCCCAAAATGAGTCTGTTTCCTGTTTTATTTTGGTAGGCTTCA
>JAUESF010000321.1:0-12558 GCA_032274765.1 Malacoctenus tetranemus | reverse complement strand
AGAGAGAGAGAGAGAGAGAGAGAGAGAGAGAGAGAGAGAGAGAGAGAGAGAGAGAGAGAGAGAGAGAGAGAGACAAACAGAGAGAGAATGTTCATCTGCATAAATCACTGTCATATCTGCACTGCTTAATGAGGTTCAGTTGTGAGCTTACCCTCGAAATACATATGAGGTGAGGTAGATGACCATCAGGGTGAGCCAGGTGTAGATAACACCCCAGATAGAGAAGGTCCAGCCGGCCGGAGTGATGTCCGTCTCAAAGCGGCTGGACACATTGCCAGTGGTGGAGCGGAAGGGACCTGGAACACAGGCGGCCCCCAAAGGTGGTCAAAGCAGCTTCCTGGTCACAAAGCGCATCTTCACCACTGCAGCCCACTCACATTCACTCATTCACGCACCAAACGGGGACAGCTGCCACGCGGGGTGCACGGAAACCTGTGAGCACTGAGCTTGAGGTTCAGTCGGGTTTTTTTAAGGACAGGTGGACAGGACAAGATGGGTGGGTCAAACCATCCACCTACGAGTTGCACAGCGATGTGATCTACCAAGAACTCATCGCCCAGATGTTCTGGAAGACTGCAAGACCCCCACAGACACTCGTTATGAAAGGGGCTTTGGACTAAAACCAACTAAAATAATAATGTGAAATTCAATCATTTGAGATATGTCAAATGTTAAAACAGAAAATTGAATTTATAACCAACTTCAACATCATTAGTTTTTGTGTTTTGTCAAGATTGAATGTTTATAACCCGTTTGATTATCCAAAATGTTTTCTTCTTAATGAATCAAAGTCTTGGGGTCCCCCCCCACAGAGGAGCTGGGGGTGGTGCCTGGGGACAGGGAAGACTGCCAGACTTCCCTGTCCCCAGGCACCACTGCTGAGATTGCTGCCTCTGTGACCCGGCTCTGGATAAGCGGAAGACAATTGATGGACAATCAAAGTCTTTCAATGCCTTTCATCTCAAGTGTGTCAAAGATTGGCAAAATCATTGATGCACTGATATTTCATGTGGCAGCAGATTTTTATTTGGACCTCCCTCTTGAGGTTCTGGGCAAAACACACATCCAATTGAGTCAGAATCAATAATTCTGAGAAGTGCTGCTTGATTCTTCACTGTTCTGCGCAGCTCTTTGTGTTGGACGCAAGCTGCTCCATAAACAAATGAGAAGCGAGATCAAAACACAGTGGATTAAAGAAGCAGAGTGGCAGAGACATAGAGGAGAAAGTCTTTCTGCGCGTGAAGAGGAGCAGCTGCCCTGGAGAATGGAGAGGTCACGGCGAAGGTCGCGGTGATTAGCATTAGCCTGCAGACAGAAATTGCTTCGGAGATGCGACTTCAGGGCGCAGAAAATGCCTTGTTACTTCACGTGTTTCACGTGCACTAGGAGGCGGAAAATGCAATTTATTGTCTCCAATTTCATTGACTTTCACTGCGAGTCACTTGGCACCGCATGCCGCCTCCAGCAACAGCAAATCGGTCCAAATAAACAGCTGTAAGGTAAACTTGAGGAAGTGCAGCGCCTCGCTGTGACTGGCAGTGGATCCACCTCAGCAGCAGATGGAGAAAGAAAAGCGGAAGGGACGGCATTTACTTTCACCCTCCGCAGCAATCCTGTTCTGCAGTTGCCATTTTGACTCTGCAAGGATTCGAAAATAAAATGAAATTGACACGAGAATCAAAATGAGGAGTCACATGGCGTCGATCCAAAAGAGAACCATCCCTTGCCTTACACTTGTAACACCTCAGTTGGCAAGGTAAAAAGGTAGTGCAAAGAGCTGATTCAAGCGACGCCAACATGGCAGTGGACCGACCAGCAAGTAGAGCAGAGCATCGCCTCGCTGTCCATTGCTGCGTGTGTTGCATCGGAAGGCAGGCAAGTCTCGCGACTGAGGTCTCCACACATGAGGTGCGCAGATAACTAACAGAAACACAACTGAGGCGCCAAGTGTGCCGTGCAGAGCCGTGCCGAATAAGTTGGTACCAATGAGAAAGCCCAGAGGGTGAGGCAGCTTTATTGTGTGACCCCCCTCCCCCTCCCCGAAAAAACTGTCACATCTCTGAGATAAATACAGACATGATACTGTGGGACCATTCACACTGAAAGGTAGTTCAGAAGCAGCCCGGCACTGCTGGAGCCACTCGAAGCCACTTTAGCTACTTCAGTGTGATGAGGAAAATTTCTTCACTCCCAGACCTCCAATGACTCACGCAGGGTATGCGAGGTGACTCATGCAGCAGGAAAAGGATGGTCTTGGTGGTGGAGTGGGGCCATTATAATTTTACTGCTGTGTTTTTCTGTTGGATAAATTTAGCTGTCAGAGAAGTGAGGGCAAAAGCCTGGCGTGTGCTCTGCTATGCCTCTTTGTTGTGCTGTCATGACGACGAAGACCACAGATTCCTTCAACTCGGCTGTGCTGCGTTGAAGTTTTGAATCCTTTCTCATGTTGCCCACGCTCCACAATCTGTCCCAACACACTGCTGGAACGTTTCATTTGATGTCTGAAAAAGAGGGAATGTTCTCTGTATGATCTTCTCTCACTCAAACACACCACTAAAAAGGTGGAATAAGTTGGATGGTTCGCCATTGTCTTAGCAGTGGGGGTGGGTATTGAAGCTAGCAAGCAAACTAGTAAGCAGAAGCCTTTACAGTCCTGTAAATCCAGCGTCTTGTCGGTCCGTCTGAAAAATGACAGGAGCCGGGACAAAGCACAGGACACCAACTGTGCGGTGACTAGGCAGTCCTTTGCTGGAAGACGTGAACAGGCCAAAGCCTAAATAAAAGCTATTGGGCTGTTTCTAATTAGAGCCCGACCGATATGGGATTTTGGAGGCCGATACCGATATTGGGAGCTTTCAAAAACCGATATCCAATATAACGGCATACACAGAATATGTACTTTCCAACTGTAGTTCAACTCAAACTCTCATCATAACCGAAATATGATTCAAGACTAAGTAACAGAACACTACAGCAGCTTTAATTTGAACACTATCAACCCCATAGATGACCATTTCAGAATGAAAACAAATGGCTGCATACAGCTTAAAGTGATGACACACTGGGAGGTGTTTTGCAACTGCTACATTTTAAAAGACTCAGCAACTTAGTGTTTTGATGGTCTATGAGTTTGGCCTATTACATTTTACCATCACAAAAACATATTAGAAATATAAATTGTCATTTTTTTTCAAGCTATTGAAAAGTTCTATATTCCACCTAATGCAATGGGCTTAACTTGATTTAAGTAACAATATTGCAGCTGTTAAAACTTCCAGACAAGACGACAACTGTATACATTAGTTGGAACTTTTTAAAAATTAGGTGAATGAAAACATTAACTTCTGAACCTGTGAGCTCCAGTAAAACCTGCATCGCAGTATGAGTGTAGTGGGACACAGTATAATCATCTTGTAAGCCTTCTAAAATAGTTTGTCTTGTTTATTTCAAAGAGGCAACTTACATCGTGTTTAAATGCTGCATAACAGTCTTGCATTAGCTAACAGTAGAGATGGAAGCTAACAGTTGCATAAATCTTTGTTTATTTCACAAAGAGCGCAACTTACACAAGTAAAAACGCCAATACGTTCACTAAAATTAGTGCATATAAAACTGGCCTGCTCTCCTTTATGCGCTCTAACAGTGCATTTCCACGAAGTTGTTTATAAGAGCGGACTCTTGGACGCACCCTCTCAGCTGGTGAGGTCTGCCACGGTGTCCGGTAAGTGTTGAGAACTCGCAGGAGCGCAGTTGTTTACAGCTGTTTAGGCTCTAAAAACATTCTAAATGATTTAGTTGCGAGTCAATTATGGACGGTCCCCACTCAGGACACTTGGATTACATTGGACAAGCAGTATGGACGAATACTGACATGTTTTTGTGGACTTTATAGACGTTTTTGTCTCGGGCCCTAACAACCGCTATTATTTGCACGTGGGCAGATAACAAGAAACCTGAAAGATCTCCAGCTGCATTTGAGACGTCAAAAAAGTGCTTCAAAGTGTTGTTCATCATGGGGGTGAGTAGAAAATGAAGGTACATCATTGTTTGGATAGACTATTCCTTTATTATCGGCAACATTTAGGCCGATGCCAATATAGCGACCAGACGCCAAAATCAGCCCGAAATGTAGGCCCGATATATCGGGCTCTATTTCTAGCTGCTAAAACAAGGCCCTGTTTGGGTGTGTGTGTTTTAAAGGTGCTATGTGTAATATTTTTATCTATAAAAAAAACAACCTCTCAACGTAGTTTAGAGGGGTGTGGAATGGAAATCTAGGGTTTCCTCCCAAAAAATTTTTTCTCCTGAAAATAATTACAACGGAAATTTTGACCGGTTCAACAATGGCGTCGTATTTAAGTCTACAAGCCAATCGAGTTCGCCAATAGCAGGTTGCCAGTTATGGCAAAAATGGCGGAGTTGGCATATCAACCAGCTGCTTCAGAGCCCCAGAGGTTATCCGCAGGAAACCTGGCAACACACTGGCTTTGATTATTTTTCTGTTATTGCAGTTACAACCTTGAAACACTAGATGTCACCATTGGGTTCGTATTACACATCCCACCTTTAAGTTCTAAGTTGCTTCATCAATAAAGTTTGACTTTTGTTCAACACATTTATTGATAAGATGCCACATGGACCAGGGAAGAATTCAAAAAGTGAACACGGTCTCTAAACTTCTTTCCCCCTGAGACATAACTGAAGATTCCCTGAAGGAGTTCTTTACAACAAAAAAAAGAGCCTCCAATTAAACACAACACAACAAAACCCATGTCTGGAGAATAAAATGACTGGTTATAGTAGAAAACCAAAATTTAAATATAAATTTGTGGCATGAATGAGGAAAAGAAACGTTCTCCTGAAGAAGCAGCATAGTTGAGGAAGCTGAAACCTTCCATCCATGTGTGGGGCCTGGCAAAGGACCGAGGGGGCCACACCCTGACCGTGGTACACAGATGTTGGGACGGTTTCCCTCCTCCAACGGCTCCGGGGCGTGGAGGGATACAAGGCATTTCGTTCCCTCCACTCAGTGACTCAGCACGGACTATATCTTGGAAAAAAGTAGTTTTAAAAAACCCCAAACGCATTTCAATAGGCATCAACAAGGACTGTAGGTATGTCAAACTTCATCTCAGTTCCGTCACTTTGGAGTAAAAACAATGAACGGAATGCGTCTCAAACCGTGAACAGCGTCTGGATACTGTTCCGTTACTGATAACTCCTTCTATTGACACGGAGTGCATCGACCTGTTGCATGATTCTGGCTCTGCTGCCTCAATGACGTGACACGTGAACATGCTCACAGGCTCAGATACACAATAGACAGCGACGATAGAAGCGCCTCATTATTCAACCAGACCGTGACAGCCAACAATTCTCTGCGCCGACATGAGTTTCGTAACTAGGGGGAAGACAGTCGCGTGCGAATAAAATTAACTTCAAGGCTTTAGCAAAAAAGAGAGAAACCTAAAAGTCTGAGTAAAACGTCCAAGAATACCGCCGCGGAGGGATTCCGACAAAAACTTTTCCAAAGCTAATTTTAGAGCTGCGCAGTGTCAACAAGCAGGCGGCGCGAGGAGGGTCGCTGAACTTACCCCTGCCCGCCCCGGCCAACGCGTTGACGATGAGGACGGCGACGTAAATCACCGTGCACACGATGATCACGACGATCCTCGACAAACTATTGTGCTTCATTTTCGGCAACCTGGCGTCGGGTCGGCGGTGCGACGTGTTCACGGTCTGGACGCGGTGTGACAGGCGGACGCATAAACACCCAGCGCACGTTGAAGAGATGACGCCTTCACGTGGCTCTTGTAAACGCCCCAATTCAGAGCGACGTATCATAACACAAACAGGACGCTCGGCTGTCATCGGAGGCCTGCCTTCACTTACGTATCTTTTTGTTCGCTACCTAAATAGCAAACATTACGCATTTAATTAAAGACAAAGGATCTACACAGACGCAATGAAAGGCGTCTCCTGCGGAACGTTCAATGATCAAAAATAAAATCCGACATTTAAAAAAATGCTCCAACGAAGCAGTATTCGGTTAAAACTTATCCTCCAACAACAGAGCAAACAACCCAATTTTCATTGTCAGCCATGTGAATGAAATATTGGTCTCGCTGTAGAAAAAAACCAATTTAGCAGACGGCTGTCTTTGCGCAGCCGAAATAAAAAAGCACAATCACAAAAAGCCAAAAGTTAACAATATAAGTCCAAGTCAACTGTGTTTGCAACAGGTTTTGCAGTCATTAAAGTGCTCCGGAGCTTTCTGAACACTGAGAGAAATTGAGGAAGTCAAAGAAGTGTGTGAGCATTAAAAATCACTGGGGGGACATGAAGGAAGCTCCAGGCGGGGCTGGCACAAAGTGGAGCGTCTCGTCCCTTCACCATGATCACAGTGTGAAAAAACAAAAAGGTCATTGTCTCAGTTTCCATTTAGTTTATTTTAAAGATGAACAAAATCACACATTTGTTTTTAATAAAGACATAAAACAGGAAGGAGACGTTTTATGTTAGCTTAGACCTTAACCAAATGTTTGCTGATCATCAGGTGTCAACACAGTACCACTTGTACGTATTCTCACAGTCGTCTTGTTTCTGTTTGTGCATTTAGGTAAATGGCTGCAGCATCCGAAGTGTCCTTCTGTCTGATAAACACATTAACGACACCTGAAAGTCAGGCGGGTGCTTGTGTGTCGATTAGAAAGCCTGTGCTTGCTGGCCTCCTGTGTCTGTGCTGCTGCTTTCATAGTCTTTGTGTAAGTCCAGAGCTCCGTAGAGGCCCTCCAGGACAGCCAGAACTCTGCTCTGGACTGAATCCACCTGTTCCACTGGGCAGTACTCATCCAGACTGGACCTGAAAACACACAAAGACAGACATCTTATTACCACTTTCTACCAGAACGGTCTGACCTTCAAACAAAATGAGACCAGGGATTCATGTGCATTAGCATGTAGTACCACTTTGTACCACAAGGCGGTGTATTGAGTAAATCCCACAGAAAACAGTGTTGTCCTTTCATAATTTTGTTTGGGCTTTTGCTTTATGCAGGAGCGAAGGGCCAGAACTTAACTTGCTCCATTTGAAACATGCTGAGCGAATTCAAAGTACTCACTGGAGGACAAGACAGAAACACAACTGTAACACTATATAGCTATAGCAAAGACCCCCCCCCTCCCAGGAGTGGTTTAGGTGAATTTACCTGGACATGGTCACCAGAGTGGGAGCAGGCAGAGCCTTCAGGAACAGCTGCACAGCTGCGACAAGACCGTCGATCTCGTCTTCACTGCTGATGTGATGCGGCAGCTCAACTGTGTCGCAGGTTAGCCCCGCCTGGTGGACCTGCAAGAGGAGGAAGAAATGAGCGGGTAAAAACATCGTCACCTCTGCCAAAGGAACTCGTGTTCCACGTTGCGTCTATTTGTCTGTCCGTCTGCTTGACTTTACACAAAAGGTTCCTGAATGGTTGAGGTATGAGAAAGAGTGATTTAAAAAAAAAGGTTGCAAAGATGCTAAACAAGCTGCTCTCAGTTGAAACAAGCTGCTCTCAGTTATGCCTTTTGCAGCATGATGGAGTGTGAGTGTGTTAGAGAGAATTAACATGTGAAACACTGGGGGGGGGGTATTGTAAAGGGTGTTGCGATACGATACGTATCACGATACGATATTATTACGATATTGCAAAATCATGATATATTGTGATATTCTACCCAGCTAGCGTCAAAATTAAATGTAGAGATAAAAAAAGCTGTATATGTTCATCAGAAGATATTGATCATTCAGACAAATTGATTCAAAGACTATTTGCTTCAAAACACCCTATTTATTTACGACTAGTGTTTTTGCACGTTTTCACTGAAAAAAGAATCCAGTGACACATTGCTGTCATTAAATAAAGTGCTAAAAGTTTCTTTTCACTGAAACTACAGTGCAGACATCTCAAATTATTCATTACAACATAAAGAAGGTATTGTAACCACTATAAGCAAGAACATCAAGCCCTGAGTTACTGACAATGCACCAAAATGAGGAAAAAAATGTCCAATTTTCCCAGTTTAAACAATGATCTGACGAGAACATGTTTGGTTTTTTAAAAAAATCAATATTAGGAGCTGAAAGATCGATATTGAATTGGGCGGCCGAAAATCGCGATGTATATCGCGACATTGATGTTTTCCCACACCCCTATGAAACACAGAAAAGTTTTTAGGAGGATCTCTGAGAACCATTTTTTCCATTGTGGTTCCAATCCAAACAACCCCAGTCTGTGGTTATTGCTCAGTGGCACAAACACTGCAGCTCTGTCACTCCTACCATTTCATAATCAGGACAAGGGTTTCTCTCCTTCAGACTGGAAACCAGTCTGACCAATGAAGACATCCTGGAAACAGAAGAAAAGAAGAAAAAAAGATAGTAACCTGCCAGGAATGTGTGCACTCATGTCAACAACTACAGAAGTCCATCACTGTTGTGTTGATGGGCAGGAACCATCTTCCACACTGACAAACAAGTTTTTATTTGGATCCAGATTGCTGTGGGCCAGTTTAGTGCAGAAGTCCAAAACTCTGGATCAACAACAAAAACAACCAATTGGAAGTGGGAAAGAAGAACTGGCCCCTTCTGCATTTTTTTGGAACGTCTGAGTGAGTGAAAAAGCAAAGACACAGAGTCTGTTATAAGTTAATGAGGAGCTGAACACTTTGAATGTTTCATGCTATTCAATGCAAACTTTTCAAATGTAGATAACTCGTGACAGACATGTAGGAGCAATCCTCCCCCAAAAAAAGGGAGCCTCTTCTTTATTCCAGTGACCTTTACCCGGGATTGCTGGACCAACGTGCAACGACTTCGTCTCCGTCATCCTCCAGCAGGTCAGCGAACGCTGCCTCCAGGTCTTCCAGCTGGCGCGTGCGACAATCGACACACGCCTCGAGCTCCTCCTGCGCACAGACACACACACAGACACAGTTCATCCAAACATCACAATACTCAGTGGGAGTGGCTCCTCGAATGCAGCAGATTTACTTAAATGTAGTCTTTGAGGAACACCGAATTACTTGCCCTACGTTATCAAGTGGTTGAGGAGTGTTTCAGCAAGTCAAATTATGTCTGATGGCTTCTCCTTTTATCCTCCCGGCTGCATGTTCAAATGAGGACGTCAGGTGGCGTAACAGCAAAAAACATTGTTTGCTGTATATATGCTGTTGAGTTTTTTTCATAATGGTCAATGTGCCTTGAAGTGCCCCTCAGGGACCCATAAAGTGACTGAACAGACTTGAACTGAGCATTTTGTGTCTGACCTCATTAGCGTTGGGGCCGGGCGCTCGGAAGCTGTACAGCTCCTTCAGGATGGCGTATTCCTCCTGCGATGCAGGCGACAAGACAAGAGGCCGAGGTCAGTTCAGTGAGGACTCTAACGGACAGTTCAGCGACACTGGATTTTTCCTTCATAGGATTCTGGTCAGTGGCAGAAGAGGCTCAGCGGGTCTGTGACACAGTCTGGTGAACTCATCGGATCTTGCGCAAAATGGACTGAAAGCATACTAGCATAGAGACTACTGCAAAAACAAAAGAATCAGAGGAGCGCTTTCGGGAGCATTCACAAACGCCTCCCGAATGTTTATACGCAGAAGTACATAATAAACTCATTAGTTAATCAAATACATTCACAGAACACAACCAAAATCAATTAACACCGTGCTGTGAGCAGGAACAATGTGCATGTCAAAATATCAAAGGATCTATTAGGAAATGCAGCTTGTAGAGTGTCGACACGATTGAACATGATTGCAGTTTTTCTGTTGTGAGGATTTTGGGCTTTCAGTAAATTGCTGGTCTCAGATGTTCTTGCATGAATCTACTAAAAATGACTCGCTTGTGTTGTGGGTAATCAACACAATCAACAGCAACACCTTTTTTGACCATTGGTTGAAGAAACACATAAAACAATTCAACCAAGCTCCAACACACCTGCGTGTATAATTCCTTGAAAGGGTTTTTACAGGAGAAGAAATCTAAGTCGATGTCCAGAATGTACGGCTCCTCATCGCTCAGAAGCACGGACGTCCTCTCAACGACGTAACTCGTCGAGCCCTCTTGAGCTTCGTTCCCATCCGGGGGTGTCGTCGTGTTGAGGCGCTGCTCTCCCTTGACGTTGCTGCCCTCTGCTGGTCGCAAAGTGTCAGGGGCGGGTGGGAGCGCCTGCGAGCAGCTGGCTCTTTCGGCGTCACCAAAGTCTGTCCGGGCCCTCTTGGTTCTCTGCCCTGTGAGAGACGTCAGGGTAGAAGAAGGAAGGGTCGTCAAGGAAAATGGACGGCCAATGCTGGACATTAAGTCCACGGCTGAAGTGATAAGCTGCACTGAGACGATTGAAATGTTCGATCTAGGTTGTCAAAGAGTCGCCGAAAAAGAAGGCGTGCAAAAACCGCCACCAAGTGACAAGAACACTGAGGAATTTCTATGAGACCCCGAGTACAATAAAAAAATATCATCTCCTCCTGTGCTGAACCATCACTGATCACATGACCTGAACGAGGCAATGAGGAATGGCGTCACAGATTATTATACCTGTGAACACGCAGTGGCCTGGCTGGACAGGATCAACCCTGATCACGTTCAGCCGGAGTGGCTTGGAGTTCTCCAGCTGCTCCTCACAAACATACAGGCCGTCACTAAGAAAGTAGTTGTCAGTGCTGGTCACCCTGCGGGGACAGCGAAAGACAGACGCAAGACGGAGGGGGTTGAAAAGAGAGGGAGGGGAAGGCCTTCGGAATGAGGATCACCAGTCGTAGGGACGGGACTGTAGTCTCGTCCCCGAGGGCGTCTTACCTGATGGTGGTAGTGGAGGAGTCTCTGCCAACGCTCATCCTGTGCTCTCCCTCCCTGATCTGCTGGGCCCAGTAAGGATGCAGCCAGGCCACGCAGGACACGTGGCCGGCGTACACCATGGGCATGATCCAGTTCTCTATGCTCAGCTCACTGAGAGAGGAGACAATGCAGAGCTGTTGGTGGTCATCGGGCCTCGTGCAACGACACCCAGCCAATCAGCGGTGACCTACTGCGACCACCGACTCAAGACAGGCTGATGAAGACTCAAGGAAGGATGGATGGATGGACAGATGGAAGGACAGATGGATAGATTTCTACACTAGTGATGGATGGATAAATGGAATAATGAACATTTGGACAGTTAGCAAACTGAGAGAGGAGGAAGACGAAAGAATGAATGGATGAGTAGGATGGCAGAGGGATGGATGGATAGATGGATGGATGGATGGAATAATGGAGAGACAGATGGATAGTTGGATAAATCACAGAATCAACAGAAGGAGAGATAAACTGGTGGATGGATGGATGATGAATGGATGGATGGACAGAAGGAATTTTGGACAACCAGATAAACGCATAGATAGACAAATGACAGATGGATGGACACACAGATGGAGAGATGAACAGATAAATGGATGGAATCATCAAACACACATGGATAACTGGATGGACAGATAAACTCAGATGGATGGATAAATGACTGCATGGGTGAATGGGTGAACAAATGATGGCTAGACAGCAAGATAATTGAGAGATGGATGAAGACATGGGTGGATAGAAAGATAGATGGAACCACAAAGAATGATGGCCGGACGGACAGAAGAGGATGATTGGTGTATAGGAGGACAGACTGATAACATGATGGATAAATAGACCAGTGACAAGCGGGTGGACCAACAGGCAACTTGATGGACAGACAGGTTGGATGACGTCATCGCGCGGTCCATCGTGTGAATCACCACCTGAAGAGCTTGTCCTTGTCGAAGACCGTGTCCGCACTCATGTTGACCGGGATCAGCAGGTCAGGGTGCGAGTCCAGGTGGACCATCTTGATGTTGTTGACCGGCAGGTGTCTCGTTGCGATGGCCCGGTAGATGTGGGCCACCACCTGGTCAGGGGAGAAAAAAATACACAAAAAAACACAACAATAAATAAAACCCATCATGCTATGCTAATTCCAGGCAGCGCGTTATGCGGGGACACACAAGCCAGCTCTGATTTGATCAGCGTCCGTCCCCCCAGTCTGCAGAGAGTCCACTTACATCGTGGTGGTCCTCCACTATCCACACCGGCAGCACCTTGTAAACCCTCTTCAGAGGGACACAAGTCATCGGGACGCGGGCGCCCTGCTCGTTGAACCCCGCCGCCCCTCTCTCCCCTCCCTCCCCTATCGCTCCAGCGGCGTCTTTCACTGCGTGCTGCTGCTGCTGCCGTCCGAAGCCGCGCTGTCACATCTTCTGGCCGGAAAACTGTCCGTGTCAACGGAGGCAATGAGTCAACAAAGCCGAGCGGGTCTCAGCGAAAAAAAAAAACAAACCTGCTGCTGCCGCTCAAACAGCTGGCAGGAGCGCCGGAAGTGACACAAGGTTTGTTTGTTTTTTAATGTCCGGGTGGAAACAAGACTCTAACGGGAAGAGATTCGTTCCTACACAATCACACACACACACACACACACACACACACACACACACACACACACACACACACACACACACACACACACA
>JAUESF010000310.1:1676-12559 GCA_032274765.1 Malacoctenus tetranemus | reverse complement strand
ACACAGACACAGACACAGACACAGACACACACAGACACAGACACACACACAAACACACACACACACACACACACTCTCTTCTGTTGTGACGAATAATTGCTTTGCGACACAACCCGTTTGAGTGTACGTCAGGCTTAAACCAGTGAAGGAGAACACAGGAACTTCTTTGAAAATTGAGGCGTCTGTTCGATTTCACATCGATGACTATTTTAAAATTGCCAAAAGCAGTGAAAGGAGGGGGGTCATCACGTTCCCTCGTCTCAACGGTAAAGGTCTAAATAAGCCTCACAAACGGTGACCGCTGCGTCATCGGGGGCCGATGAGTTGTTTTGGTCTCCCAGTACTTTAATCTGCAGCATCCCACTGATGTGCATTCAAGGGAAGCTGAAAGAACACGATCAACACACAACACACCTTGAACTGTTTCAAACACAAAACTCCAAGCTGTCAAAATAGGGCCTTTATCTGAATTGCTGCCGAGAGAGTTTGTTACACCGCTGCTTCCCCAACGCAGGAGGGTGGGGCCTCCCCCTGGGGGGGGGGGGGCACTACAGATTATAGGCAGGTCCCAAGGCTTAAGAAAGAACCACAATAAGACGCTTCCTCCAATGTACGGAAGACAAAGAGAACCACGTCGTCGCTTTTATTCTCGAAGGCTCCAGCTTAGTGGGTCTGTTCGTAAGAATTTGGCTTCACTGTGATGTTTCAACAAATTAGAAATCAGAACGGGGTGGTGGTGGTGGTGTGTGTGTGTGTGTGCGTGTATGGGGGGGTCCGCAGCTTTTCTTTGAGGCACATCAGGGGGGCTGGAAGTATAACCAGCCCTCATTGGCTACTGGCCATCTTGCTGTAAGTTTTCATTAAGAGAATATGAGCACAATGAAAACTATGCAGCACTGTTCATGACCTCCTCGCAATCTGAAATATATGAACTTTCGAACTTGTGTTTTCGTCAAACAAAACTTTATTTACAACAACTTGATTTCACGTAAAATCACAGTTGTGCTGAAGAAGGAACCCCTCAACAGACCAAATCGTGTTATGTGTTGAAAAAGTTCTTTTTTTGCACGTAGTGCCACTAACTGGTGGAACCTTCTGGTCACCTCTTTGAAGGAAGTGCTCCAGACACGCACAGACAGGGAGGAGACCCCAGAGAAAGGGGGGGGGGGTTCACACCCAGATGGCTTGGGAGAGCCTTGGAGTCCCCACCCCAACCCCACCTCACCTCGGAAGAGTTGGAGGAAGTCTCCAGGGAGGAGGGCGAGGGGGGGGGGGGGGTCTGGGCATCTCCGCTGAGACTCACAACCACCCGGATGAGGGGGAAGTAAGAAGATGGATGAGGGTTTCGTATGGGAGACATGCGACACTTTGCAACATCACATCGGATTCAACTGATTCGGATCGAACTGAACCAATGTAGACAAGAAGGTAGCCCTCCACTCGCAGCGTTGGTGGGTGGAGGCGCTGGGAACGCAAGACAAATGTTTTATGGCGGAGTCAAGTGAGAAAGGAAAGAAAGCTGCCCACAGACAGCCCATATAAACCCCGGCCTCAATAAAACACTTCCTTCAACCTCCATTCATTGGAAGGGACTAAGGTGAAGCTGGCGTTTACAGCTTTGTTCCTTTCAAACCAAAGCAGCCAGCAGCAGTCAGCTCGCAGCATTGAGGAGGGGGGGTGGGGGGGTGGTGGGGGGGTCTCCTGCCTTCCTTTGTGTTCAACCCAACAGGAGGAGCTGTAACGTCTGAAGAGCTGTAAAACAATTACTGGCAAATTCCTCGGCCTCTTTGAAATGTACGAGACAAGCGGGATGAAGAGAGGTGTTCTTGGAAAATAAGTACTCCCAATGCAGCGCCGTCGTTTGGAACCGAGAACCTGCTAGCTGTTGCTAATCTTGAGATACATGCTCAGATGCTATACCAGAGTGAAACAGCTGAAAGGGGGCAACTTAATGTCAAAGAACTGGAAAAAGACTGAGAAAGGGAAGGGCCCTCCTGGTCCTCAAAGGCCACATTCCCGCAGGTGTGCTGAAGCCGAAATCCGTCGGTCCAAAAGTAGCACTGCAGCCCTCGAAGACCAGGCACGGCCCAACCTCTGCTCTGCAGAGGAAGAGTCTAAAAAGGGGGCTACGGATTGAAGTAGGGGAACGCGCACGGAGAGCCAGCCAGGTAACTTCCTGGTCAGGCGTATTCAGTGCATCATCAGACTTCATCCACCTCTGGTGGAAGAAGTCACTGGCAGACCATTGCTCGACTCGTGACACTGCAAGCCTGCAGGTGGTACGCATGAGTGTCCTCAGCTGTGCCATTTAGTGGGCCAGCTTCCAAATGGCTTTTCAACAGCAGGGGAGGAGAACGCGCGTCTGCTCCGATGGCAACATCCTGTTTGAACCAAGGAAGCCTGTACAGAAGTGCAAAAAGCACGACGACTGCATCGTTTACAAGCGCCAACTGCAGTGAAGTTCTAGAGCTCAGCTATAGGCTGGGTAGTCTATGCTTTAAAAAAAAATACACATCCAAGTGGACAAAAGAGGAAAAGTTACCACTTGTATCGAAAGTTACCACTTGTATCGAAAGTTACCACTTGTATAGAAAGTCACCACTTGTATAGAAAGTTACCACTTGTATAGAAAGTTACCACTTGTATAGAAAGTCACCACTTGTATAAAAAGTTACCACTTGTATAGAAAGTTACCACTTGTATAGAAAGTTACCACTTGTATAGAAAGTCACCACTTGTATAGAAAGTTACCACTTGTATAGAAAGTCACCACTTGTATAGAAAGTCACCACTTGTATAAAAAGTTACCACTCGTATAAACAGTTACCACTTGTATAGAAAGTTACCACTTGTATAGAAAGTTTCCACTTGTATAGAAAGTTACCACTTGTATAATCAGTTACCACTTGAATAGAAAGTTACCACTTGAATAGAAAGTTACCACTTGTATAGAAAGTTACCACTTGTCTTAAAAGTTACCACTTGTATAAAAAGTTACCACTTGTATAAAAAGTTACCACTTGTATAAAAAGTTACCACTTGTATAGAAAGTTTGAAGCTCTCGTCTTCCCCCGTGTTGCAAACACGTCACTGCAACATCAGCACCATCCAACTGTCCTTCGTCCTTTGACAAACAGCACCTAAAGAGCATCCAACACCTCGGAGCCCTTGAGCGCGCGTCTTCCACGCGCCACAGAGGCCACAAGCATTCTCCTGTCAGTGAGCAAGTTCATTTCTTTCCCATTACCCTGTAGTGTTTCAGAGGATTGAGACTCTTAAAGAGAGATGTCAGATAAAACACCTTTGAAAAGATGTCACATTCAGTGTCGATTAAAGGGCAGCCCAAGCTCTAAATGAGGTGCATAAGCTGCATGGGGTGGGTGGGGTGGGGGGGGTGTCTCTTGCCAAACTACTCCTCCCCATCTTGACTGGTTCCAAAAGAGCTGTTTTACCTCCATTTGTTCAAACTGCCTTGCCATTTGGCTGTTTCCATAGCAACACCTCAGACCTGGTCCTTTAAGCGCATGGCAATAATGAAGCGCGGTGGCAGCTTTAGCGACTGATTACCATTAATCCCAGTGTTTGTGTGGCAAAACTCTGAGCACACGCATGTATCGGAGCCAGCATGCGTTCCCCATTCGGATTGCTCTTTATGTCATGACAGCAAGATATTCAGATTGGGAAGAAGGAAGCACAAAGACCTGAGAAATGGCCTGCGACGTCTTTATCAGATCAGGTGAACTGAACACAGCAGAATACGAGTTATCGCCGACGGAGAGCCCGACCAGCTACCTCAGGATGCATCAACCAGCAACCAACAGTTGACTGTTTTTGGCCCGATGTGAGTTAAAATCTGACAAAGCAGGAAAATGAATTGAATGCAATCCAACAGATGCCCACTTTCACTTCACCTTTTAAGAGCCAGTTTTCAGTGAAGTTCTATGCAACACCTGTATTCCCAATTCCCAAGCAATCATCTCTGTTAGATGATTGCTGGAAGTAATAATAATAATAATAATAATAATAATAATAATAATAATAATAATAATACATAAAAATAATTTAATCTAATATAACATAATAATAATAATAATAATAATAATAATAATAATAACTACATAAAAAATAACCTAATCTAATGCAACATAACATTACAATAATAATATTAGTAATACAATAATAATAATAATAATAATAATAATAATAATAATAATAATAATAATAATAATAATAATACACCATTGATGTGAGTGAATTAGTGAATAATTCATCCACATTCTGCATGCAGAGAACAGTTACACTGAGCAAAGACAATCGAACTCACAGTTGGTGTGTTGCATTTAAAATTCCACCAGTAAACGAGCGTGCCATGTCCCCATTACGTTTCAGTGTGACATACGCCACGAGCTGGTACGCAAGTGCAGATGAAGTGGGAGGGACAACTGCAGAATCCCGAGCACGGGATTGACTGGCTCCTAAATATGCAGTCGGGAAAATTAGCATTTTCGCGACGCGCAAGCGATCCCACTTACAAAGAATTAAAAGATGGCGCTCTCTTTTTAAATCATAGGTATTCTTCAACTCATTAAAGTTTCAGTTTGCAACTCTATTGCGGTAAATATGTATTTGATGGAAAGACAGAATACACACACATACAACATCCGACCAGCTCACGCGATTCATCCCATCACAACAGTTGCGGGACTCATCTCCAACATCTATGATATAATCTCACCAGTCTGTCAAGTGATGACAAGGGACGCCCAAGTGCACCAATGAGAAATCAACAGTCGCCATTGGATGCAAATCTGTGGATTGTGCACGGAACCAAGAACACTCTTGATAAAAACATTGCTAATTGCTACCTTAACCCTAATTCCTAGATGTGACTAACGTCCAGAATCTCACTGTGGCCCCGCTGGTGTCCAGTTGACCCAAGTGCCAGCGAAAAGCTCTCAAACAAGGAGAGAGAAACAGGAAACTACAACTGCTTGGTTACGGTTGTTTCATCTCTTTCCCCAAAACACACGAGTTGCACAGTGACCCCCCTGGCAAAATAAAAGAAGCTGGAGAAAGAGAACCCAAAAGGAGGGTGCAGGGACCGGTCCTCACCTCTTTTTGGTTTGGGGAAGCTCTCATGCAGGTGAAACACCACCTTCTCCACGAAGTACTGAATGTTGTTATGCTCCGGTCCCCGGACGAACACCATCCAGTCGTGGGTGAAGCCCTCCACTGTCGGTTTCTTCCGGACCTGAGCGCGGTGGCCAAGTTCGAGTTTCACCTGGACGGCACCCTGCAGGACAAAGGGGGGTGTGAATTCGAACCCGTGCCTGAACACCGCTCGTCCAATGAGCGTGCATCATGTTGACCATGCATCTGATGTCTCTCCAATTTCATCTTGCTCCCTCCTGATGTGTGCCAGCATCCTGCAGCAACAACCTCTTTTCTCACATCCATTCAAAAATACACTTACCACTGCACGCAGCCCCTTTTAATCCCTTCATTTGTCTCGTATGTCACATTTTTTCTGCTCATGACTGCATTTAACAGTTTGATCAAGCATGCACATTTGCTTGGAACAACTTTGAACAACAAGTTTGTTCTATTCTCGTGTTACTACTATCATTTTTTAACCCTTAATGACGTGCAAAGTTGTTTATTTATCCTAGCGCACTGCGTCTATTTTAATGCCGAATTTGAAGACGGACGATTACGACCCATCAAGGGGTCGCTTCAAGCAAACGAGCTACAAATTGGCCCCCAAAAGTCGGCGTTCCTCTCCGCTCTTCGCCTGGCTGATAGCGGCACGCATTGGCTCTCGCCAGGCGTGCGCGTGGAGGAGGGGGTGGGGGGGAGGAATCCTGGTTATAGTGTAAAAGGGGGAGAAAAACGGACTATTTGGTGTGGCGAACAGCGGAACGTCCTTAATAGAGCCTCCATGACAACGCACAAAGCCCTCCGCACCCCCCCGGTCTGGCTTACTCACCGAGCCGGACATGCTGGAGGCCTTCCGTTCCCGGTTATTTCATGGAGAATCAAGTCCGAAGGGAAGAATCACGGGGGTGAGTTCAGGTTGCCCATGACGGCCGACATGGTCTCTTTCAAAGACTCCAGCCCTCGGTCTCAGAGTTTTCAACGGCTTCGCCGGGCTCGTCGAGCTCCCCGCCGTGGCGCGCGACGACGTCCGTTCGTTGCTTTCACAATAAAAGCTCGGTCGCGTGTCTGCGATGTCTTTTACATTTTCTTTGACTTTACTGCAAATATACGACTGTTTGCACTCAATTATCAAGCTTTTTGTAGGGCTCAAGTGAGCCAATCTTTTATTTTGTACGAACGTCCTTCGCCACATCGTTTCCTCGTTGGGTTAATTTTGACACAGTGACGGTTTTCAAGAGGAAAAGCGCACGCGCAGCGTTGTATCCACCGGGGCACTTGACAGAGCACGAGACGCGGCGAGCCAATTAGAGAAACGGGGTCCAACTGCGGTCCAATCAGGGGGCAGCGACCGTTCTCTGATTATGTTGCTTTCAGGTTCCAGGGGGCAAAGCGAGGATGACGCATGGTGCAACAGTTTTATTGTAAAAGTCCGAGTTACAGATCATCATTTTTCCATCTTGAAGCAGGATTTACGTGATAAAATGGAAAATATATGAAAATCGAAACTTTAACAGTCCCTGCAAACTACAGGATACTATAAGTGAAATCCTTCACAACCACCACTTGCATCACTACCAAAACTTCAAGAAATAGTACACCCAAGCAATGATGTACCTTCATTTTCTACTCCCCCCATGCTGAACAACACTCTGAAGCACTTTTCTGACGGTTTTTTTGCTTGGATTTTGTTCAAACGGAGACTTTAAGTTCATAAACTTCTGCCTCCTCCGCCTCCTCCTCCTCCACCTCATGATCTGAGACAAATTGCAATATTATATATCAACAAAAATAAAACCAAATTCAAACTTCAACAATTTCAAAAATAACTCATTTATTTTTATTACCCCCCCAATTTTTTTTTTTAAAATCTGGTGTATCATGACAAAAATGTGGCAATTTCAAAGTTAACAAAAAAATTGAATTAGATTTTTTATCTAAATATATATCTTTAGGATATTATAAATGATCATAATAAGAATACAATATTTCTCAAAATAATACAGTATTTAAAAAGATCAAAGTGTGTGTCTGATTATGTGTGTTTGTTATGTTGCTGTAAAAGCAAGTGCTGTGTTTGGACAAAATAATAAAACACTCCAACATTATTGCAAAGAAGCTTAAAAAAAATTACACACGGCCACATGTGTTTGCTTTTATTCATTTAAGTCTTGTCACGACTGATGATAAACTCACAAAATATGTCATCGTTTGGGGGTTTTGGTATCGAAAAGCCGACAGCGGGCAAGAACGCCCAAAGGCTCCGTAACTTTGGTCCCTACTGGACGCCGTACCCCGGAAGCACACGTCTCTCCGAGGAGGCGACAGCGAGGAAAAGGTAAAGTGTTTCAGCGTTGCCGCTCTGGCTCGAATAGGACCTCGTGTGTTTTTCCTACGTCTCTGCCCCCCCCACCCCCCCCGGGACCAGTTGCTGTTGCGTTAAAGAGCGTTTTTTTCCCCTCCGTTTCGCGACCAGTTCAACAAATTGCCCCTCAGTTTGGTAGCCGGATGACAACAGCGCCTGCTAAGTTTGTTTTGCGAATTGAATTTCACTCCCTGCGAGACACCGTATTCATGTTCTCGCGTTTGCGAATAGCCATGAAATCCTGGTAATAAGTTAGAACCGTGACGCATTTTTGGTCCGAGATTCGGTGTAAACACAAAGCAAAACGACAATATTCTCGCCATTAAAGCAGAGTGCTGTGACGGAGCGCGGACCTGTTGGTGGGGGGGGGGGACTTGTTGTTGTTGATGATGCCTCATGACTCACAGCACCACATACGTGTTTGTTTTTGTTTGTTTTCTTACAATTTGGATCACCATAAAAGAAGAAAAGTCATATGGATCACCACCAAAGTCAGGGTCAGCCACGCCAGAGTTGTCAGTCAAATCCTACCAAAACAATCTAAGCAATTTAAAAAAGGAGAAGAAGAATAATCTATTTTGGCAAATAAACAACAAATTGCAACAATCAATCTGTTGCTACTTAAGTCCTTAAAAACATAACTTCTGGATTTTAAGTTCTGCAGCCCCAAATCATGCAATGCAAGTCGTAACATATGGTGAAAGAACAGCGTTCCCTTTTGTTTCAGGCCTACACACACACACACACAGCAGTGAGGGGCTGCAATGCCTTGCACACGCATCGCATGTGCCAGTCTAACAAATGGAGCCGCGGCAATTGTGTCGCGAAAGCAACGTTTGCCCACGCATTGTCCCCACGCTTGTATCGGGAGTGCCGAGCCAGCAGTCCAGGCAGCCCATATTGTTTGGGCGGGGGTGGGGGTGGGGGGGGGGGACTCCTGCAGAAAGTACTGGAACTGTTTTAAAGTTCCGAAAACAGTGTTTTAAAAACTAGTTTAAAAAGACACTTTTTATCATTGTCAACCTCAGCAAAAACAGAGTTTCCGCTCATCCTGTTTTCAAGGTTGAAGGATGGTCGGCAGACAACGTGAACGTCACGGTTAAATGCCATAAAGTGAGAGTGAGAGAGAGAGAGAGAGCAGGGAAAAAATGGCTGATCTCACGTCAGTGAACGGGCCCCGTGTCCGCGCGCGCTGAACTTACCTGTCCCGGTTGGACGCGCAGCCGAGGGGGGCAGAGGTCTTTGTGCGAGCCGTGCGGCGTACAGTAGAGCGACAGGGCTGCCCCTTATCTTTCACATGACAGCAGCAGAGGGGAGGGGGGGGCCTGCCGGGGGTGTGTTTTTTGGGGTGGGGGAGGGAGTGGGGGTGGGAGTGAGAGATTCAAAGAGAAGATGTTCAATCTGGTGAAAAAAAAGGTTCAAGAACAAGTAGAACTTGGTGTGTGTGTGTGTTTTTTTAACAAATAGCTTCTCCCAAACCAAAGATGGAGATGTTGTGACCAGCCAGTCTGCGAACGCCCGTTGTCACGGCGATCGAGGCATCCCTGGCGAGGGTCAGCTCAGCTGTCAGCGAGTGGGGGGAGTGTGCATTTTAAAGATCAGAGCAGCGGTAGTTGGAGAGGAAGGTCGCTCCCAAAAGATTGAACTTCAAAATTGAACCTTTATTGTTCAAAAGTGCAAACAACGCGCGCAGACCTGTAAGCAAAGTACTGCTTCAATGGTGGTCTCAAGTCCGGGACTGGACCATCAATCGAGTCCCAATACCCATGAACCTGTCATTACAAATAAAGTCATTTTTATTCACTAGAAAATATGTTAAAAATTAGTTTTTTCCTAAATCTGAAAAATAAGCAATAAAAATAATTAATAATAAATTATTATTATTTTTAAAAAATAATAATGATGATGATAATGACAATAATAACAAAAAATCAAAGAAAATTGAAAAAGAAGAAGCCGTTTTTTTCTATTTTGCACTGATGATGCGACCCTGCACATGGGAAACGTGTCAGCTGGTTCCCAGCGTGTTGACTGAAGGCATCGAAAAACCATCCGCAGTCACACGTCCGGCGTGCAAGGCCAAAACCAAGGTTATAGCACAGGAGACGTTCCCATGTGTGTTTACCTACAGCTGGAGAAGGCGCATGTTAGGGTGGAGCAAACACTGCAAAAGTAGTATTTTTTTAGTAATATTTTCCCATGATGCAAGTTTTTAAAGGTCAAATGTGTGTATTTGTGCTGGTATCGAGTCAGGCCTGGTTTTTTCTTGAAGGTCGTTGTCCCTGGAAACGCTGACAAGCGACCAATCAGGAAGTGCATTTGCTTGCTTTTGACAGAGATTCACCCCCTTTTTGTTGTTTGTTTTCTGGCCCGCAGACATGACAGAGAGCCTGAAGACCCGCTTTAATTTTTCAAGCCCCGTCATACAAGTCCAGGTAAGTCCCTCCCCCCACTTTCTTTAAATAACCTACGTTTGTTTTTTTGTTTTTTTGGGGTAAATTCTTTTAATTTTCTGTCCAATAAAACCACATGATATTTTCTGCATCACACTGTAAACAGTTGGTCTATGACTGCTGTTTGCTACATCTGGGTATGAGTTTTGAAAGACACTGTTTTAAATGATCAAAAATGGGTTTGTTTTGGGATTTTCACAGTAAAAGAATCAAACATTTTCCAATTTGGATTTTTAGAAACATGGATTTTATAGATTTTAAATTTTAATTTTAAATTTTAAAAAAGTGTGTGTCTGTGTGTGTCTGTGTAGGTGTGTGTGAGCATGTGTGTGAGAGCATTTGTGTTTATGTGTGTGTAAGTGTGTGTGTGTCTGTGTAGGTGTGTGTGAGCATGTGTGTGAGAGCATTTGTGTTTATGTGTGTGTCAGTGTGTGTGTGTCTGTGTGTGTCTGTGTAGGTGTGTGAGAGCATTTGTGTTTATGTGTGTGTAAGTGTGTGTGTGTAGGTGTGTGTGAGCATGTGTGTGAGAGCATTTGTGTTTATGTGTGTGTAAGCGCGCGTGTGTGTGTGTGTGTGTAGGTGTTTGTGTGCGTGTGTAGGCATCTGTGTAGGTGTGTGTGTGTAAGTGTGAGTGAGTGAGCGCGCGTGTGTGTGTGTGTGTGTAACTGTGTGTGTGTGTAACTGTGTCTGCATGTGTGTGTGCATGCGTGTGTGTGTGTGTGTGTGTGTGTGTGCGTGCGTGCGTGCGTGTGTGTGCGCGTGTGCGCGTCCTGAAAATGTCTGAGTCTTCCCTGTCCTGTGCCAATTCATCTTTGTCTGTTGTAGTGCTCTTCGCCTCTCGATCCATGTGACCTCTGGCCTCGTCTCGTACCTTCAGCATGGGGGGGGGGGGGGGTAATTAACGCACAACA
>JAUESF010000299.1:0-12559 GCA_032274765.1 Malacoctenus tetranemus | reverse complement strand
TGTGTGTTTGTCAGTGGTGTGAGGGTGTCTGCTGTTGGATGAGGGGATAATGTAGTGTGGAGTGTTGTAAGATGCAATGAAAACCCAACTTAACCAAACATGCCGATTAGCCGATAAATCCCCGGATGTGGTCAGGAAACCAGCCAATTGCTGCTCACACTAGCTGTCAGGAGCTTCCCTGAAAATGGAGGTTGTAGGAGGGAGAGAGAGAGAGCAAGCACTGGCGATGCCCTTTTTATTCTCCCAGGAGAGTGGCCAGGTGCGCCCAAGTGCACTGATGGACTCCGCCCAGGTTTCCTGCAAAAGTAGCCAACCCCACTCTTACAGGCCCTGCTTAAAAAGGAGGGCCGTCACAATATGTACATACTGTACGTTTCCAGTGAAAAAACGACTGGTTCTATAGTGTAGTCATCACATCTGCTTAACACGTAGAGGGTCCTGGGTTCAAGTCCCAGCAGAGCCATTCAGGTATGTTTCTTGTCAAAAAAAATCTTTTTTTGCTTTCTTCCTCATGTCATTTGGGACAAATATTTGAGCCAATTGTGAGCAATTAACTGGTACTACAGTGTAGTGGCAATCACATCTGCTTGAAATGAAACGGGGACTGGGTTCAAGTCCTAGTAGAACCACTCAGGTATGCTTCTTACCAAAAAAATCTTTCTTCTGTTGTCTTCATGTCAATTGGGACAAATATTATATCCAATTCTATACACACACAAACAGCTGGTTCTATGGTGTAGTGGTTATCACATCTGCTTCACACATAGAGGGTCCTGGGTTCAAGTCCCAGTAGAACCACTCAGGTGTGCTCTATCTCAGAAAAATTCTTTCTTCTTTCTTCCTCATGTCAATTGTGACAAATATTTGATCCAAATGTTAATGCACACAAACGACTGGTTCTATAGCATAGTCATCGCATCTGCCTCACACATCAAGGGTTCTGGATTCAAGTCCTAGTAGAACCAATCAGGTACGCTTCTTATCCAAAAAATCTTTCATCTTTCTTCCTCATGTCAATTGGGACAAATATTTTGTCCAATTCTTAACATATCCAAAAAGCTGGTTCTATGGTGTAGTGGTTATCACATCTGCTTCACACGTAGAGGGTCCTGGGTTTAAGGCCCAGTAGAACCATTCAGGCATGCTTCTTATCAAAAAATTCTTTCATCTTTCTTCCTCATGTCAATTGGGACAAATATTTGATTCAATTCTTAACGCATACAAATAACTGATTGTATAGTGTACTCATCACATCTTTCTCACACGTAGAGGGTCCTGGGTTCAACTCCCAGTAGAAATACTCAAGTATGTTTATCAAAACAATTCTTTCGTCCTCATGTCAGTAGGGACAAATATTACATCCAATTCAGGCATGCTTCTTATTATAAATTTCTTTCGTCTTTTTTCCTCTTGTCAATTGGGACAAATATTACATCTAATTCTTTACGTACACAAGCAACTTGTTCTGCAGTGCCGTTGTAGTCACATCTGCTTCATACGTAGAGGTTCCTGGGTTCATCCCCAGAAGAACCGTGGGTGTACATTACCAGGGAAAGAGTTTCACCTCTTTTTGCCAAATGTCAAGTGAGACCCATATTTTCCAACATTCTAAGCACATTCAGGGAGCTGGTTCTATAGTGTAGTGGTAGTCACATCTGCTTAACACGTAGAGGGTCCTGGGTTCAAGTCCCAGTAGAACCACTCAGACATGCTTCTTATCAAAAAATTCTTTCTTCTGTCTTCCTCATGTCATTTGGGACAAATATTTGATCCAATTGTTAACGCAAACCAACAACTGGATCCTGTGATGTAGTGGTCATTACATCTGCTTCACATGTCGAGGGGACTGGCTTCATGTCCCAGTAGAACCTTTCAGTCATGCTTCTTTTCAAAAAAATTCTTTCTTCTTTCTTCCTCATGTCATTTGGGACAAATATTTTGTCCAATTCGTAACACATGCAAACAACTGGTTCTATGATGTAGTGGTTATCACATCTGCTTCACACGCAGAGGGTCCTGGGTTCAAGTTCCAGTAGAATCATTCAGGCATGCTTCTTTTCAAAAAAAAATTTTCGTCCGTCTTCCTCATGTCAATTGGGACAAATGTTTGATCCAATTGTTAACACATCCAAACAACTGGTTCTATGGACTAGTGGTTGTCACATCAGCTTCACATGTAGAGGGTCCTTGGCTCAAGTCCCAGTAGAACCATTCAGGCATGCTTCTTATTATAAAATTCTTTCGTCTTTCTTCCTCATGTCAATTGGGACACATATTGAATCCAATTCTTTACACACACAAGCAACTTGTTCTGCAGTGACGTCGTAGTCACATCTGCTTCATACGTAGAGGTTCCTGGGTTCATCCCCAGTCGAACCGTGGATGTACATTTCCAGGGAAAGAGTTTCACTGCTTTTTGCCAAATGTCAAGTGACACCCATGTTTTGCTACATTCTAAGGACATTCAGAAAGCTGGTTCTATAGTGTAGTGGTAATCACATCTGCTTAACACGTAGAGGGTCCTGGGTTCAAGTCCCAGTAGAACCACTCAGACATGCTTCTTATCAAAAAATTCTTTCTTCTTTCTTTCTCATGTCATTTGGGACAAATATTTGATCCAATGATTAATGCATACAAACAACCGGATCTATAATGTAGTGGTCATCACATCTGCCTCACATGTCGAGGGGACTGGCTTCATGTCCCAGTAGATCCACTCAGGTGTGTTTCTTATCAAAAAATTATTTCTTCTTTCTTCCTCATGTCAATTGGGACAAATATTTTGTCCAATTCTTCATGTGTTCAAACAACTGGTTCAATGGTGTAGTGGTTATCACATCTGCTTCACACGTAGAGGGTCCTGGGTTCAAGTCCCAGTAGAACCATTCAGGCATGTGTTTTATCAAAAAATTCTTTCTTCTTTCTTCCTCATGTCATTTGGGACAAATATTTTGTCCAATTCGTAACACATGCAAACAGCTGGTTCTATGGTGTAGTGGTAATCACATCTGCCTATCACGTAGGGGGTCCTGGGATCAAGTCCCAGTAGAACCACTCAGACATGCTTCTTTTTAAAAAAATTTCTTCTTCTTTCTTCCTCATGTCAATTGGGACAAATATTTGATCCAATTGTTAACGCATACAAACAACAAGTTGTATAGTCTACTCATCACTTCTTTCTCACACGTAGAGGGTCCTGGGTTCAACTCCCAGTAGAAATAGTCAAGTATGATGATCAAAACAATTCTTTCTTCCTCATGTCAGTAGGGACAAATATTACATCCAATTCTTTACACACACAAGCAACTTGTTCTGCAGTGCCGTCGTAGTCACATCTGCTTCATACGTAGAGGTTCCTGGGTTCATCCCCAGTCGAACCGTGGGTGTACATTTCCAGGGAAAGAGTTTAACCTCTTTTTGCCAAATGTCAAGTGAGACCCATATTTTGCAACATTCTGAGCACATTCAGAAAGCTGGTTCTCTAGTGTAGTGGTAATCACATCTGCTTCACACGCAGAGAGTCCTGGGTTAAAGTCCCAGTAGAACCATTCAGTCATGCTTCTTATCAAAAAATTCTTTCTTCTTTCTTCCTCATGTCAATTGGGACAAATATTTTGTCCAATTCTTAATGTATACAAACAACTGGTTCTATGGTGTAGTGGTTATCACATCTGCTTCACATGTAGAGGGTCCTGGGCTCAAGTCCCAGTAGAACCATTCAGTCATGCTTCTAATCAAAAAATTCTTTCTTCTTTCTTCCTCATGTCAATTGGGACAAATATTCTGTCCAACTCTTATTGTATGCAAAAAACAGCCTGTATGGTGTAGTGCTTATCACATCTGCTTCACATGTAGAGGGTCCCGGGTTCAAATCCCAGTAGAACCATTCAGGCATGCATCTTGTCAAAAAATTCACACATGCAAACAACTGGTTCTATGGGACAAATATTTGATCCAATTGTTAACGCATACAAACAACTGGTTGTATAGTCCACTCATCACATCTTTCTCACACATAGAGGGTCCTGGGTTCAACTCCTAGTAGAAATACTCAAGTATGTTTATCAAAACAATTCTTTCTTCCTCATGTCAGTAGGGACTAATATAATGTCCAATTCTTTATGCACACAAGCAACTTGTTCTGCAGTGCCGTCGTAGTCACATCTGCTTCATACGTAGAGGTTCCTGGGTTCATCCCCAGTCAAACCGTGGGTTTGCATTTCCAGAGAAAGAGTTTCACCTCTTTTTGCCAAAAGTCAAGTGAGAAACATATTTTGCAACATTCTAAGCACATTCAGAAAGCTGGTTCTATAGTGTAGTGGTAATCACATCTGCTTAACACGTAGAGGGTCCTGGGTTCAAGTCCCAGTAGAACCACTCAGACATGCTTCTTATCAAAAAATTCTTTCTTCTTTCTTCCTCATGTCATTTGGGACAAATATTTGATCCAATTGTTAAGGCATACAAACAACTGCATCTTTAATGTAGTGGTCATCACAGCTGCCTCACATGTCGAGGGGACTGGCTTCAAGTCCCTGTAGAACCATTCAGATGTGCTTCTTATCAAAAAATTCTTTCTTCTTTCTTACTCATGTCAATTGGGACAAATATTTTGTCCAATTCGTAACACATGCAAACAACTGGTTCTATGGTGTAGTGGTTATCACATCTGCTTCACACGTAGAGGGTCCTGGGTTCAAGTCCCAGTAGAACCATTCAGGCATGCTTCTGATCAAAAAAAATTTTCGTCTTTCTTCCTCATGTCATTTGGGACAAATATTTGATCCAATTGTTCATGCATACAAACAGCTGGATCTATAATGTAGTGGTCATCACATCTGCCTCAAATGTCAAGGGGACTGGCTTCAAGTCCCAGAAGAACCATTCAGGCATGCTTCTTATTATAAATTCCTGTCGTCTTTTTTCCTCATGTCAATTGGGACAAATATTACATCCAATTCTTTACGTACACAAGCAACTTGTTCTGCAGTGCCGTTGCAGTCACATCTGCTTCATACGTAGAGGTTCCTGGGTTCATCCCCAGTAGAACCGTGGGTGTACATTACCAGGGAAAGAGTTTCACCTCTTTTTGCCAAATGTCAAGTGAGACCCATATTTTGCAACATTCTAAGCACATTCAGAAAGCTGGTTCTATAGTGTAGTGGTAATCACATCTGCTTAACACGTAGAGGGTCCTGGGTTCAAGTCCCAGTAGAACCACTCTGACATGCTTCTTATCAAAAAATTCTTTCTTCCGTCTTCCTCATGTCATTTGGGACAAATATTTGATCCAATTGTTAACTCAAACAAACAACTGGATCCTTTGATGTAGTGGTCATCACATCTGCCTCACATGTCGAGGGGACTGGCTTCAAGTCCCAGTAGAACCATTCAGGCATGCTTCTTATTATAAAATTCTTTTGTCTTTCTTCCTCATGTCAATTGGGACAAACATTACATCCAATTCTTTACGCACACAAGCAACATGTTCTGCAGTGGCGTCGTAGTCACATCTGCTTCATACGTAGAGGTTCCTGGGTTCATCCCCAGTCGAACCGTGGGTGTACATTTCCAGGGAAAGAGTTTCACCTCTTTTTGCCAAAAGTCAAGTGAGAACCATATTTTGCTACATTCTAAGCACATTCAGAAAGCTGGTTCTATAGTGTAGTGGTCATCACATCTGCTTAACATGTAGAGGGTCCTGGGTTAAAGTCCCAGTAGAACCACTCAGACATGCTTCTTATCAAAAAATTCTTTCGTCTTTCTTCCTCATGTCATTTAGGACAAATATTTGATCCAATTCTTAACGCATACAAACAACTGGTTGTAAAGTGTACTCATCACATCTGCTTAACACGTAGAGGGTCCCCGGTTCAAATCCCAGTAGAAATACTCAAGTATGATAATCAAAACAATTCTTTCTTCCTCATGTCAGTAGGGACAAATATTACATCCAATTCTTTACACGCACAAGCAACTTGTTCTGCAGTGCCGTCGTAGTCACATCTGCTTAACGCATAGAGGTTCCTGGGTTCATCCCCAGTCGAACCGTGGGTGTACATTTCCAGGGAAAGAGTCTAACCTCTTTTTGCCAAATGTAAAGTGAGACCCATATTTTGCAACATTCTGAGCACATTCAGAAAGAGGGTTCTATAGTGTAGTGGTAATCACATCTGCTTAACACATAGAGGGTCCTGGGTTCAAGTCCCAGTAGAACCAGTCAGACATGCTTCTTATTAAAAAATTTCTTCTTCTTTCATTCTCATGTCATTTGGGACAAATATTTGATCCAATTGTTAACGCATACAAACAACTGGTTGTATAGTCTACTCATCACATCTTTCTCACACGTAGAGGGTCCCGGGTTCAACTCCCAGTAGAAATAGTCAAGTATGATTATCAAAACAATTCTTTCTTCCTCATGTCAGTAGGGACAAATATTACATCCAATTCTTTACACACACAAGCAACTTGTTCTGCAGTGCCGTCGTAGTCACATCTGCTTCATACGTAGAGGTTCCTGGGTTCATCCCCAGTCGAACCGTGGGTGTACATTTCCAGGGAAAGAGTTTAACCTCTTTTTGCCAAATGTAAAGTGAGACCCATATTTTGCAACATTCTGAGCACATTCAGAAAGCTGGTTCTATAGTGTAGTGTTAATCACATCTGCTTCACACGCAGAGAGTCCTGGGTTAAAGTCCCAGTAGAACCATTAAGGTATGCTTCTTATCAAAAAATTCTTTCTTCTTTCTTCCTCATGTCATTTGGGACAAATATTTGATCCAATTGTTAAGGCATACAAACAACTGGATCTTTAATGTAGTGGTCATCACATCTGCCTCACATGTCGAGGGGACTGGCTTCAAGTCCCTGTAGAACCACTCAGACATGCTTCTTATCAAAAAATTCTTTCTTCTGTCTTCCTCATGTCATTTGGGACAAATATTTGATCCAATTGTTAACGCAAACAAACAACTGGATCCTGTGATGTAGTGGTCATCACATCTGCCTCACATGTCAAGGGGACTGGCTTCAAGTCCCAGTAGAACCTTTCAGGCAAATTTCTTTTCAAAAAATTCTTTCTTCTTTCTTCCTCATGTCATTTGGGACAAATATTTTGTCCAATTCTTAATGTATTCAAACAACTGGTTCTATGGTGTAGTGGTTATCACATCTGCTTCACACGTAGAGGGTCCTGGGTTCAAGTCCCAGTAGAACCATTCAGGCATGTGTCTTATCAAAAAATTCTTTCTTCTTACTTCCTCATGTCATTTGGGACAAATATTTTGTCCAATTCGTAACACATGCAAACAGCTGGTTCTATGGTGTAGTGGTAATCACATCTGCTGAACACATGGAGGTTCCTGGGTTCATCCGCAGTCGAACCGTGGGTGTACATTTCCAGGGAAAGAGTTTAACCTCTTTTTGCCAAATGTAAAGTGAGACCCATATTTTGCAACATTCTGAGCACATTCAGAAAGAGGGTTCTATAGTGTAGTGGTAATCACATCTGCTTAACACGTAGAGGGTCCTGGGTTCGAGTCCCAGTAGAACCACTCAGACATGCTTCTTATCAAAAAAATTCTTCTTCTTTCATCCTCATGTCAATTGGGACAAATATTTGATCCAATTGTTAACGCATGCAAAAAACTGGTTGTATAGTCTACTCATCACATCTTTCTCACACGTAGAGGGTCCTGGGTTCAACTCCCAGTAGAAATAGTCAAGTATGATTATCAAAACAATTCTTTCTTCCTCATGTCAGTAGGGACAAATATTACATCCAATTCTTTACACACACAAGCAACTTGTTCTGCAGTGCCGTCGTAGTCACATCTGCTTCATACGTAGAGGTTCCTGGGTTAAAGTCCCAGTAGAACCATTAAGGTATGCTTCTTCTCAAAAAATTCTTTCTTCTTTCTTCCTCATGTCATTTGGGACAATTATTTGATCCAATTGTTAAGTCATACAAACAACTGCATCTTTAATGTAGTGGTCATCACATCTGCCTCACATGTCGAGGGGACTGGCTTCAAGTCCCTGTAGAACCATTCAGATATGCTTCTTATCAAAAAATTCTTTCGTCTTTCTTACTCATGTCATTTGGGACAAATATTTTGTCCAATTCGTAACACATGCAAACAACTGGTTGTTTGGTGTAGTGGTTATCACATCTGCTTCACACGTGGAGGATCCTGGGTTCAAGTCCCAGTAGAACCATTCCGGCATGCTTCTTATCAAAAATTTTTTTCGTCTTTCTTCCTCATGTCAATTGGGACAAATATTTGATCCAATTCTTAACGCATACAAACAACTGGTTGTATAGTGTACTCATCACATCTCCTTCACACGTAGAGGGTCCCGGGTTCAAATCCCAGTAGAACCATTCTGGCATGCATCTTATCAAAAAATTCACACATGTAAACAACTGGTTCTATGGGACAAATATTTGGTCCAATTGTTAACGGATACAAGCAACTGGTTGTATAGTCTACTCATCACATCTTTCTCACACGTAGAGGGTCCTGGGTTCAACTCCCAGTAGAAATACTCAAGTATGTTTATCAAAGCAATTCTTTCTTCCTCATGTCAGTAGGGACAAATATTATATCCAATTCTTTATGCACACAAGCAACTTGTCCTGCAGTGCCGTCGTAGTCACATCTGCTTCATAGGTAGATGTTCCTGGGTTCACCCCAGTCGAACCGTGGGTGTACATTTCCAGGGAAAGAGTTTCACCTCTTTTTGCCAAATGTTAAGTGAGAACCTTTTTTTGCTACATTCTAAGCACATTCAGAAAGCTGGTTCTATAGTGTAGTGGTCATCACATCTGCTTAACACGTAGAGGGTCCTGGGTTCAAGTCCCAGTAGAACCACTCAGACATGCTTCTTATCAAAAAATTCTTTCTTCTTTCTTCCTCATGTCATTTGGGACAAATATTTGATCCAATTGTCAAACCATACAAACAACTGGATCTATTATTTAGTGGTTATCACATCTGCTTCACACGTAGAGGGTCCTGGGTTCAAGTCCCAGTCGAACCGTGGGTGTACATTTCCAGGTAAAGAGTTTAACCTCTTTTTGCCAAATGTAAAGTGAGACCCATATTTTGCAACATTCTGAGCACATTCAGAAAGCTGGTTCTATAGTGTAGTGTTAATCACATCTGCTTCACACGCAGAGGATCCTGGGTTGAAGTCCCAGGAGAACCATTAAGGTATGCTTCTTATCAAAAAAAATTTTCTTCTTTCTTCCTCATGTCATTTGGGACAAATATTTGATCCATTTGTCAAGGCATAGAAACAACTGCATCTTTAATGTAGTGGTCATCACATCTACCTCACATGTCAAGGGGACTGGCTTCAAGTCCCTGTAGAACCATTCAAATATGCTCCTTTTCAAAAAATTCTTTCTTCTTTCTTTCTCATGTCATTTGGGACAAATATTTTGTCCAATTCGTAACACATGCAAAAAACTGGTTCTGTGGTGTAGTGGTTATCACATCTGCTTCACACGTAGAGGATCCTGAGTTCAAGTCCCAGTAGAACCATTCCGGCATGCTTCTTATCAAAAAAGTCTTTCGTCTTTCTTCCTCATGTCAATTGGGACAAATATTTGATCCAATTCTTAACGCATACAAACAACTGGTTGTATAGTGTACTCATCACATCTGCTTCACACGTAGAGGGTCCTGGGTTCAAATCCCAGTAGAACCATTCTGGCATGCATCTTATCAAAAAATTCACACATGCAAACAACTGGTTCTATGGGACAAATATTTGGTCCAATTGTTAACGGATACAAGCAACTGGTTGTATAGTTTACTCATCACATCTTTCTCACACGTAGAGGGTCCTAGGTTCAACTCCCAGTAGAAATACTCAAGTATGTTTATCAAAGCAATTCTTTCTTCCTCATGTCAGTAGGGACAAATATTATATCCAATTCTTTATGCACACAAGCAACTTGTCCTGCAGTGCCGTCGTAGTCACATCTGCTTCATAGGTAGATGTTCCTGGGTTCACCCCAGTCGAACCGTGGGTGTACATTTCCAGGGAAAGAGTTTCACCTCTTTTTGCCAAAAGTCAAGTGAGAACCATATTTTGCTACATTCTAAGCACATTCAGAAAGCTGGTTCTATAGTGTAGTGGTAATCACATCTGCTTAACACGTAGAGGGTCCTGGGTTCAAATCCCAGTAGAACCAGTCAGACATGCTTCTTATCAAAAAATTCTTTCTTCTGTCTTCCTCATGTCATTTGGGACAAATATTTGATCCAATTGTTAACGCATACAAACAACTGGATCTACAATGTAGTGGTCATCACATCTGCCTCACATGTCGAGGGGACTGGCTTCAAGTCCCAGTAGAAACGTTCAGGCATGCGTCTTATAGAAAAATTCTTTCTTCTTTCTTCCTCATGTCATTTGGGACAAATATTTTGTCCAATTCCTAACACTTGCAAACAACTGGTTCTATAGTGTAGTGGTTCTCACCTCTGCCTCACACGTAGAGGGTCCTGGGTTCAAGTCCCAGTAGAACCACTCAGACATACCTCTTATCAAAAAATTCTTTCTTCTTTCTTCCTCATGTCATTTGGGACAAATATTTGATCCAATTGTCAAACCATACAAACAACTGGATCTATAATTTAGTGGTTATCACATCTGCTTCACACGTAGAGGGTCCTGGGTTCAAGTCCCAGTAGAACCATTCAGGCATGCTTCTTATCAAAAAAGTCTTTCGTCTTTCTTCCTCATGTCAATTGGGACAAATACTTGATCCAATTCTTAACGCATACAAACAACTGGTTGTATAGTGTACTTATCACATCTGCTTCACACGTAGAGGGTCCTGGGTTCAAGTCCCAGTAGAACCACTCAGACATGCTTCTCATCAAAAAATTCTTTCTTCTTTCTTCCTCATGTCATTTGGGACAAATATTTGATCCAATTGTTAACGCATACAAACAACTGGATCTATAATTTAGTGGTCGTCACATCTGCCTCACATGTCGAGGGAACTGGCTTCAAGTTTCCAGTCGAACCATTCAGGCATGCTTCTTATCAAAAAATTCTTTCTTCCTCATGTCATTTGGGACAAATATTTGATCCAATTGTTAACGCAAACAAACAACTGGATCTATAATGTAGTGGTCATCACATCTGCCTCACATGTCGAGGGGACTGGCTTCAAGTCCCTGTAGAACCATTCAGCCATGCGTCTTAGAGAAAAATTCTTTCTTCTTTCTTCCTCATGTCATTTGGGACAAATATTTGATCCAATTGTTAACGCATACAAAAAACTGGATCTTTAATGTAGTGGTCATCACATCTGCCTCACATGTCGAGGGGATTTGCTTCAAGTCCCTGTAGAACCATTTAGATAAGCTTCTTATCAAAAAAGTCTTTCTTCTTTCTTCCTCATGTCATTTGGGACAAATATTTTATCCAATTCGTAACACATGCAAACGACTGGTTCTATGGTGTAGTGGTCATCACATCTGCTTAACACGTAGAGGGTCCTGGGTTCAAGTCCCAGTAGAACCACTCAGACATGCTTCTCATCAAAAAATTCTTTCTTCTTTCTTCCTCATGTCATTTGGGACAAATATTTGATCCAATTGTTAACGCATACAAACAACTGGATCTATAATTTAGTGGTCGTCACATCTGCCTCACATGTCGAGGGAACTGGCTTCAAGTTTCCAGTCGAACCATTCAGGCATGCTTCTTTTCAAAAAATTCTTTCTTCTTTCTTCCTCATGTCATTTGGGACAAATATTTTGTCCAATTCCTAACACGTGCAAACAACTGGTTCTATGGTGTAGTGGTTATCACATCTGCTTCACACGTAGAGGGTCCTGGGTTCAAGTCCCAGTAGAACCATTCAGGCATGTGTCTTATCAAAAAATTCTTTCTTCTTTCTTCCTCATGTCATTTGGGACAAATATTTGATCCAATTGTTAACACATACAAACAACTGGATCTATAATGTAGTGGTCATCACATCTGCCTCACATGTCGAGGGGGCTGCCTTCATGTCCCAGTAGATCCAATCAGGTATGTTTCTTGTCAAAAAATTCTTTCTTCATTCTTCCTCATGTCAATTGGGACAAATATTTTGTCCAATTCTTAATGTATGCAAAAAACAGGCTGTATGGTGCAGTGCTTATCACATCTGCTTCACACGTAGAGGGTCCTGGTTTCAAGTCCCAGTAGAACCATTCAGGCATGCGTCTTATCAAAAACTTCTTTCTTCTTTCTTCCTCATGTCAATTGGGACAAATATTTGATCCAATTGTTCACGCATACAAGCAACTGGTTGTATAGTCTACTCATCACATCTTTCTCACACGTAGAGGGTCCTAGGTTCAACTCCCAGTAGAAATACTCAAGTATGTTTGTCAAAACAATTCTTTCTTCCTCATGTCAGTAGGGACAAATATTATATCCAATTCTTTACGCACACAAGCAACTTTTTCTGCAGTGCCGTCGTAGTCACATCTGCTTCATACGTAGAGGTTCCTGGGTTCATCCCCAGTCGAACCGTGGGTGT
>JAUESF010000191.1:0-38057 GCA_032274765.1 Malacoctenus tetranemus | reverse complement strand
ACACACACACACACACACACACACACACACACACACACACACACACACACACACACACACACACACACACACAATTTATGACAAATATTCTATTATTGTATAGGAATGGCTCTTCAGTGTGGTGCCATGAAAGGATTCTACCTGTGCCATGAGTCCAGGTGTAAAATACACTCCTTCCTCAATATCCCACTGTGTTCTAACAAAGAGGAAGGGGGATGGCAGTGAGTGGCAGCCTACATGAATGATGGCTGAGGGCCTCCTGCTACAGTCTGTGGCTGTCTGTCCACTTCACACTGTGCAGCTGAATTGAATGTTTTCCATTTCTTCCACTGATCCAAAACTGAGATGAGACGACACCTTCACATGAAAGGGTTCCACTATGCTTTGCAGTCCTGGCCATACTCTGAATCCTGTTTCCTTTCCCTCTTACCCAGAGCTCTATGCTGAGCAGCTTACCAAAGACCGGGTCGTCTCCTCCTTGGTTGGTAAGTGTTTGTGAACTGTATTGCAGGCCAGTTAGATGGCTGACTGAATCAATCAGTCAGTCTGAACGCTTGCTTCAAATGGCCAAAGTCCTTCATGTCTGTGTCCTCATGTGTAAGTAAATTACCCACAGCAGCTCTAAAAGCACTGAACACGTTTGTGAACTACAGTCTTTCTCTCAGCAGTATTACTAGGTAATGCTGTGTTTTTCTATGGAATAAGCTACTTTCTGGAGTATTGAAATGTCCTGTGGTTGTGTTGCCTCATCTGTTTTTATCCTTCTTTTTGTAGCTTGACATTAAGTATTTGTCTCCGCTGCTGTTGGCTTATGAGGACAGGATAAACGAGCAAGACATACTCCTGCAAACCACTGAGGTAACAGGACTGTGAGACAGACAGCAAGCGTGTGCAGTTCAGTCTTCATCATCTGTCATCCCATTGTTTCATAGGATTGGGCTTATTATTAGTACAATCCATGTTGAGGATTGGTAAATCAGTGATGGAAGAACTTACTGAGAAGTCACACTGCAGAATAACGTCACCAACTTCAAAGCTCAATGTAGTGGTTGAACAAAAGCTGGAGGAAGCCAGAGCCTCTTTGGCTCCTGTCCCATAGCAGACAATGTGGCGCTCATCTGTGGTTCAATCTCGTCTCTTGAGATCAGTTTGAGCTGCTCATATTCGTCTCAATCACTGATCAGTTGTTTCTCACTTACTTCTCCTGAGGGTCCCTGAGGAGCAAGAGGTAAGCCATAAGGAGAAAAGACATGACTGAGACAAAGGAGGTTGTGTGGAAACTATGATTTGAGCAACACTTGAGAAGTGGGATAAACAGATTAGATGTCATAGTTCAAGCCAAACCCTGATAAAACACTGTTCCTTTGATGTTTTGGAGCAGTGTATGTTGTTGTCACTGATGTTATATCTGAGAATCTTCTACAGTTAACATTTCAGCTGCTGTTTCCAACATGAAACATCTACCGGTTCCACTGAAGTTTGAGGTGTTTGTGCAGAAAGAAGTGAAGAAGCTGCGTGTCCATGTGGAAGAAGTGATCAAAGTAAATGAACGACTGCTGGACAAAATGACCAAGACTGGAGCATTCAGCCAGAATGACCGGTAAGAAGACCGACACTGCCCCCTACAGGTGTGGGTGGGCACACCGCGGACAGTTGGCCCCGTGGGCTCTCAGCTGACCATCATCACTTGGATAATTAGTCCCTGTTTTCCTCTGGTTCACAGAAGGCTTCTCATTTAGGCTCTGTTATTAAATCGTATGTGGCATCATTGAAGAACTCGCTTCAGTTCAACCTGCTGCAAATTTCATCTCTCTGGAATAGGCACAGGCCTTCCAGACTGTTTCAACTTTCTCTACTGACCCAACATTCACCTGGAATCATCCAGCCACTTTTCTCCCACTCACGTCACACAATGGCACAAAAATGGATTCACTCCCTCCATCCCTCCATCCCTCCATCCATCCATCCCTCCATCCCTCCATCTCTCCATCCCTCCATCCATCCATCCCTCCATCCCTCCATCCCTCCATCCCTCCATCCCTTTATCCCTTTTCTGCAGAGAGCAGCTCTGTGTGATTTTACTTCATCGACTGCTCTTCCTCCCTTTCCCTCCTCAGTCATGAGCTTCAGCAACAGGCCATCCTGGTTTTGCAGGAGAACCAGGTCGTGATGGATCAGCTGGACGCTCAGCACATCAAGGCCACGGCCAGTCACAACAGGCACCAAGCTGAAGGTAGGAGACCAGAGCCCGGAACATGAAGCAGTGTCACATCTCACCATTTTTTTCAAGTGGTTCTCAAACCTGTTTACATTCCAACATTTCTAAGTGTAGCGCTACAGGTGTTCTTTCACAAACAGGCGTTCAGTGAGGATGTTGTTTTGTATGGTGTCATATCTTTTAACTGTATTCATGGTTTGCTCGTGTTTGATTTTATCGTGAGGCACTTTGTGATTTTCACTTCAGGAAAACCAACCTATTTACAGAGGCAGTATGTACGTTTTTGCTGGAAAATATCTTTACAATAGCCCTTTTATTAGACCTTATACGACTAAAGCATTGTTTGATGAGCAGACTGACGCCTCAGTAGTTCAGCACCAATCCATCCATAAGCCTGTAGCCTTGCATGATGACTCTTTAAATAAAGTTCACTTACTCCCTTGCATACTTAATTGTTGTTGACCTGAAGCTCCTCAATTGTTTCCAATGTGCACAGACGTGTGAGGGCAGTGAGCTGTGTTTTCCAGAGCGAGGATGTGACGTTTCATCACTCGCTGCCTGCTCAGCAGGGGAGTGAGTGTCCTTGCCTCTCAGTCTGTCCTTAAACTCTCTGTTTCCTTTCTCCGTCTCCTAGTAACCAAGTTGTCCAAGCAACTGATGCTGTTAGAAACAGAGAAGCAGTCCCTGCAGGAGGACCTGGACAGAAAAAGGGAGGAGGCCCAAAAGTACATGAAGGGGCTTCAGGTCGTACAAGCCCACCTGAAGGATGCTGTCACCTGGGACGATCACCACACCATGACCTGTAAACTCAAACGGTGTGTCCAGGGTCTTTTATTGTGCTGAACCTTTCATCTGCACTAACACTCTTACTGTCAAACAGACTTCCTTTCTACTGATCTTTTGTTTCTCCAACACTTGTTGCATGTGTGTGTTGATTTGTCCCTGAGTCTGTGTAATGATGCTCTGTCAATCCTTCTTTTGACTTCCAGTCAACTGGAGCAGCAGGAGAGCAGGTACCAGAGGGAAGTGCAGGAGCTGCACCTCAGAGTGTCCAAGCTGCAGGAAGAGAACAGGAGTCTCACCCAGGAAACGGTCAGCCTCAGCAGCACCCTAAAATCCATGGAGGTCGACCTGCAGCTCTCCAGACAAGCCAACAGGTTGGTAGTGAGCAGCTCTCTTTGTCTGACACTTCCTGAATCCTGGGTTTGTTACCAGTGCATTGTGCTCAGAGGTACCTGTACAGGTGGTGAGGGGTCCTTTGATTGTGCATCACAAAGCTGCCTGATATTTGAACACATGGACACTAAAGAGGACACTTGTTACTAAGGCTGCGCCATATTAGGAACCCCCCCCCACACACACACACAACCATGACTATCACCAACCTGCATTCTGCTCTCTGCACATGCTTTGTGGTTTCCCACCTACTGGTCTGGTGGCCAAAGCGAGCGCAGTCAGGCTCAACCTGATTGGCCAAACACATTGGTTTGAATTCATTACTGAGACAGGCCGGATGGCTCAGACGAGCCACCTTTATGTCCCTCTGACATAGCATGGCTTGGACCAGTCAGCATGCTGCACCCTTCCCACTGTTGCCTAAACCAGAGGAGGAAGTTATGAACGTGCTGTGTCCATGCACGGGTACCCCATGAATGAAGCACATTAGAACTGCATTAGAACCGCATTAGAAACCCAGGGCTGGAGTGGAGCAGCGTGTCCCGCTGGGCTTTGCTCCTTTGAGGTGTTGATGCTTGTTGGTGGGTGTTGAGTAGCTAACATTGTTGTGGCCGTGTCGTGCACTCGGAGCGTTCTCCGGACATCACCCTCCTAACCTGCTGTCCTCCTTGTTTCCACTCCTGCCACCCATTTCCTTCCTTCTTCTTCGCCCCTCCTCCATCTTTCCTTTTTTTCTTCTGAGCTTTTACTGCCACTCTTTCCTTTCCTTCCTGTGCTCCGTTTCTCTGCCAACAGCAATGCTGTGAGTCTCCTCAAGCAACAAAGACAAGTGTGTGTGTTGAAGGAGGAGAAGACCCGACGCTACCTGAGCTCTGTCCTGTCTGTAGCAGAGCACATTTCCAGGCAGAGGGACCAGCTACTACATGCGGTATGAGTGGCAGCATTCATTTGTGCAAGCAACAATGCAGACAGTTGCATTGAACAAGGAGGAGTTTGGGTTTTCTGTAAACGTTCTGTTGAAGACAAAAAGTCCCTCAAAGCTTTTAGGTACATGTTCCATTTACCATCATGGGCCTGGACCTGGAACCCAGTCCAAACAGAGCATGCAGGGCACAACGATGCTTGGCTGGTTTAGAGCTGGAGCAGTTTATTTATTAGGCCTTTAGGCTTTTGTTGAAGCCTTATTAGAGCGTATTAGAATTGTTTTCAACCAACTGTTTTCTACTTTTTAATATTTCGAAATGACAGTGGAATGGATTACAATGAGAACTAGACCATTTATAAATGATCCACCTGACGTCCATCTTACCTGTACGTCATGGTTTTCTGTTTGTATGTGTCTGACCGTGGACAGGTAAAGCAAGCATTTCATTGTGCAGGTCGCTGTTCAAAGAAAGCCCTTTGAATCCTTTGGAATGGGCCCACACACTTGTTTATCTGTGATGGTTTACGTGATAGGAAAAGGTGGGCGTTGACTGGAGCTGCTGTCTGATGCTTGGTTTGCAGATCTTTTTCCATCCTATTGTGATGCAGCAGACTTGCATCTCTTAGCATTTGCTCCCTTTATTCAAGTTCACATTCTTTGAGTAGATGCCACCAAAAAAAAGGGTTTTACATTGAATTAAACTGAGAAGCTCTTCGTACCAGTCTGGAAAGTGGATCTACACCTATAACTGCACTGCAGCAAAACAACTGTGAATTTTACAATCATTGATTGGCAGCAGTTGATTAAAAGTTATTGTAAAAAAAAAAAACTACAGTGATTCACTGACAGTTCACAAGGTATTGCAAAAGAAAGCGTTCCAGCTGTAGAGCCAAACATACAAATCGCACATGTTTTTGGACTGTGGGCTGTAAACTCAAAGCAGGATTTGCAAAGAAGTACAGAGCAAGAGTAAAGGCAGTGTGTCTGTGTTACTCTTCACCAAGCAGACGTTTGGCTAAATGCACTGAACATCAACTCAACACAGGTCTTTTACTCTCCTCCAGTTTCTTTTCCCCTCACTCCCACTTCATCCTGTTCATCGTTTCCTGCTGTGTGCCTGCAGGTGTACCGGCGGCAGGCTTCAAGGCAGCTGGCAGCGTTGGAGGAGGCAGCGGCAGGGGGAACAGCGTCTCAGCAGAGGGAGATCCTCCACCTGCAGAAGCTGCTGAAGGAGCGGCAGGAGGCCGAGGAGACCCTCCTGCAGTCTAAACGGTAGGAGGGCTGCAGGGAGACGCAGGGAAACGCCGAGTGAGCAGAACCAAGAGATGGAAGCGAAGTGCGCTGTGTGTGCCCCTGGAGCTTCAGCCAGCAGAGCTGCATCACATCACAATAAGATCAGTGTCTTCCCCAGTGCAAAGGCTTGTAAAAGCACTCCCAAGCGCACCAACGCCACCTTCTTTATAAGCGGCAGTCTGATTGGCAAAGTGACTGAGTGCTGGGTGTGTTTCAGGCTGAGTCTCCTAAATCACACCTGTAGCACTCCCACGACTCACTCAGAAGAAGTCCAACACGTTGGGACGCTGCGACAACCCAGCCTGTGAGATTCTGAATGCATGAGAACAATCGCTGCATTCAGAGAGGTCCATGGAACAGTGAGAAACCGATCAAGCATGAAAGGAACCGTGTGCTCAGCCAGCTGTGGGAACAAGAACACCTCCATGTTCCACCAGGTTAACACAGACTGAGTTCTTGCAGTGCGACTGAGCCTTCCTTCTGCCTTGTCCTTCCAGGGAAGTGGAGGAGGAGCTGGAGGTGCTGTGGCAGGCAGTGACCAGGGAGAACCAGCAGATGAAGGACACCGTTGTGGACCAAATGCTCTACGGAGGTGTTGGTGGCTGGATGTTTGGTGAGCCAGCTGGGAGCAGCCCTTTAAAGCACCTTCCAAAGAAACTCTGACTGGATCACTGTTTTTCACACTCACAGCTGGAAACTGCAGGTGGTGCCGTCTTCTTCTAAATACTGCGCATTGTCTGAATAAAACTGAATTCTTAAGAACCGACTTCACTTCTGTTGTCAAACAGAAAAAAAGTTAAGTCCATTGATCTTATTTTAGATTTGAAAACCTGACTCTACAATAACAACCAAGGTGCAGGACGTCTTGACTGAACCACAGAGCAACAGCAGACAGGGCCTCCATGAACCAGCTGGTGAAGCCAAATATGACTGCTTCATGATACCAACGCGTGGTAGAAAACTTACAATGGCCAGTCTTCTTTTGCAAGTTTTTTACTGCAATACTTTTATACTTTGTTTCGATCTGCACTGTACTTTTGTACCAGGACCCCTCTAACCAAAGGCTGTGATCACACTGAGACTATACGCCCAGTTTGGATCTTTGCTGGGATCCTATTGTTTTGGTGGGATTGTGAAACGTAGCCTCCATCAGACCAGAGTGAGCGCCCCACAGGCTCAGGAGGTGCCGGAACGTCACATGCACTAAAACAGTGTTTTTGGAAACAAATCAGACAGCCTGTGGAATGATGGCCGAACACAGAGTAGACAGTAAGAAGGAGCAAATACAGTGAACAGTCCAGCTCCTGATGGCAACAGGAGCTGCTCACTGTGTGGACGCACAGCCAGAGAGTGGGGAAAGAAGCGTGGATTTGGACGTTTGCATTCAGTGTGAGCATCGCCTAAGAAAACATCAGACAGTCTGATGGCGTAAAACAACTCTTTATTAACACATCTGAACACAATATTTGTTTACAAACTGGCTACAAGTTGCAGTTTGAACTCGTGTTGACACACTCGGACACACATAAAGAGGATGAGGCCTTGAAGTCCACCCACTGTATGTCTATTCAACTGTTGGGTCTATGAAGAAAATACAGCATCTGTGAGACGGATCATAGAATCTGTCCTCTTTCTGACTGTCTGCATGTTTGAGATGAGAGTTGCTGCTATCGTGAACCTGTGAGACCTATCCTCTCTGTCTCAGACAACACTTTCATTATGACTGCACACTGTTGCAGAGGACCATCGGCGCCTTGTCACTGGGTTTCCTTTACCCCACCACCACCGTGTCGTCATCTGGAAACTCGTAGTAAGGAACCTCCAGGTTGAGGGGGGCCGGCCCCTTTCTGATGCGTCCGGATGCATCATAGTGCGAGCCGTGGCAGGGGCAGTAGTAGCCCCCAAAGTCACCAGCATTCGCAATTGGCACACAGCCGAGATGAGTGCACACTCCGAGAACGATGACCCAGCTGGGGTTGATGACCCGCTCCTTGTCGTGCTGCGGGTCTCGCAGCTCTGCGAGGTTGACGGCAGCCTCGGACGCGATCTCCTTTTCTGTGCGGTGACGTACAAAGAGTGGTTTCCCGCGCCACTTGAAGGTCATGTTCTTGCCTTCTGGGATGTCGCCCAGCTTGATTTCAATCTTGGACATAGCCAGGACGTCGGCTGATGCGCTCATCGAGGAAACGAACTGCGTGACCACCGTCTTGGCGGCATAGATGCCCACCACAGTGGTGGCCCCAGTGACCAGGTAGGAGAAGGTTCTTCTGGATTCGCTGCTCTCCTGGGAGGACTTGTTCGGGTCGAGGACCTCGGGACGCCTGTAGTCGGAGAAGTCCGGTACCCTGATGTCTGTATGGGCAAATCTCACCCCGGAACACCCTGCAACAACAGATTGCCGGTCAGTCGGGCTGCGCTAACACACAGGTACATATGCACACACATCAAGAGACTGAGTATCTGCTGAGAATCTGACTGGAGGGAAATATACATGTTGTTCTGAAGCCTCTGACTGACAGCGAGGTTAGCAAGCAGAGGAAACGGTGCGCAGAAATAGCAGTGAAGGTGGCACAGTGTCACCTGAGATGGACAGACAACGGCAGCACACGGCCACCTGCCAGCTGGGAGGACACGCTTTGGCTACTTGCCAGGATGCCAGTGAAGCACTCAGGGAAAACCACTGCGCTCGTGTTTAGTTTGCAGTCTGTAAACGTGACAAGAGTGAGCAAAACATCCAAACCCGTGTTTTCTCCATGTATAAACTCAGAAGTGTCCTGCGTGTCTTTGCCAACAGGAACCACACAAGAAAGACTGAAGGCTTATTACTGTCACAGTCCAAGATGTGCAGGTGCAAACATGATCCAAAAGAAAAAAACTATGAATGAAAAATAGAGACAAAAAGGAAATACACAATGTAATCGAAGTAATGATTCAGTCAAACTGACAAAAACAGAGGTGATGTCATTCCTGACCATCTAAAAAGCCTCAAGATAAGAAGGCAGTGAGAGGAGGCTCAGTGGTTTCAGCGCAGCAGGATTCAGACCAGGTGGTGACAGCCTCAAACCACTGAGGGAGTTCTGACTCACAGTCCCAGCAGGGAAGTAGTCCACTCAAAAGCTGCTGGGTACTTATTTCTGGGATTGGTTCTCAATCTTATGGGAGCCACTTCGGAGCTGTGTTCACATGGACCACAGGTGATCTGGTCGAACAAGCAGATCACGGTGAGGTCATGTAAACCGCTGTGTGTGTTCAAGTTGGCCAGTTCAGATCAAAACTAAGATGGGTCAGAGGAGGGAGCCTGTGTGCTTTCCCATTGGTCAGAGCTTTTTGCACACATCTGTCACATGATATTCAAGAATGTGAGACACCCAGTGGTGATGTTGCGTGACCACTTGACAACTTCACCCGTCTCACCTCCTGCCTGGAGGGCATAGGGGCATATATGAACTTCCCGCAGCTGAATGGCTCAAAAACAGAAGCCAAACTGGTATTTCACACCAACGCTTTTACTGTCAATGTTTTATTTTTATTATTTTTCTCATGCTTAATTTTTCTCTGTAGCACTTTGAGATTTGCCTTTAAATGTAAACTGTGTTATAAATCAAACTATTAGCATTATTATTACCATTATGTCTGTGTTTTGAGAGGAATGGTGAAGCTTAACAACAGCCACTGCAGGCCAGACACAACTCCCAACAGTTACAAGGACTTTCAAAAGGCCCAATGTTGAACAGAGGCTGTTTCACTGGTGTAGCAGCTCTCTGAAGACCTCTGAAGGTGGCTGGTTCCCTCCTAACAACACACCTCTCTTCAATACAGGTGGTCCTGCGGGTGGGCGTGCAGGCACGGCCGTGTGTACAGCACAAAGCAAAGTGGGATCGAGCCACTAGCCGAATCTTGGAGGTAACCTTCATGCATCCCAACCCCGGCATCAATCGGATCACTCAAGTAAACAGGACAATCCGAGCGTGTGGATCGGCTTCTGGTGGCCCTCACTCTGGTTCTGACAAGCGCCAAGTGTTTAGTCTCATAACACTTGTCTGCTGAAGTCGTGTGCCTTCATGGTGTGAGTTACACAAGTCTTCAGACTCTTGAACGGTTTGTAGTTAGATCGGGCTCAAGTATCTTCAGCTTGGATGTCAGTCCGAGGTCACACATAGAAGATGGTGACTCCATCAACGCCTCGTTGTTTAGATATCAACGTTTGAGGTCGCCCCTGACAACAACGTCGGTTCATCCTGAGGGGTTCGGACTCGGCTCCGTCTTATGTAACCAGAAACACCGTGTCCCCCTGAGCCGTCAGTTAGCCATTAGCCACACTCGCCCTGAACCGCTGTCTGGTCCTTGCAGAGCTCACAGATGTATCAGAACACCAAAAAACACACCGTTAAGGTCTCAGGGTTATTCATTGTAAATGTTAGTTTGTCTTAGTGTTCAAATACTAACATTAAAGCTAGCATAGCCACCAACGCTAATTCCGGCTCACCGTTTATGCTGACCGACACAGCAGGCCCCGTCTTCGGACTTTGGCCACTCAGAGACTCCCGGCACAGGAACTTTCTCTTTGGGTTTAACATGATCCTCTCTCCTTTCACAACCACCCCGGGAACCAGCGCCTTGAGCGGGCCGGCCACGGCAAAGGCCGTGGCCTGCATGTACATGGAGAAAGGCCCCGAGCGGGCTGCTGCGGACATCATGGCTCTCTGCTGTCTGCCGACCTTGTCGTTACTGGATTGACATCACGCATGCGCAAAGGGTCCACCATCTTGCAAACGAAAGTACGGCAACGCCACTTGGACAAAACAGTTGAATGTGCCAGCGTAATGCTCATGTATATGCTTACATCTATTCTTTTACATATATGGCAATATATAGTCACCTATTTTATGTATGAAATATGTATTTTCAGCGGATAATCACAACACTCAGGAAGGAAAATCAATAGATTACAGCGACACCAGTTGTGCTGGTCATACTGCACACCATTGAAAAAAACAAATTTTGGATAGTGCACATGCACGCGCACGCACGCACAAACACACACACGCTCGCGCGCAGGTGCACCCGCTGCCTGATGGTGTGATGATCTGCCCCCAGTGGAGGTGCTAATGAGGTGCTCCATGTTCTGTCTCTCCTCATCAGACTGTCTGCTGTGTCACCTGTGTTTGTGTCCACCTGACAATGAGCTGTTTTAGGGTTTATGTGTTTGGGCAATTGTTTGTTCTTCTCCTGTTACCCTCAAAAAATCTTGTACACTAGCAACTGCCTGTGCTCGCGTATTTGGGTTCACCCCTCTGTGACACAAGGTGCTCAAACTCCTCACTGGGAGCAATACAGCAATATATGGGTAATAAAAAGGCATGCGCCTGTGAAAGGAAGTATAGCTGATGAGGCTGACCAGTAACGAGGACGCAAGGTCCAAGCACCAGTATATCACAAGTTTAATTTCTTTCACTTGCACCATAGCACGTTTCTGAGAATGGTATCTTGTTAAATGTCAGTACTACACCACTATGTACAATGATCACAACAGTTGCAGAAGTCATTCTTTCACCTGCCACCTCGTACAAGACACCAGTTTTCCATTGTCAGGCAACCAAACATCATTCACTCTCTGCTTTTACTGCTCTGAACACACACTTCATTCAAAGCTGGAGCAGAGCTCCTCCCCTTGAACTTTGGCAAGTTTTTTCAAACCTCTCTGGTCACAGTGCAGTCCACTAGGTACTCCGCTTCGCAAATACTTGCTATTAAACGCGACAGGAGAAAGGAACGCACACAAGTAAGTACGCTTTCATCCAAATCAGCAATATTCATGGAGGAGCAAATTATCAAAGGTGGTACAAGGTTGTGCCTGGAGAGTTTGCAGCAAAGGTTAAATTTCCCTTATTCTTTCTCCAAACTTGTCTTTGTCATTTGGTGAGCAGATATTTTATTTGAAAATAATTGCAGTGTGTATTAAATCCATGATATACAGGTGCATGACAAATCAATGAACCCTGGTATTACTGCAACAAGCCCAGTGAAGACAAAACAAAACATGTCCATTTTTATTACAATTTGCATTTGGAAGTGAGACTCCAGCTGAAGCACACAGCCTACACTGGAAGTAACTCACACAACTGCACGCTGCTTCAGGTTCAGTGACCTGTCATTTGCTGGGGGCAAAGATGACAATTGCAACAGGAGTTTGAACATGTTGACAGAAAAAAGTGACCATGAGAGTCTGCACTGGAGTATTTGTGCTTGGACAGCCAAAAGCTTCCAGCTACAAGTGAAACAATTCAAGGCCTTTAAATTCTTTGACAGCCCAAATTTTTGAAGCAAGTTCAATCAACATGAAGGATGTTTTTCAGAGGGATCTGAACCTTCAACCACTGAAGGAAACAATACCTTTGTTTTTTTGGACTGTCCTGAAATGATGACGTGACAAACAAAGATCCACTCTCTAATGGGATGGCATCAAATGTCAAGCGTTGTAGAATTTAGAAGAATGTAGCCCGACTTAGCACAAGCTCTGTTTCTCCTGTCTATGCTGTTGTCAGCAGGATGTTTGTAATGCATCTATTTTGTCAAAAAATGCTCTGTGAATTGTGGAGAGGTCAAGGGACAGTGCAGCCTACTGGAGAACATCAGAACAAGAACCACAAACTGAGAGAAAAGGGTCCTGGTACGCTAAGGGGTAAGAATGAAAGGTGCTTGTATCAGGTCCCAGTGGGTCCACCAATTGCTCCTGTTAACGAAGGGGGCAGAACCACTGGTAAATTGATGAAGGGCCCATGAATATACCCACACTGGTGAAGTCAGCATAAGTCATGTGACCACTACAACAGGGGTAGATGAGGAACTGACTCTAAATGGACTGACTTCATTAATATGCTGATTAAATAAAGAATACACTGATGTTGTTCTTCTTTTAATCATATGATGAAGTCATGCAAAATACTCACATGATATTTGACAATTTAACAGATTGAATAAATGAAACATGGCTTTAATATCACTTAAAATTCAGGTTTTACCAAATCTGTGGCAACAAGTAGAGGACCTCACAGTGCACATGCAGGTCTGTGCATAAAAAAATTGCATGTTGACTCTTTTATTTTTTTTTAGGTATGTTTTGTACCTGGATCTTATTGTTGCATTTCCTCTCAGGTAAAAATACACTTCATGCAAACAAATGTCCTGGCTGATTTCACACTGCCAACTCAACGAATTTACACTGTGTTCTGTCACGATCCAAAGGAGGGAGTGCGTTTTTGATCCACAACAGTGAGCACAGCCTGTGTTTGGAGGACTCGGGGGAAACGGGCCGAGTCCTTCTGAAGAAGTGCGACCTGGACTCGAACCTTCAGCAGTGGACCTGGATCAGTCAGGACATGCTGATGTGTGCAGAAACATCCAGGTGTCTGTGGGCGAGGGCGGGGGAGCCCGTGCGGACCCTGGACTGCCACAGTCAGGATTGGGCTGTGGGGTTCGTGTGGAACTGTGACCGGGGCAGGCTGGTGCACAGGAACACGTCCATGTTGCTGTCGGTTGCTGAGCACCGTCTGGCCCTCAGGCGACACGGCAAACACTCCAGCTGGAAATCTTTAGACGAGGGGAACATCTGTCAGGAGAAGCTCAGTAAGTACGAGTCACCTGTGGAAGAAGCTGTTTTCCCTCAGAGCTTTGGCAACGTTTGGTTTCACATGCACGCTTCATACGTGTTTCACATCTCACTGACAGTAGTGGACTGTCCAACTGTAGTATAGTAGACAGAAGTGTGACCAGAAAACACAATGTGACGCAGTTATGACAAAACTCGATGCGAGAAAATAATACAATTTTTTCTTTACAATACAGATTCTCTAATGTTATATGTGTATTTCCTCTCCTAGTGCCGTGGTACAAGGGTGAGCAGGCCCTCAGTGTGTAACACTGGTTAACTGGCACACAACTCAGTGTAGGTGAAAGTCATCCTGTGCAGTTCTTTTCTAAATGACATTTTATTGACGTCCCTGAACTTTGGTCATTTAAAGCTGCGGAGGTTGACCAATTTCTAAGGAATAAGGGGAATAAAAGTTTTAGCAGGTTGCAGCTTATCTTTATGACTGCGGTGGGAAGGAGGTTTTCATTCCTTTCACACAATGATTTGCTTTGCAGTTACTGATCCCAGAAGGTCAAATGCACGACGGGCCCTCTGGTTATGGAAGCCCCCCAGTCCATTATGAGTTCGTCCACACTTGGACTTCTTTTCTCACTGGTCTGGTTTCTGAGCAGTGTTTTGTCAAGTGAGCTCCATGAAATGGAACGTACAGGTGCATCTTCACATCAAGTGGAATGATCCCACACAGGCTTGTGTGTTTCTGCCTTTCATGTTGTACTGGACTGATGCACAGTAAACCAAAGATCTTCTGGGTTTTGAGTATGTTTTTTACTTTAAAAACCAGGGTCCCACCGTGTGGCAGCAGAGTGGAGAGGTGCTAAGGTTCAATGGGAAGTTTTCACAGTCACCAATGGTTACGGAACCACCTTGTCTGCTGTTTCTCCACTATGTTTTATGACGTCAGTGTAACGACCTTGCAGGACATTTTCAAGTCTTTTTGCTTCCCTCTGCTGGTGAGCTTTATAGGAACACTGGTTTCATTTCCCAGTAGGACAGAGGGCCTGTCCACACTGGGAGAATCCCACAGAGAACCATGAGGTGCTCTGAAGACAGGAACTCAGACCAAGATCTGAGAGCATGTGGCAAAGACACCTTTCCATTTCAACATCCAAGCATCCGTTTTGAAGTGAATCGCTGATATAAACCCACTTGTATTTGTACTTTCATCTCTTGTGGCACCCCTGCAGTGCTGAGACGGTCCTGAACTGGACATCAAGTTGGTTAATGCCACAGTTTCATTTGCCTTTCATGAACACTCCATTGTGAATGAGGTGAAGGTTCAGAGCAGATTTCCTGACCCAATCCATTCCAGGCAGCACAAGTCTGAAACATGATTGGATGAAGGCTCTAATGATAAGTGCAAACCACTTTCTGTGGGTCGGTGACATGAGAGGGAGGGAGGCTGCGAGTGGACATGGTCGACAGGCGTGATCGTGGAGGACAACATCGTTTGATCTCTTCTCACTCTACTTTCTTCCCTTGTTCTTTATTTCTTCACCCTCTTCATTCCATCGTTCTTCATGCTCTGCATCATCACTTTGCTCTTCACTTTCTCTCCTCATCCTGTCTTCTTTACTTAGTTTGGTCATCCTTTGTTTTTCAACTTTTTCCAGTGCATTTTTCTTGATGTTCCTGTGTTTCATTCCACTCCTCTGGTTTTATTTCCTTTCACATTATTCTTTTCTCCATGGTACTTAAGCTAATACTGTTGCTTATGTTTACAATGCCAGCTGTGCAAATCATGCTGCTCAAGAGCTGATGCTCTTTAGCACTAACCATTAAAGAGCTCATGTTAAAGCATGCGACATTGCAGCTAATTTGTCTGCAATCTTCTGCTTTTTCCAACTTTCCACTTTCCTCTTTGCAATCTTCATCTTCAAACATTTCACTACAGCTTCTTCAGCATCCAAACTGCACTTTATCTTGGAACTACATTTTTCCCCATATTGTCATATTGTAGTCCCACAATTGTTATTAATTACTCGACAGGTTTGTTTCTGTAACACTCCAAATGCACAGCACTGCTCCTGTTGCTTTCAGGGCTAAAGAGAGCATCTGCTGTTTCTGAGGACTTTGAGGTTGGTGGAGAGGAGCACACAGAGAAACTGGCGGCCATGACGGAGGAGCAGAGGGAGCTCCTGCGGTGGTTCTACCGCACAGAAGACCGTGAGTGTACCATCAATGTTCCTTGTGATCGCATCGTACTTTGACATTCTGGGAACATACCACATGTGTTGCAGTGTTGACTTCCACTGAGCCAACTGTGGCTGTGTTTATTATATTTGAAAACATCAACAGAACATTGCAGCACAGCATCTATTATGTATGTGTGTAGTTAGTTATTATCTGAAAACTAAAGAGGTCAGGCTGAGGTGTGTGTGTACAACTTAGAAGGGAGGCGGGACTTAGAAGGGAGGCAGGACTTAGAGTGGAGGCGGGACTTAGAAGGGAGGTGGGGACATAGGAGGGAGAAGGCAAGCGAGTTTGAGGTGCGCCATGCAAGATGGGTAAGAATACCTTGAACAAGTTAAGTCCATGCTTGCTGACAACGCCCCCAAGTGGAAGCATGTAGGTGGTGAAAAGGGTGAGACTGAGCACGAAACCCTGGGAAACCCCACAGGTGAAAGTGTGTAGGCTCTAGAATCCCCCAGGACCACACACTCGGTCCCGTCAGTGAAACCAGTGGAACCAGTGAAGGGCAGTGTCTCAGAGACCACTGTAGTGCTGGAGGTGGTGCAGGAGGATGTGGTGGTTGATGGTGTCAAACACAGCAGAGAGATCAAGCAGAATGAGGAGAGCTGTGAAACCGGAGTCAGGTGCAATGTTGGTATCTCTGAAGCTGATCACTGACTTGCATCACTGCCAGCCAGACTGACCAGTCACTGTTCGGCAGCAGGTACGAGAGGTTGAACCCTGTCGGCTTGTAGCCAGTGAGTCCTCCACACACAGAGCTCCATGTAGCAAACATGTTGTATTACTTTCCACAATATTGGAGGGGTTTATGGCAGGAACAGGACAAAGGTCAGTCAATAAGAACAGAGTGACTGAAAAACCACAGTGAAAGCTGCAACTTTATATGAGTCAAATCAGAGACAATCAGATCAAGATGAAGTGTGTCGCTGCTCAGCAGCTCCTCACAGGCCTCAATTGAAACCACGCGCTGAAACTTCAGGCAGATATCGGTGAGGATTCACGCGCGGTGAGCGCTGTCACTGACAGCAGAGTTTCCACAGTGGAGCGCAGGAAGGAGCCGAGTCAGGGAGGCCTGGAGAGGAGATGGACATTAACACTGAAGCTTCACATTTGATTCTCTGCCCCTCTGTGTTCCTCTTGGTCTTGTTTGTTACTGGAGCCCTTTGGTCAGGTCATGCTCCAAAAAACCCATTAGAATTCAAGCACCTCTGTACATATCACGTGTTGTTTGTTGTTTATGTTGTCTTTGCTCGACCACAGCAACCACGTGGACGTTTGTACTGTTGGGACTGGCATTCGTCTGTCTTCTTTTTGGCTTTCTGCTGCTGGGAATGGGAATAATGGCAAGCAAGTAAGCTCAGCATCTCAAGCATCACACAAAGAAAGATTACAATCGATATGACAATGACAGACTGATGCTGCTGCTTCTCCCAACTTCCCTGAACAGGAGCAGAAAAAAGATTGCTGAGTACAAGGCAGCTATGTCTCTGATTCACAAAAGTGAGGAGGTGGAGCTGAAGGACGTCTTATTGCTCACTGAGAAGAGCAGCTCTGAAGAAGCACAGCGTGGAAACCACTTCCACGCGTCAGAGTTGGACAAAGGAGAGTTCAAAGCAGGCAGCATCGTGGTCAAGTGGAAGGACGGCAACACCTCGTGCATGTACTCGGGTCCAGCAGAGGGAGTGGATCGTGATCTGGAGAAGAAATCAGAGCAAGAGGGGATCCAGGAGCCAGAGGAGGACCTGAGTCGAGAGGAGGAGCCGAGTGACGTGGAGGACAAGGAGAAGGAGAAGATGGAGGCACAGGAGGAGGTGCAGGAGCAGAACGAGGCAACATCTTACCAGTCGGAGGCACGTGATGAAGTGATGGCGGAGGAGTGAGGAGTTCACAATGCAATGATCATTCTCTCTCTCTCTCTCTCTCTCTCTCTATCTCTATCTTTCTCTCGCTCTCTCTCTCTCTCTCTCCCTCCCTCCCTCCCTCTCTCTCTCTTTCTCTCTCCCTCTCTCTCCAAATGAAATTTTGCTGCATCTTCCATTATTAAATATTTGTAGCAACCTAAAAATGAGACTTCTTCATATTTTTTTTGGCGTGACTGAATTCTGTGATCTGTTAATCCGGTGAGTTTATTAAACTCCTACATTGTCTCAAAGTATTTTAGGTGTATTTTCTTCATACATCACACAACATTTTGAAAAACTTTGCATTAGTATACCTTCTTGTCATAGACAAATGTAGTACAGCATTCACTTTAAAACATGTCAGAACAGTTGTAACTACAACATTTCAACGACTCCTCAGGAAAATGAAAGTCCACCTTCCAAGGAACTCCTCCTGTTTGGCCGGACCAGTCCGCCCTCCCATCGGGCCCAAGCCTCCAATGGCTCCTCTGTTTCAGTCAGTGTTGATTGTTGATCATTCACACACCTGCAAAGAACTCAGTGCTGCTCTGGCAGTGTTGTTTACATGCTATTGATGGCTTGACATGTCTTTACACATGCATGTGTTGCCTGTTGAAATGATGCTTTTGCTATCTCCAAAAGGTCAATGATCAGTAACACCGATGCAATGATAATATGAATGATACCAACTGATGAATCGGGAATCAGGTCCAGGGTGCCACAGACAGTTTTTAGTCTTAAAGGGTCGTGAAGGAGTTTAGTTAGCAACAATTAACACTTACTATTATTTACTTGCTATTTGCTAAAATGAAGGCGATACGCTTGTCTTAGTTGAGGATCTGTACGTGCCCTTTGGGTTGATCAAGTGTTGAGCAGATGTGCAGTTCAGTTGACTCTCACAGATAGACCAGTCTCCAGCCTTTACAATGAGGCTTTAAACCTCTCAGGTTTCTGTCTTCACCAGGTGAACTTTGTATCTTCATTGCTTCTCCCCACTCCCCCACATCTTTGAATCCTGGCCGTCCTCCAGTTCCGGTTGACCATTGCGCTCTCTTCCAGTCCATAAACAAGTATTGGGGCTCTGCCTCCCATCCAGCAACCTGCAGAACTGAAGAGTCCCTCCTGCGTTTGTGGAACCAGTTTGCTGTGTGGAACCTCCAACAGTGCACCTTCAGTGGCTTGTGTGAGGAACTGTCTGGTCACATGACAGCAGGACGACCACAATGTGGCACTGCCCTCACATAAATCGCCAGTGAAAGGTGGAACTGGGTCCAGGTCAGCACCTGGCCTGCAGCCTCCGATGAACTAAAACAAGTCTGTGTGTGAAAGCACCTGATGGCGCTCAGTCAGCAAAGCTTCAACCGGTGTGAGAGCATTTCCAGTGGGTCTGTTTGGGGTGCTTGTGTGTGTTTGTGCATATGTATGTGGGCAGCACATGTTGCTGACAAACATGTGATTTCTTTCTCTATCATCACCACAGTAGAACAAGTGGCTGGCAGACATGTCTCAAATATGGCGGCAGACCGAGCGCCAAGGTTAGCGACCATGGAACTCGCTGGCTGTGGCTTCAGTGTTGTTGGGATGAGCGCTGCACAGGTGAAGCATGTGTGTGCGCTCCGGCCAGGAATCAGCCACTGCACTCAGCTGAACACAGCTGAAGTTGGGCCTGTCGTAGTGGAAGTGTCAGCGTGCTGTGCTGCGTGGGGCTAGGCTGAGAAAGTAGGGAAGAACAATGACGGCGCCTATCAAGCCCTCCAGCCCATTTTCACTAAGTGATGTGTTTTCAACACATGAAAGTTGTCTATTGGTCAGGCTAACTGGCACAAATATAAACAACTATCATGCTTGTATGCATACCTTTCACCTGTCCATGTGTCAGCATGTTGTGAGATGAAGTGAAACTGTTTGCAGTTCTGCCCGGGATTCTGAGTGAGTCCCAGGCGTGAGCTCGAGGTGGCATGTTGTGCTGGAGGTGAGCTGACATGGCCGTGAGACTCGAGGGTCAAGAGAGAAACAAACAAAGGTGAGGAAGTCTCCTGGTACTGCCGTGGAAGTAAACGAGGGGAGGAGGGAGCACAGGTTGACTGCAGCGAACCAGATAAGATGAGTAGAAAACTCTGGGAGGAGAAGCAGGTGCTCACTGTTGGTTGGAGGTGGGACACGAGAAAATGGAGCCGACAAGAGCAATGGTGACGAACCAACTCAATGGCACCGAATAGTGAACCCATGATGACTGGAAGGTCCCCACCAATGCGAGATGAGAGCGAAGGGAAGAGCCCCCTGACCCTATGAAGCAAGAGGAGATCAGGGTCCTTTCTCACCTGTAGTCTGATTGTGATGGAGAGAGGATGCAGAGCTCTGCGTGTGCACATTCAGGTCTAATGACACGATTCTTTGGTGGCAAATGAAACAGCCTCATCATCGAGCGCTAAATACTTTCAGTGGGTTGTGTTCACTATCCTCCAAACTTCTTTGTTCCAGTGTGCTGGTGTGTGTTCCACACATGATTTGAGTTCCATAAGCATGTGTGAAGGCACAGTTCTACATGTTGTCTCTAACGGGCCCTCATACTCATACTGGAGAGCCTCGTGCTGCAGACCCATGCTGTGGAGAAAGGCATGGGCACACAGACATACAAACAAACAGACACACACACAGACACACACACACAGACACACAAACAAACAGACACACACACACACAGATGCAAACTTTCCCACCGGCTCACATCCCCAGAAGTTTCCACTGATAACGGTGCAGCTGCCACGTTTTGGTTGATCAAGTTATTCATTGGTTGTTAGATGCCTGGAGAAGTATAAAACTCCTTGCATGTCAGTGGGACGCACAAATATCTGGATCCCAGGTAAATCTCTGTCCTCTGAGACAGCTCCACATTCAAGTGTTCGTAGACATCAGTGACATTCACCTGTTAGGTCTACAGGAGGATGATCTTGTAGCGAGCTGATCTAGAGCTTTGGCTTCTTGTCTGATGCTTTGTCACAGATCTGTTGCAGCCATGAAGGTTTTCTCCTGGTGTGTTGTGGCCCTGCTGCTTGTGTCCCCTTCCTGGGGAGAAGAGGTATGCCCATCATCAACATGCATTCATCACAGTGCACATGTACAGCTCTAATTCCAGGCCATTCATCACTCTGTTAAACTGGAAATGTTTCAGATTGCTGCAATGTTACTCACCTTTAAATTCGAGTTGTCAAACGAAACAGTTCACATGTCTGTATGTCTGTTTGAAAACACGTGAAGCCTGAAGCATCATGCAAACCTTTGCGTCCATTGAGATTGAGCTGCATGTTCAAGTGATGTTTTGTAACATGAGTCCATTTGTAGTCGAGCATCAAAATGTTTATTGACAGTGAAGAAACTCTAAAAACCATCTCATCTTTGCTCTTCTTTGTCCTCACGACACTGTGGCCATCGACAGTCAGGTAGGAACAACGACCACCCACTGTCCTTTGATCAGAGCAGCCGGCAGCCATTTATGTGGTTCATTCAGATTCACGTTCAGAATACTTCATCAATTTGCTGTTTGATGTTAATGATTGATGTCAATGCTGTAGGTTTAACAGCTCATTGTGAGTAATTTGCAGTTATCCACAGTTACTGTGAGTTCAAGTTCCTGGGTGCACATTAGAAAGGTGGTAGAACTTTGAAAGATGCATTCTTCCACGCAGAGGCTTTGGCAGTTGAGGAGGACACATCCAGAGAGCTCTCTGTCAGTGAGCTGCTGGAGAGAGCCAACAGAGACCGGAGTAAGTCCCTTCAATTCAGTCAGCACAGCAACAAGCATAGCAGCAAGCACAGCAGCAAGCACAGCAACAAGCACAGCAACAAGCACAACAGCAAGCACAGCAGCAAGCACAGCAACGTGCTATGAAAGCAGTGCTCTTTTAGCAGGCACTTTTGAACACACCCACATGCTATGAATGATATCGGGACATCTACAGGAACATTCAGTCGAGTCTGAAGAGTTTAGGTGGAACAGTTTCCAACCACAGCTCATCAAACACTCCCATCACACCTCTGCGATGGCTTTGCAGATCCGGACTTTGATGAACCCACCCTGATTGGCGGAGACATCGCAATCAAAAGCGACGCCGACAGGAACGCCGACCCCTGCACCTCCAGAGGCTGCTTGTGGCTGAAGTACACTGACGGAAAGGTCTACATCCCTTATTACATCGCCAACCACTACTGTGAGCATGACCGTCCTGTCACTTCCTTTTGAACACTTTGAGATGTAACAGGAACAAACACCGAAACCAACAATACATTTAGACCTGTTTGTAAGCTGCTCTCACACTACATGTGATGTAGCTGAAGAGGACGCACTCTGTAGCACACTTAAAGAGGTCGTAGAGTGAGGACACATCACTGTCAGGGATCCAGTAAGTCTGGGAGGGAGGTGGTGATCTGGGCCTTTAGCAGTTGTTCAAAGCAGTTTATGATGGCAAAGTGAAACAAGCATTCAGGTGCGACAGTCGTTCAGGCAGGCTGCTGTTGGAGCTTTGAGGACAGGGCCAGTCGTAGGCTCTTTGCTGCAGCTCCTCCTGATCTACTTGAATGTGGAAACCACAGACTGAGTCACGAAGAGAACGATATTAGCAAAGACGTCTGCACGTGCTTAGAGAGTCTGACCAGAGAGTCTCAACACCCGGAGCTTTGACGTCCTGAAAGCACCTGGAAGTAACTGGTGGGCAGTTGTCCTGGCCTGTGACCAATCCTGAGGCCAGGGAGGAGTGTTCACCTCAAAACTGGATCAGAAGAGCATGCAAGTGGATCTGCACCAACCCTGAAGCGAACTGGTTTTCCCTTTGCTGAACGTGGTCCTTCCATCTACAAATGGTTCTTTGACAATAATCTCTAGGAGCAGTTTGTGACAGAACAACACGTTCCAAAAAGCCCAGCCTGCCCTTTGTTTCCTTCCTGTCAGCCTCCAGAGAGAAGTCGATCATCACCCGTGGATTGGAGTCTTTTTCTGCTGTGTCCTGCATCCGCTTCAGACCCTACCAGAGCAATGACCGCGAGTGGATCAGCATCGAGTCCAGGGACGGGTGAGACAACCCAAACTCTTTCTGCTTTTACCAAAACTGTCTGAAGCTTCTTTTGAACGCTGCTCGTCCGCGTCCCCGAATGTCCTCAAACACAACATGTTCATACGCACAACTTCTTTTGTCGATGCTCCTCGCACTCAAAGGGAACTGACATTTTCAGAGAGTCAGCATGAAAAGTGATGATCATCAATCATGGATGATTATTGACACCAAATAAGGAAAAAACTTCTAGTCACAGCACATCTAGTAAGACAGTTGGGAAAAGGAGATGACTGTGTAGAGAAAAAAACAGAAGTATCAATAATTGTACTTGTACATCCACATTGCACATATGCTTGTGGTGAAATGACCTGGGGCAGCGATCCCTCTTGCACTGGGGCTGCAACAGTCTGCTGCTGAAAGCAGTTGTGAAGCTGATTCAATCAGAAGCACAAGTCCCATATCGTCATTGGGCCCCGCTGTGTCATTCTCCAGACACATACTCACTGTCCTTGCTTCATACCCAATGCTTCCACTCACTGCCATCATCAGCTGAGCTCTGTGCCAGGCCTGTGCCACTTCCAGGCCTGTGCCCTGTCCAGGCCTGTGCCCCTTCCAGGCCTGTGCCACGTCCAGGCCTGTGCCCCTTCCAGGCCTGTGCCACGTCCAGGCCTGTGCTCCTTCCAGGCCTGTGCCCCTTCCAGGCCTGTGCCACGTCCAGGCCTGTGCCACGTCCAGGCCTGTGCCACATCCAGGCCTGTGCCACGTCCAGGCATGTGCCACGTCCAGGCCTGGCACATGCACCTCAGCGTTTCCACTGAAAAGATGGTTTGTGTAGATGGAGAAATGTCCAGTGACTGTGGCATCTGTAAGGGAGACACTGTGAAAATGAATGTGTTCTTGCTGTCTTGTGGATTCCTCCTCAATGTGGTCGACTGGTGGTTTGTAGTTGCCATAGTAACCGTGATAAGTATTCAGTCAATGACACAAAGCGGCCCTAAGAGGTGCTATGAAGGCCTGTGATCTGTGCCTCACTCTGACGAGAGCAGAACGTGGAGCGATCCACCGTACTGTCACTGTCCAGCTCCCCTTCACCACTCCTCATGATGCCATTTGCTGTGATTGTGTGTGCCTGCAGCTGCTACTCCTACGTGGGGCGTCAGGGTGGTGGTCAGACCGTGTCCCTGAGCCGTCAGGGCTGCCTGTATCACGGCACCGTCCAGCACGAGCTGCTGCACGCCCTCGGCTTCAACCACGAGCAGACTCGCTCCGACAGGGACAACCACATCAGAGTTCAGTGGGGGAACATCATTGATGGTAGGACCGACGCGCAACATCTCATCTGTTTCTTTGGTTTGTAAAGTAGCCTGAATGCATGTGGGAGTGCAGGGAGGGTGCAGAGCCAGACCACCATGGGATCTGTTGCTGAGATTGTTTGGACTGTGATGTTTTATTGATGCTCCAACAAATCTTGATTGTACATTCATTTGATTCCTTGTGCAATTGTTCTTTCATCTTGGCAGGCATGGCGTACAACTTTAACAAGATCAACACTCTGAACCAGGGAACTTCATACGACTACAGCTCTGTCATGCAATACGAGAGGTGAGGGGCACATTGTTCCTCATTTTCAATCAATACATTTCCAGCAACTGATTCACCTCTTTGAAGCTGCCGTCGGTACCCGATCACCCAGGTTCTTCCTCATCAGTAAACAGCTAAGTCCACGGACTACTGTCACACAGGGAGGCAACGCTCAAGGCTGCGCAGGGTTCATCAGAACTGAATACATCTCCAACACGTGCGGTGCTGCACAGCACTGCATGAGACTGCTGTTCAACGACACAGCCAATAGCCTCAACGAATCAAAGTCACCATGTGTTAGTTTCCATACAGACGCGAGCACAAGCTCATCTCGCATCTCGGTACGTGTCACACTCAGGTACGCCTTCTCCAAGAACGGCCAGCCCACCATGGTCCCCATCCCCAACAGCAACGTGTCCTTCGGCCAGGCCACTCAAATGAGCAGGAATGACATTGACAGGCTGAACAGACTCTACAAGTGCTGTAAGTATCCAACTGCAAAGACAGGAACCTGAGATCTCAGCAAACATCAGCAAGTTTCAAAGTACAGTTAGACGTGTGAATATTAGCTTCACGGATGATGTTTCTCCCACAGAAACTGTGGCTGGAACCTTGGCTTCATCTTCCATGGCAGCACAAGAGCACAAGAGCACCCTGGGAAGCAGCCTGGGAAGCAGCCTGGGAAGCAGCCTGGGAAGCAGCCTGGGCATCGCACCACAAGGCTCCTCAATCCTCTGACTATTCCAAAGAAAAAGAATAAATTGAGCTGATTCATGACACTGTCCTGTCTGAACGCTGCTGTCCAAGCACCAGCTGTGAAGCAGCTGTTCTGGCTATAACAGAAGCCCAGTGGGGCTGAATTTTCCCATGATGCTCTTTGATTTCTTCTTCCTTTTGTTTGGGGGTGAACGCTCCATGTTTCCCAGCCAGCGCTGTGCTGGAACGATGGCGGCTGGAGGTGTGAAACCAAGCGATGGTTGGACGTTGGTGCCTGGCCAGTGTGCTGCTGTATCACCAACAGAAGCCTTTGTGCCGTCCCTGACCATTCATTGCTTTAAAAGAGTTTAATGACCAACTTGTTGACCTGAAGAACCTTTACTTTGAACACAACATTAGAAGAGAACTGACAGGTCTTCAACTGATGGTGTGAAACAGGACGAGTGAATGAAAATTTGGAATAAATCCAGAACACACTCAGTGTTTGCATCACAGATGAATAGGAACGGAGATTACCCAACGTTCTTTATCGTCACCACATCTTTATCACAAAGTATTGGAAGATTATTTGCATACAGAAAAATAGGACTCTTCTTTGTGGTCGATTGCTGAAAGCTGCAATCATCACCCTCTCTTCCCCAGTCAACAATCACACCCGGATCCCACGTGCTCAGCAGCATTCGGGTGTGGAGATCCTGTCCTCCACTTTATCAGCAGTCAGGTTGAAGTGGCAGGCTCTCAGAGCTTCCAGCAGCTCCCTCGTGTTGGCCTCGGCTCCTCGACTCTTCCTCCACTCCTTCAGCAGCTCCATGACGGTCTCCTCCAGCTCTGTCGGATGCCTGCTGGCGATGGACTCCAGCTTCACGTCACTGATGCCAAGCTTACGTCCAAGCTTTCGCCAGCTTCTCCCCAGATTCTCAGCGATCACCTCTGTCGCAGTGTCCAGCTTCACTGGAAAAGGAAGTATTCAGAGTTTAGGGGGGGGCTGTCTGTAGACTCAAGAGCAGATAGTCAGCAGGGTGCTTTGTGTTGCTCGTATCAAATGAAACACAAATACTGTCAGAACACAAGACCTGGAAACACCTTTGAACGAGGAATGATCATAAAGGAGACACGACACTTTGGAAGCTTAGTTCACACATTCTCACTCTAATCTTTTTTTAAGCCCACCTACTGATGTCAAACAACTTGTGAGGCCATGTCGATGTGCGACAAGTGCCCAGTAATAATTCAAGGAATAGTCCAACAATGCAGGTTCTGTCCAGGTCCTGGAACCATGGGCGTAGCAGACATGGAGGACATGGGGGACATGTCCCCCGCACTTCCCGTATGTGTGCCCCCCCCCCACCTTTTTTTTTTTTTTTACAGCCATAACAACCACTTATTCAGAGGATTGTAAATCACTCAACACACCTCTGAACAATTTGGGCCCCCCCCCAGCTACGCCACTGCCTGGAACACTGGACCAGCTCCACGCCCTCTGCAAGGTGCTACAGGGACCAGGGGGGGGGGGGCTACTGTGTCACTCCAAATGTGCTTTGTGGACCTGCAGACCACATTTGACCATGGTCCACAAAGGTTCCCTCCTCCACCCAAATGTCTCCAACTCCTCCAATGATCACATTCTTATTGCATTTGATGAGCCCGCACTTTATTTTGAAAAGCGGAAGTTTGGCTCCCTGCCACAACGTCCCCTGACTGATTCGCACCCGGCCCCTGTGTCCTTCTGATAAGGAGAGACCACCCGTCCTGTGGAAGCGGCTGACTTGACTTGGCTACAACGACACAAAGTGTCAGTGACAACGCGATCCTGTAGCAGAGACAGCACATCGCTCCTCCGTGTCCCTGCTTTACGCAGCAGTGGCCTCGCTGCTGTTCGTTCGTTGAGCGAAGCAAGACTCAACTCGCGCGAAGCTGATGGCGCCGGAGCGCGTGGGGAAGTTACCTCTCTCGGGCTCCGGGACTGCGGGGGCCACGGCTCCGGCCCGACTGTCCCAGCTGTCGAGCTTGTCCGACAGATCCTGTCGCTGGATCTCCGCGAGGAGCTGGGAGAGATAGTCCGTTTTGTCGGCTGCGACCTTCCCTCTCTCCATTAGCACCTGGAACAGACTCAGCCCGGAGGTGATCCGCTCCAGCTCCCGCTTCCCGACCACGTCTCGGACCAGGAACTTGAGAGTGTTGAGCTGGTCATCGGACAGCTGGCCAGAAATCTCCACCAGGAGGGAGTTGAACTTCAGAGCGCTCATGGTTGAGGCGGACTGCGCTCTTTCCCCCCAGAGTCGACGCTCACTTTCACTTCCGCCTTGCGCCCCAGTCTCCTCCCGCGGAGTCTGCCAGCGCGCAGCTGCTGTTTCCTGGTGGAGGACGGAGCTGTAATGGGGCCGGGAGAGCTGCAACTGATCGGGTCCGAGCCCGGCTCGAACCCGGTCCTCCTCCTCCTCCTCTTCATGTTTCCGTCCAACAACACGGTCTCCCTCCGAGCTCCGATGCACAACAAGAACAGGAGTCACATTTCTAACTTTGTTGATTCATGAAAACGGCAGAGCAACAGAGCAACAACGGTGAACATGTGTAACTTGTCTGAACAGGTTCAGTCAAACTCTTACACAATAGAAAGCGTGCCAAGCATTTAGTTCTACCATTTGGACAATTACCTTCATTTTGCAGACATTTCTAGAGGACAGTGTTGACAGCGGCACTAGAATATTGCTGATTGAAGCTTTGGAACATGGACTTAACGAGATAGTCCACCCAAACAGTGATGTACCTTCATTTCCTCCTCACCCCCATACTGAACAACACTCCCAGTTCACCACACTGCAGCAGACCAAACCAGATGAGAGTGCACATTCAGTGTCTCCATTATCGACACAGCAGACGCTGAATGCGTGCTCTCATCTAGTTTGGTCTGCCGCGGTTTCCGTAGTGTCGTCAACTCGCAGGCGCGCTTTCACCCTCAGTGTGTACTTAGAGCAACACCTCAGACTTCCTTTGCTTTTGTTCTCTTGCAATGACCTATAATGACCTGAAGCCAGTCCTCTTCACTTCCTCCCTGTCCCTTTTTCCTCCATTCTTCCTAAGATGGAGACTAAGACTAAGACTAAGACTAAGATGGGGGTGGGGGATGAAGCTAGGACAAGGCGAGGACACTGACAGGACAGAGACGTGGACAAAACAACGAGACGCAGAGTCCTGATCGAATGAAGGCAACAGGTGTGGACCACATTGTCTATTACAGGTTTAGCTCAGGCTGCTCAGAGAGCAGAACATGTCGGCAGAAACACATCGACTTCAATCACTTACTCCAGCGTGCTGTGTTGAGAACAGATATGTGTAGAACTGTACAGCAACACAGCACCAAACAAGCTGCGCTGCAATGCTGTCATTGTGTGAAACACACTGCAATGCTGTCATTGTGTGGAACACACTGCAATGCTGTCATTGTGTGGAACACACTGCAATGCTGTCATTGTGTGGAACACTGTAGATCTTACAGTGACAGAGACACAGAACTTCATGTTTAGTCCCACAGATTGCACAGCGCAGGGGTTTTCAAAGCATATAAAGGGTGAGCCCCCCTCCAAGGAGCACAATGCCTGCTGCCCCCCCCCCAATTAATCAACCCACACACAAACAAATGCCACTACAAAACACCTTCTAATTGCTTTTATTTTAGAACCATCTCATCTTTTAAAATGACACTTTATCTGAATGAACTTCAACACATGAACATTTTAAAACATTTCCTCCCATGTTGATTATTTTATCAGGGCCTTTCTATGGCAAATGCGCCCTTTTTTAATTTTTCCGCGCCTCCCCTAAAGTGCTCTGGCGCCCCCTAGGGGATGCGCGCCTCACACTTTGAAAACCGCCGGCATAGCGTATCACAGCAAACTGAATGCTCTGTAGATTTGTTGTATTTGCAGTGCAGTATTTGCAGTGCATCATTGTTTGGGTGTACTATTCCTTTAAGAGTTATCTGCAGGTATTTTGCTATCAAAAGGACTCAAACAGTTGTGATGATGACCGACAGACTTTCTAAACCTGCTCCGTTCTGACCCAGCACATGCAGCTGCTTGAGAGGAGAGCAGGCATTGTGACGAACATGTCCAGCAGTGTACCTCTGGTTTATTCATTTAAAGAGCACAGGATTCAAAAACAAGACACAGACACCTCAGCGAGGGACACACACACACTGACATGATGAGACATTTGCATTTGATGTCGCAATAGCACAGCACAACTGGCAGTGGACGGTGATGAAAATACAACACGGCCAAACACATGAGCCACAGGACACCTGAGATGGGACACGGGACGAGTCAGTCACATGACCTTCATGGAGACAGAACAATCTCAGTGAACAGGACACTGACGCCCCGTTGCAGCACACACTCTATTCCTGATCATCACAATACAATTGAGATACAGTGTCAGTGTTAAGAAGATTTTGGTAAAAAACATAATGTGCAGTTTCTGTCATAGCTAAGAAAGACACCATGGGTAAAGATGGCGGCGATACATCAAAGAAAGTCCTTTTGTAAGAGTTAGTAAATAGACGTCTGAACCCTTTTAAACCACACTCGACACTTTTAAATAACGAGTTCTTTCCTGACATTCGGCACATCTGACCTAAAACTAGATCTACATCAACGACTCTACAGATGGAGGGGTTAGCTTAGCGCTTAGCGCAGGATGACAATGCTCAAGGAACATACATATTTACACCCACTGTGGTCCACAGACACTGATATTCATTCACAGACCTTCCAGTCGTTCCCACACGTTTCTTTTGGAGTTTGATGAATACTGAAGAAACTCTTGTTCAGTCCTTGCTCTCAGATAGCTGCAGAGCTTCAGTTTGTAGGAAATGCAACAGAAGTCGAGGTAAGTCGGAAGCAAGACAACAATGTAAAAGCGTTACAGCATTGGTGAAGTTACTCCAACCTTCCAAACGAATACTTGTGATATGTTGTGCTTCACTCTGTGTTGAGCTTGTCACTGGCTTTGGAGAAAGAGAGAAGAGGTCTCTGCTAAACGCTGTGAGCAGCGTTAGCATCATGTTTCCTGGGAATTTACCTGGAGAAGTTTGGTCTGTTGCTGCTCTGATGTTCACAGTGCAAACATCAGAGGTGCCTCCAACCTCCTTTTGGGCAAATAGAAGCATTTACAATGTTACCTCCATTCATTCATTTTCAGTTACTGTCCTCTTCTAAATCTGTAGAAGCGTATTTGATGATAGAAACCAAGTGTGCTTGCATCACCCCTCCTCATCTTCTCTGAGAGGAGAAGGCTTCATGCTGTGCTCTCAAAGATCCCTGGCAGAGATCACAAGAAGATCTCCAGCTGAGGCTTAAGTCACGTAACGACCAAGCTCAAACAACACATGACAAGGTTTCATTCACAATCCAAGTGATCTGCATTATGCTTGACTGTGAAATGGCTGCCATCAGAATCACATCTGCCCAATCTAAGGCCAGGACCAGGTGGTCCGCACAATCCAGGTTGGGGGGGGTTTAGGTATCTTGAGGTCTTGTTTACAAGAGGGGGTGGGATGGAACAGGAGGCTGACTGATGGACCAGTGATTCGGTCGATTTACCAGTCCATTGTGGTGAAGAAGGAGCTGAGTAAGAGCTTGGATCTTTCAACTTATCGGCCATTCTGTCGTCCCAGCCTTCACCCACGGTCACACACTTTGGGTCATGACCAAGAAAACAAGGTGTCGGATACAAAAGGAAAATATGAGGCACTGCAATGAAGGTCTGGGGTAATAGTGCCACAACGGTTTGAAACTGCTTTCAACCCTGGTCAACCTGAAGGAAATACATCCCCAGCAGACTTGAGCACACCGCCTCTGACTACAAACCTCCCACCAGCTCCAAACCTCCCCCAGGACTGAGCTGGACAATGAGGGGCCCAGGTCTCTGCCGAGCCCCCCTTCGCTGTCGAAGTCGGTTCGGCAAAACTGAAGGGCGCCCGTTGCCTTTGGACCTATTTAGGAGAGACCTGAAGCCATTCCTCTTTGGTCATGTTTGAATGCTTGTATTTCATTAACAATTTTAGGAATCATAAATACATGAATGCATATATGATGCTTTTATCACTGTTTTTGTTGTCATTGTGAGGTCTGATGTAGTTTCTTTAACTGTTTGAATGGAGGCACCTTAAGATTTTTTGTGACAAATGCAAAAGTACATTGCAGGTCAAATTTCTCCTCATTATCATAGAAATCGGGGGAGGAGCTCCGTTACTTGGGAGGAGCTCAGAGGAGAGCTGTTGCTCCTCGACATAGAGAGAGGCTGGTATTGGGTGGTGGTTGCCCCATTCTATTCGGGTATGCCCCACCAGGAGGACACCCTCGGGAAACCCGAGGACACACTGGAGGAACAACGTCACCTGGCTGGCCTGGGAACATCTTGGGGTCCCCCGGCATGAGCTGGAGGAGCTGGAGGACCTGGAGGAGCAGGAGGAAGTGTCCAGGGAGAAGGAGGCCTGTGGGCACGTGTGAGTTGTGCTTTTCAGACTTGACGTCACTGCTGGGCTGCTTGACTCGACTCCACCTGGTGGCCGTTTAAACAGCATGTCTCCAAGGAAATGCACATTAACCTAGCTTACATAGTGAAAAAGCACACTGATCCATTCTTGGGGAAACTGTGCAAAAAGGGCCGGTTGAAAACTCCACACCAAACATAGTGGAAGCTGCATTCCTCCCAGACGACAGCAAGTGGAGACATCCACATTAAGGCCAAATGACAGAAGCTGTTTCACGACAGAAGCCCATTTCTGTCCAGAGGGTCTGAAGCTCCCAGTGTACACAGAACTGGTGTTAGGCTGCAGGTGTGACGCTCCCAGTGTACACAGAACTGGTATTAGGCTGCAGGTCTGAAGCTCCAAGTGTACACAGAACTGGTGTTAGGCTGCAGGTGAAGTTTGGCACTGTTGTCTCATCCTGAGAGTTAACTCACTCGGTGAAGTTCATGGCTTATTCCTGTGACATTCTACCCAAAGATACAGATTAAACCATAAATCTAATGCAGACTACTAAAGATATAAAATGTGTAAAATCTACCATCATTACACTGGAGAAGTGGCTAACAGATGGAAAAGTAATTCTAATGCGAACAAATCCAAGTCCAGAAGTTATTTCAAAGAACTGAATGGAAAGTGTGTCTGGAGAAACGGCTTATTCAAACGATTAGCTTCCTGTGGTGGCCTGCTGCCGTTTGTGCTTATTGTAGCTCCCATTCAAGAGCTGTTGGGATGTGAAACAGGACGCGAGCGCGGCTGCAGCGGGCTGTGATTGGCCGAGGAGGGGGCCATGTAGCTGTCGCGGGCTGCGAGCTTCTTCCCCTGCTCCTCCTTCATGAACAGGTCCACCATGAGGATCTTCTCCTTGTGCATCTGGAGACTGATGTCCTTGGGGATGTCTGGGATCAGCCAGTCCACGAAGTCACTCATGAGCATGACCACGTTCTGCACAGAAACACAAACACAAAAAACACCTCACATCCGTTCTTTTTACGACATTGTGAAGGTCCACGTGGGAGTAACAGTTTTTACATGTGCCCCTCAAATATGTGTAGTGTGCACCGTGATTGCTTTTTTCAGATCATGTGAAAACCTATTGCTTACTGTATGAACAGTGATAGTATTACTTGTGTGTTGTTACAAACCTGAAAGACAATGACGAAGGCAAGGCGGGCGGCTAGTATGGCCCAAAACTCCTTGGAAAGCTCGTATGGTGTGTTGGACCAGGGGGGCTCTCGATAGTCCTTGTATCTGGGGACGGAAACAGGCGGTCAGAGCAAAACATGGAGTGTGACACACACCTCAAAACTCCCCAATGAACTATAAAGCTGAACCATCAATAAACAAGCAAAGTTAGATGTTCATTTCAAACCCTGTGGTTTACAGGTTATCTCATGCAGGGCCTGGCAATAGACAAACACAGAGCATGATCAACCAAAGGAAAAATAACGTCTGTGTGGTGTAGATGGGTCAGAAAGATGCAGTCTGACGTTCTGTCGCGATACAGAAAACCAGCCACGTGCGGGGGGGGGGGCTGGAGCACCTGCCCCTTTGCCCCTTGATGCCCAAAGTGCCCTTTTGTTTCTGTCAGTCTTTCTTTTCTTTTTTTACGTGTGTTGTGTGAAAGTTATATGTGTTGCTGCGATTCAACCAGTCACATTGTAAAGTCAGGTTCTGTTTGGCGTTTCAAATGTGTGCTTCATGTGCCCTTTTTGAACTTTGAGCACTTGGCCCTCCAAAGGCCTCTGCACGGCCCTGCAGACAACATGTTGGTGAGAGAGGAAGCGTTGCTGTGACATCATCACAGAGAATACGGATCTTATTGCAACTGTGGAGCTGGTTGGCTTCACTCAGCTGCTACTGGGAATGAGCCCAGATAGCCTGCCTGTTGTTCCCAGCTGTTTAGACAGCATGAATGTATCTATTTAGACATGGAGCCTTTCATATGTGATGAAAGAAAGATGGCAGCTTTACTCCTGTAATGGCAAGTTATTGCACTCCATCATAATCACTTTGCATGAAGCATTCTTCTGCAGGACACAACAGCTGCAGCCAGTGGACCACTCGCTCACTGTCATCAAAACATATTAGTTGCTTTTGGTTTGTTGTTTGACTCCTGACCCTGGAGCTCCTTTCCCATCTTCTCTGTCCCTCGTTTCTCCCTCGCTCCCACACTCAGGGCACCTGCACCTGCAGGAATCCCCTGTTTTTCACACATCTCCTGTTTTCCACTTTCACTGTTTTTCACTCTTTCCCTCACACTTTTCCCTCCTATGTTTCAGTACAGGAAGTGTTTGCTCCTTTGTGGGGGGGCACTCATCTCTCAACTGTTAAGCTGTGTGGATGACCTGCGTCATTTTATGCTTATGCTGCTTTGAATAAGATGTGCCCTGTGATATTTAGTGCCGTGCACAACTGATTCTTTTGTGTTGCTTTACAGAAAATGAGCATGTTGAGATATACCTCAGCATCCAACATAAGGACCATTGAGATGAGCGTTTTGGTCCATATCGCCCAGTCCTAATCTCATCCAATCACAAAGAGTTTAGCTTTCAAACTCATACCTGCATATTTGCACCTCGTAGCCCAGGTGATATGGCTCCAGTGGGTCTGTGTCTGGCTGAAAGTCGCTAACTTGGAAGTACGACAGGGTGTGGTTGATGAAGCCGTGCATGGTGCCGTCAGGGCTGTACGTGTACTGGTAGACCAGCCGGGGGATGAAGTCCGATGTGAACGAGATGACAAAAGCCTGGGTGGCAGGAAAGAGCACAAGTGTTTGCATGATCCCTTTTGGGCGAGTCAAACTTCATGCTTTGTGTTGCAGCAGTGTGCTTCAGCTGCTGCTGGGTTTGAACACACACACTGAGTTCAGAGCATTGGGTGCTTCGAAGGTCAGAGGGAGCAGACTTACGTTCACAATGACTGCCACCTTACTGAGACCCCTCAGAAGGTTGTACCAGATACCTGCAGAGAGACAAGGGAACCGTCATTCAGGTAAGGAAGCGTTTCAGCGTCAGCCACCGCTCAACAGCACAGGCCCCGCCACAAGGGTTGGTGGATCTGATTTGAGGCAATGTCGGAATGTCACAGGTGGGTTGTTCAGTGTTTCACTGCATGACCTGTGAATGATTCTTAAAGGAGCAGGACTGCAGGGTCAAAGCATGTGTTTGCCACTTATCTTCCATGATAGACGAACACTGGCGTCATGTTTGATGACAGTCACTTTGGTGAAAACACACTGGTAGCAACTTGTTTGGTTTGCATGTGGATGCGCTTCAATCGGTGAGGTGGACTCGTACCGATGTCCTTGGCTTTGGCAGCAATGGGCCTGCGAAGCTCCGTCACAAACTTTTTTGCGTCCAGGCGAATTTCAATGATGTTGTTGAGAAGAGCGAAGAGCGGAGCCAGTGGGAAGGAGGCCACAAAGATCGTCACCATCCCAAACTGGATGACTGCCGAAACAGACGAGAGGGGAAGGAACTCGCTACCGTCAGTGGTTCGTTCTCAGAAGGCAGGAAATGAGATGTTCCTGCACAGTCAATACAGTCACTGACAAATGTCAACACAAGCAAATCTGTGAATCATGGGAGAGGGGCACAAGGGAAAAACAAGGTTTCCATCAAGTCACACTGTTCAGCATTCACACTGTTCAGCATTCACACTGAACGCGCTACAGAAGGAAAAAAAGTGCACGCAAGGTGGGACGCACTCATCTCCATGTACTCGGGGCTGAGGCCCACGAATGGACCCAGGAGATGGTCTTTCTCATGGCGCTGCAGGGTTTTGTTGAGCTCCTCCTCCTGCTTTGAGTCCATGTCTGACTTCCTCTTGCGGAGCAGCTTCTTCAGCTTCCTGGAAACACCGAGAGCCAGAGAAACGGTGTGAGGGGAAAACACCGAGCTGCGAACGATCTTCACCTGAAAATTGAAAAGACTCACGGTATGCCAATCTCAAAGAGGTTGTTCTGGATAAGCTGCTTGCCAAGCATGGTGATGCAAAGCTGAATACACAGCTCCATGAGGCAGCCTGCATGGGCACACTGGAGGGAACATGGTAAACAGAGATCAGGGAGTGAAAGGAAACCAGAGTGGCAGAGTGAAAGTGCATGAACAGGTTCACAAGTTTACAGATTTACAGGTGGAAGGTTAAAATGAAACTACTTACAAACTACAACTGCTCTCATAGAGGTTTTAATCACTGTTTGTGCACAAAACACATTTGAATGAGGATCTATCTCTCTTGTTGTGTTTGCACGTGAGGCTCAACTGACAAGCCCACCGTAAGCTGCTCTGAATGGTCTGTTCGGTCGTGTCCAACAACTGTGCAGTCTGCAGATAACCAGAGCAGTGACACCACCTTCTCCTGCACACATGCACAGTGCTACTTCATGTAAAACTAATGAGTTACCTCCTCCATTCTGTACGATCCAACGACATACAAGTACTTCCCAGGTCTTCCAACGAGTCTGTCAACAGTCAGACCACATTCTGTCAGCGTCACACTGACTGCATGCAGTAGGAGAAGAAATGTCTGGAGCACAACTTCAAACAGGGAGGTTTATGACAGGTCATTATTCTCTCTAACTTCATAGAAGCCCAAAACCTGCCCTCGGCTGGCTCCTAATCCACAACAACCTACTTGAGTTGTTTATTCTGTTAAGTTCTAGCGTTTGTTTTGCAGAGCTGAAGTTGTTTTGAGTGTGAATCATAGAGTGACTGTGCGTTGCAGCAAACTGTCCAATACAGCGGTTGCAAAGTATTTCAGTATGAACATATAGAGCCGAAAGCTGGGACTGACCTATCACACTGACTGCAGTGCACTGTGGGAACTAAAGTTGTGTTGTCATTGAAGTTCATGATGGTGCAATGAAGTTATTAGTTTTGGTGCTTTGCTGCGTTTTATGTGTTTTATAGTTAGTTGTTCAGTCATTGTGCCTGAATGTTGTCGGAGCTGTGAGTCTGAAGTGAAGAGTGCGAGATGCCTTCTGGCCACTGTTGTTGTGTGGAGCATGTGTCCTCATTGTGTTGGTGTGTAAAGACTGCTGGACTCTGTCTGTCTTTCTGCATCGAAATATAACCTTCATCATCTGAAATGTGATGCCTCCATGGACGGAGCTACCGTTCCACCCCAGTGTACAGTGAAATATGGGCATTGTGGAGTTGAACCAATAAAACAACATCTCCATCAAAATGACGGCAAACGATGAAAACAGAGCATTAATGACTAACTTTACAGGTCTGATAGCGAGGGAGTGACACAGGAGGGAGCTTTGTGAGGTCCTCACTTACCTGCCCCTGAAAAAAGCCAAGTAGACAATTGGAGTGAAGGCATTAACAAACTTCAAGATGAAGGTCTTGAAGATGAGACGCTCTTCAAAGCTCTTGTCAGTCTTTGGAACCTCTGGGAACAAGCAGAAAACAGTACCCTTTATTGGGGCGTCACACAGACTCAGATTTACCAGATCTAACAGCCTTGGAGTCACGGTCTCTCTTGTCACCTCCAAACACAGAAGAACACATGCAAAGAGGCCTGATGGAGCAACGTCCAGGTTCATCACTGCTATCGTCCTCACAACCACTGTAAAACGTGGCTCACCCAGTCTCGTGAGCCAGCGGGCGATGGCGGCGTAGATTTCATCCAGAATGATGATGATGATGAGGTTGATGATGGCGGCAGTGGTTTTGACGGTGGCTCTGATGTTGGACCGTGCTGCTGGGTAGCTGCTCATGTGCAGCGCTGCCTTGATGCTGATCCTGTACAGGATGACCCCGAACACGATGGCGAACGTCACCGCGATCTGGGAAGTGAGGGGACAGAAGAGAAAGCCAGTCACACGCTTTACACCAGCAAGCCCACCGCTGGAAGTCCCACACCAGTGAAACCATCACGGCATCAGTGTCACTGTGTAGGATTTGTAAATGGAGCACAGACATGCTATAGGAGGAGTACTCAGCATGCTCTGATGTAAAGGATATATATGAACTCGGGGACAGCGTGCTAACATGAATAGGTCCTGTCTGGTAAACAATACATCACCCAACGAGCAACAAAGCCCAGCAGAAAGATGCCATGATGAACCCAGAGTGAACACGCGACTTCCCCTTCTCATGTGGTTCAGCATCCTTTTGACACATACTGCTCTGAATGGTCAGGGTGCCCCTTGGACCTCTGAACACCCCCACCCCCACCCCCACACCCACCAAAAAGGTTTACTTAGGTCTTGGGCTTCTGTAGCCGTGGCTGGTGTCCAAAGTGAGTGAATAGCAGGTCACAGCACCAATTTAGATGCTTCCATGAACACAAAGCACTTGGAAACATGTTTGTGTCTCAACACAGACAGGTTTTCAACTGTGGCTGTGATGTCGTCCTTCCTGTGGACGATCTCCTTGTTTGTGTTCATTGGAAACGTCGTAACCACACAGTCTATTGTCTGTATGCTGCACCCCTCTGAACTGTGCTTCCTTCTTCAACACATCCATTTGGTCTCGGTGGGTCTAAAGCACTGCATAACTGCTAGGACTCAGCTCTGTAATGTGACTTGTGAAAAAATACGGGCAGCTCATGTGGTGCTGTCTCAATGTGAAGGTCAAGCTCTCCCCATGGCCTCAACAATCACACGCTGAACGCTGCAGAGACTCACCATGAAGCACATCATCACCACGGTGGTCAAATACGCCGGAAGTCTGTCTGTGCACGTCAGCTTCACCTTCTCATCCTGAAAGACACACACACACGCGCACGCGCACACGCACACGCACACACACACACACACACACACACACACACACACACGCACACACACACACACACACACACACACACACACAC